>CM059258.1:11936714-12326714 GCA_030347555.1 Lablab purpureus | reverse complement strand
TTTTGCGTAATTTCGAAATTTATATTTTATTTTCGATCCCTACTTTTGTTTTACAAAATAAAATCAAATTTTCATAATTTGGAAATTTATATATTATTTTTGATCCGTACTTTTGTTTTACAAAAAAAATCAAATTTTCATAATTTGGAAATTTATATTTTATTTTCGATTCGTACTTTTTTTTCCAAAAAAAAACTCAATTTTTTATAATTTGGAAATTCAAATTTTATTTTCGATCAGTACTTTTGTTTTACACAAAAAAACTCAATTTTTCGTAATTTCGAAATTTATATTTCATTCTCGATCCGTACTTTTGTTTTACAAAAAAATCAATCTTTCATAATTTGGAAATCTATATTTTATTTTCAATCCGTACTTTTGTTTTACAAAAAAAACTCAACTTTTCATAATTTGGAAATTCGAATTTGTTTTCGATTTGTGCTTTTTTTTTCCACAAAAAATCTGAATTTTTCATAATTTCGAAATGGAAATTTTATTTTCGATCCATACTTTTGTTTTACAATATAAAATCAATTTTTCATAATTTGAAAATTTATATTTTATTTTCAATCAGTACTTTTGTTTTATACAAAAAAAACTCAATTTTTGTAATTTTGAAATTAAAATTTTATTTTCGATCTGTACTTTTGTTTTACAAAAAAACACAATTTTTCATAATTTCAAAATTGAAATTTTATTTTCGATTGTACTTTTGTTTTAATAAAGAAACACAATTTTTCATAATTTGGAAATTTATATTTTATTTTTAATCCGTACTTTTGTTTTACAAAAAAAAATCAATTTTTCATAATTTGGAAACTTATATTTATTTTCGATCCCTGCTTTTGTTTTACAAAAAAAACACAATTTTTCATAATTTGTAATTTCGAAATTTATATTTTATTCTCGATTCGTACTTTTGTTTTACAAAAAGAAATAAATTTTTCATAATTCGGAAATTTATATTTTATTTTCGATCCGTACTTTTGTTTTACAAAAAAAATCAATTTTTCTTAATTTGGAAATTTATATTTTATTTTCGATCCGTACTTTTGTTTTACAAAAAATAAATCAATCTTTCATAATTTGGAAATTTATATTTTATTCTCGATCCGTACTTTTGTTTTAGAAAAAAAAATCAATTTTTCGTAATTTGGAAATTCAAATTTTATTTTCGATCCCTACTTTTGTTGTACACAAAGGAAATCAAATTTTCATAATTTGGAAACTTATATTTATTTTCGATCCCTGCTTTTGTTTTACAAAAAAACACAATTTTTCATAATTTGTAATTTCGAAATTTATATTTTATTCTCGATATGTACTTTTGTTTTACAAAAAGAAATCAATTTTTCATAATTTGGAAACTTATATTTTATTTTCCATCCCTGCTTTTGTTTTACAAAAAAAAACTCAATTTTTCATAATTTGTAATTTCAAAATTTATATTTTATTCTCGATCTGTACTTTTGTTTTACAAAAAGAAATCAATTTTTCGTAATTCGGAAATTTATATTTTATTTTCGATCCGTAATTTTGTTTTACAAAAAAAATCAATTTTTCATAATTTGGAAATTTATATTTTATTTTCAATCCGTACTTTTGTTTTACAAAAAAAAACTCAAATTTTCATGATTTGGAAATTTATATTTTATTCTCGATACGTACTTTTGTTTTATGCATAAAAACCCAATTTTTTGTAATTTCGAAATTTATATTTTCTTTTGGATCCGCACTTTTATTTTACAAAAAAAACTCAATATTTCATAATTTGAAATTTTATATTTTATTCTCTATCTGTACTTTTGTTTTACACAAAAAATACTTAAATTTTCATAATTTCGAGATTTACATTTTATTTTCGATGCCTAATTTTGTTTTAAAAAAACTAAATTTTTCATAATTTCGAAATTTATATTTTGTTCTCGATCTGTACTTTATTTTTACACAAAAAAACTCAATTTTTCGTATTTGGGAAATTTAAATTTTGTTTTCAATCCGTACTTTATTTTTACACAAAAAACTGAATTTTTCATAATTTGGAAATTTGTATTTTCTTTTCAATCCGTACTTTTGTTTTAAAAAAAAAACTCAATTTTTCATAATTTGGAAATTTATAATTTATTCTTAATATGTACTTTTGCTTTACGCATAAAAACACAATTTTCCATAATTTGGAAATTTAAATTTTATTTTAGATCCGTAGCTTTGTTTTACACCAAAAAACTCAATTTTTCATAATTCGCAGTTTTATATTTTATTTTCGATCCGTACTTCTGTTTTACATAAAAAACTAAATCCTTTGTCATTTCGAAATTTAAATTTTATTTCCAATCCGTACTTTTGTATTACAAAAAAAAATCAATTTTTCATAATTTGGAAATTTATATTTTATTTTCGATCCGTACTATTTTTTTACAAAAAAAAACTCAATTTTTCATAATTAGGAATTTTATATTTTATTTTCGATATGTACTTTTGTTTTACAAAAAAAAATCAATTTTTCATAATTTGGAAATTTATATTTTATTTTCGATCCGTACTATTTTTTTACAAAAAAAAACTCAATTTTTCATAATTAGGAATTTTATATTTTATTTTTGATCCGTACTTTTCTTAAAAAAAATCAATTTTTCATAATTTGGAAATTTATATTTTATTTTCGATACGTACTTTTTTTTTACAAAAAAAAACTCAATTTTTCATAATTTGGAATTTTAGATTTTATTTTCGATCCGTACTTTTGTTTTACAAAAAAAATCAATTTTTCATAATTTGGAAATTTATATTTCATTTTTGATCCGTACTTTTGTTTTACAAAAAAAACTCAACTTTTCATAATTTGAAAATTTATATTTTCTTCTCGATCCGTATTTCTGTTCTACAAAAAAAAAACTCAATTTTTCATAATTTCAAAATTTATATTTTATTCTGGATCTGAACTTTTGTTTTACACAAAAAACTCAATTTTTTTGTAATTTCGAAATTTATATTTTATTTTCGATCCCTACTTTTGTTTTACAAAGAAAAACTCAACTTTCCGTAATTTGCAAACTTATATTTTATTCTTGATCCGTACTTTTGTTTTATACAAAAAATCTCAATTTTTGTAACTTCAAAGTTCAAATTTTATTTTCGATCCGTACTTTTGTTGTACACAAAAAAACTCAATTTTTCGTAATTTCGAAATTTAAATTTTATTCTCGATTCGTACTTTTGTTTTAAAAAAAAATAGTTTTCATAATTTGCAAATTTATATTTTATTTTCGATCCGTACTTTTTTATTACAAAAAAACACAACTTTTCATAATTTAGAAATTTATATTTTATTTTCGATCCGTACTTTTGTTTTAAAAAAAAAATCAATTTTTCATAATTTGGAAATTTAGATTTTATTCTCGATCTGTAGATTTGTTTTACACAAAAAAACTCAAGTTTTCGTAACTTTGAAATTGAAATTTTATTTTCGATCCGTACTTTTGTTTTAGACAACAAAAACTCAATTTTTTGTAATTTCGAAATTTAAATTTTATTTTCGATCTGTACTTTTTTTTGTCACATAAAAACTCAATTTTTCATAATTTGGAAATTCATATTTTATTCTCGTTCCGTAGTTTTGTTTTACACAACATAACTCAATTTTTCGTAACTTCGAAATTTATATTTTATTCTCGATCCGAACTTGTTTTACACAAAAAAAACTGAATTTTTTGTAATTTCAAAATTCAAAACTTCTTTTCGATCCGTACTTTTGTTTCAAGTACAAAAAACTCAATTTTCCGTCATTTCAAAATTTAAATTTTATTTTCGATCCGTACTTTTTACAAAAAAGACTCAATTTTTCATAATTTGGAATTTTATATTTTATTTTCGATCCGTACTTTTGTTTTACAAAAAAAAACTCAATTTTTCATAATTTGGAAATTCAAATTTTATTTTCAATCCCTACTTTTTTTTACACAAAAAACTCAATTTTTCATAATTTCGAAATTTATACTTTATTTTTGATCCGTACATTTGTTTTACAATATAAAATCAATTTTTCATAATTTGAAAATTTATATTTTATTTTTTATCTGTACTTTTGTTTTACAAAAAAAAACTTAATTTTTCATAATTTGAAAATTCAAATTTTATTTTCGATCCGTACTTTTTGTTTTACACAAAAAAAAAACTCAATTTTTCATAATGTGGAAATTCAAATTTTATTTTCGATCTGTACTTTTGTTTTACACAAAAAAACTCAATTTTGGGTAATTTCGAAATTTAAATTTTATTTTCGATCCGTAGTTTTGTTTTACACCAAAAAACTCAATTTTTCGTAATTTGGAATTTTATATTTAAGTTTCGATTCGTACTTTTGTTTTACATAAAAAAAACTCAATTTTTTGTCATTTCGAAATTTAAATTTTATTTTCGATCTGTACTTTTGTTTTACAAAAAGAAACTCAATTTTTCATAATTTGGAAATTTATATTTTATTCTCAATCCATACTTCTATTCTACACAAAAGAAACTCAATTTTTCGTAATTTCAAAATTTATATTTTATTTTGGATCCGAACTTTTGTTTTACACAAAAAACTCAATTTTTCGTAATTTCGAAATTTATATTTTATTTTTGATCTCTACTTTTGTTTTAATAAAAGAAACTCAATTTTTCCTAATTTAGAAATTTATATTTTATTCTCGATCCTTAATTTTGTTTTACACAAAAAATCTCAATTTTTCGTAACTTCGAAATTCAAATTTTATTTTTGATTCGTACTATTGTTTTACACAAAAAACTCAATTTTTCATAATTTTGAAATCTAAATTTTATTTTCGATCCGTACTTTTGTTTTACAAAAAAGAAATCAATTTTCGTAATTTACAAATTTATATTTTATTTTTGATCTGTACTTTTTTTTACAAAAAAACATAATTTTTCATAATTTGGAAATTTATATTTTATTTTCGATCCGTACTTTTGTTTTACAAAAAATAAAATCAATTTTTCATAATTTTGGAAATTTAAATTTTATTCTCGATCCGTAGTTTTTTTTACACAAAAAAACTCAAGTTTTCGTAACTTCGAAATTGAAATTTTATTTTCGATCCGTACTTTTGTTTTAGACAAAAACAACTCAATTTTTTGTAATTTTGAAATTTAAATTTTATTTTCGATCCGTACTTTTGTTTTACACCAAAAAACTCAATTTTTCATAATTTGGAAATTTATATTTTATTCTCGATCCGAACTTGTTCTGCACAAAAAAACTGAATTTTTCGTAACTTCAAAATTCAAACCTTATTTTCGATCTGTACTTTTGTTTTACGTAAAAAACACTCAATTTTTCGTCATTTCAAAATTTAAATTTTATTTCCAATCCGTACTTTTGTTCTAAAAAAAAAATCAATTTTTCATAATTTCAAAATTTATATTTTATTTTCGATCAGTACTTTTTTTTTACAAAAGAAACTCAATTTTTCATAATTTGCAATTTTATATTTTATTTTTGATCCGTAATTTTGTTTTAAAAAAAAAACTACATTTTTCATAATTGGAAAATTTATATTTTGATCTCGATCCGTATTTCTGTTTTACACAAAAAAACTCAATTTTTCGTAATTTCAAAATTTATATTTTATTTTCGATCGCTACTTTTGTTTTAGTTTTATTAATTATTATATAATTATTTGTAAAATATTAATTAATATTTTAAAGAAATAAATTTTATGTTATTAAAAACTTAAATAAGTTGTCCGCCATGTTGACAGACAGAACAAATGTCGTCATTTTCTCCTTCAAACAGATGATTGTGTGGTCTGTTCATATCTTCCCTGTTCTATTATGTGCATTGCTTTTATCATGCAATCTAAGAGTGACCTACCATCCCTAAAAAATATGCTAGCAGAAGGCCTGCAATCACCATTTCCTCCAGCATGATTTACAAAGCCCCGAAGACCATATATTTTCTGGCAACAGCTACACCTAATCCCATCATAAGTTACCCTCCCTTGAGCTACATCAGTGTTACTGCCTCCTTCTGTCCAGTAATGGACCTTACATCTTGGCATCAGCACGCCCCTATCTATTAACCAATAAAGAACATTTTGAGGTTGTTGGTGTGACAGACTTGAGGCAGACACCTTTTGCACCCTTTTGCTCGATCTTAGACATTCTGTACGTGACCCTTTCATGTGACACTTTGGCATGATGGTCTTCGAATTCCTGGTGTGTTTATGGTTTCTATTCTCAGTTGAGATACTAGCTGGTGAAGCAGTATGCAATTCAGGCTCTTTTTGAAGAAATTGGGACAAGACTTGCGATAGATCATCACCAGCAACATACCCAACGCTTCCCTCATTTGGAGGACAAACATCTAGATCCTGGTCATTTGGGGGTTGGTCTGAATGCAGATGTGAAAAATTAGAGTCATTTGCAGAATGCATCCTACTGTGATCAACTTGGGGCTGCATAGTGTTCATGTTGGATTCCGATTGCATATGTGTCAAAACTTGAATAATTGAAGTGTACAACTTCTCGTCCTGTTCATCAGGTGACTTGTACTTATAGCATCCACGTCCAGGAAAATTTCTATCTTCTTCTGTTCACTCAATTTTCCATCCAAGATATGCTAGATGCTTCCATACTTTAGTCTTCAAAAGTTCCCTAATGGTCTTGCTACCACATCCAAGTAAATACTGGTTAATAACATCAGGAAACAATTCAACATTGGTCACTACCAGAGGTTTCCAACAAATGGACACTGAGCGTCTACGTTTTCTCTTCTTTGAACAACACCTAGCACCTGGCTTTACTTCATCAGCATCAGGCATGATCTCCTGAACAAGAGATACATGTTCCTTCTGCAAAATAACTTTCTTCTCTAATGCCCCATCCATCAAAGATCTCTATCGTATTCTTCTTGAAAGCAAATGATGCTACTACTTTTTTTGTTGGTATCCAACAAGTTTGACACACCACCATTTTTCATAGGGCTATCATAAACTCCAATGTCAGAACCAAATACATTAGTGTGAGCAGCATCACAATGAATGTTGTTAATAGGTTCAACTGAGTTCAGTTCTGGTGTTTCTTTCTAGAAATCCTCCGAAAGGTTTAAAGCTGGAAAAACTTCTTCTAGTGTGAGGACATAGTAGTCACCAACCACCTCCACTACAAGGGCTCTCCACAAGTCCTTATCATTACAAGTCCAATGTTTTATATTGTCAAAATCCTTTTTGCTTCACTGAAACCGCAATAAACTTTTCACACTCCTGAACTACTTCAAGGAACACCCACTTTCCTCGTGGCTCCCAATTCTCAGTAGCTTCATCCCAATCCTGTGTTATCCTTAATTGATGAATTCCTACCTTCATTTCATCACCCAAATCTGGGAAGAGCACGCTCCTTTCCTCCATTCCATTGCAGTGATAAAATATGACACCTTCCCACCAGCCATCTTGATAACTTACATCAACACAGACCAAATGGAAGGTCCCTCTCCCCAAACTCAAACGGAGGAGGCAGTGGTCTGATGAATCCATGTCTATTGCTACAATCTGAAGAAGAACTATAACCATCCAAAACAGCTGAAACACATACCACATCCACGAGGTATTTTGATCCATCGTCATCTAGAATATTGTCATTGACATAAGGCTTCTGCTTCTTGCAGCGGACCACCGTCCCTGGGTGCCATGAACCCAGAAAACCCTCTTCCACACTTTTTACCTGGAAATAAAATAAAATCAGATTTGATTTCTTGAACTCAAATTTCAGATTAAGGTATCACCGCATTCACCTTTATCACAAAATAGTAATAAAAAACACACACAAGAGACAATGAGAAAAAAATACCAGAACTCTCACACAACGGCAACGAGAAAAAAATATGAGAACTTGTAAATAGCATTGACTCCACGTGATGTTACCATGAAATGTGCCTCATTTCAATTTTTCTCATTTTGCATGAATGGCTCATGAGAATTCAAAGAAGCAGCGAACGAGGGTTCAACCAAGAAACCAATGATTAGAGATGGTAAAATCGTGGTGTAAACTTATCAAAACCAAAAATCGACAACAGAACATCAAAGGATCATAAAGATAAACAAAAACACAAACAATAAAAAACAAAACACAAAAATCCATGAAAACACAAAGGCTGGATAACTGACATACAAAGAACAGAAGAATTTATCAATTACCACCAAATGAAGATCAGAAATTCAAAAACTAAAAAGATTTTGTCTTTACTAAGAAAAAAAAACCATTTTAGACGTGATATTACCTCGACTCTCTCATTGAGAAGAAGCTTTTTTTTTTCTCCACCCTCTTTTCCGTTTATTGTTCTCATAACACTTCTCACCATCAACATCCATTGGAGAATGATTCTGAGACATGGTGACAGAGACATGAGAATGCCTCACACACCCTTTTCCAAGAAGCCTCGAGAATGAGTCAAAACTAGTGAGACAAAGGAAACGAAAACAATCCTCTACTTTAAATCAACAACCCAAATTCTCGTCCCTTCACCATCCTTCATGCTTTTTTATGGGAAAGATAAACACTCACTTCAGTTCTTTCTTTTACCACTGTTGTGTTATGTTGCATTATGCTCTGTTAAGTGTGATCACTTCTCCTCAATATAAAATTGGAAACAGTCAACGAGAATTCCCTGTTCCCTGCTCACTCTGTGTCCTTGTTTCTCATTGTGGTCCACGGTGGCATGATAGAATTTGTAGTTTTCAGTTTTAATTTGAATAAGCTTCCTGATTTATCGGAAGACCTAGTCATAGGAAGTTATTTTTAAGTTATTGTTTTCTGTAACCACTAGCCTTTACTTACGCTAAGTGGGTAGTTTATGAGCAGTTTCTTATGTATTTATTTGCTTATTTTAAAGCCCTTATTGATTAATAAAACAGTGTCTTTGCAGTCCAGTTTTTTGTGATATTCTGCAGATTATTCTCAACATCTGGTATCAGAGCCCCCACTGGGCCTGATACAAAGCCATTGTCGTTAACACTTTGCAGCAACAAAAATGACTACAGTATCGCACGTTTTGATGGTCATTATGACCATTGGAGCATGCTCATGGAAAATTTCCTTCGTTCTAAGGAATACTGGGAGCTGATTGATCCTGGTTATGTTCCACCAACAAGCGGAACAACGTCAACAGAACCACAACAAAAGAAGAATGATGAGATGAAACTGAAAGATCTTAAGGTTAAGAATTACCTTTTTCAGTCAATTGATCGAACTGTCCTTGACACCATTCTGAAGAAGGACACCTCTAAAGAAATATGGGATGCTATGAAGAAGAAGTTTGAAGGAAATGCACGAGTGAAACAGTCTCATCTTCAAGCCCTCCGCAGAGAATTTGAAGTTCTTGAAATGAAGACTGGTGAAGGAGTGACGGAGTATTTCTCTAGGGTCATGACAATTGCCAACAAAATGAGAATCTATGGAGAAGATATGTCAGATGTTAAAGTGGTGGAGAAAATTTTGCGCTCGTTAACTGAGAAGTTTAACTATATTGTCTACTCAATTGAGGAGTCAAAGGATATTGATGCTCTTTCTATTGATGAGTTACAAAGTTCATTGATAGTACATGAACAAAAGTTCCAAAGACACAGTGGTGAAGAACAAGCTCTGAAGGTGACTTCTGAAGGAGGAAGAGGTCATGGTCGAGGCACTTACAGAGGCCGAGGAAGAGGTAGAGGTCGAGCAAACTTCAACAAAGCAAATGTCGAATGTTACCAATGTCATCAACTTGGACATTTTCGCTATGAATGTCCTCAGAATAAAGAAGCACATTATGCAGAGATTGACGATGAAGAAGAAATGCTTTTGATGTCCTATGTGGAGATGTACGAGACAAAAAAGAGGATGCCTGGTTCCTTGACTCAGGGTGCTCTAATCACATGAGCGGTAATCTATCTCTCTTCCACACTTTTGATGAAAAATTTCGTCACTCTGTGAAATTAGGAAACAACAGCCGGATGAATGTGATGGGAAAAGGAAATGTGAAGTTGTTGCTCAATGGAGTTAATTACATTGTTACTGATGTATATTATATTCCTGAGTTAAGCAATAATTTATTGAGCATCGGCCAACTACAACAAAAGAGTTTGACTATTTTGATTAAGGGAGGGGTTTGTAAAATATTCCATCCAGAGAAAGGTTTGATAATTCAAACCACCATGAGCACTAATAGAATGTTTATATTGGTGCCTCAATCTGAATCACAATCTGA
Organism: Lablab purpureus; assembly: GCA_030347555.1. Classification (NCBI taxonomy): domain Eukaryota; kingdom Viridiplantae; phylum Streptophyta; class Magnoliopsida; order Fabales; family Fabaceae; genus Lablab; species Lablab purpureus. Next base: position 12,316,474 of record CM059258.1, on the reverse strand, counting down.
ATCACAACCTAGTCAATGCTTCCACAGCAACAGTCAAAATTTATCTCAACTTTGGCATCGGAGATATGGGCATTTAAGTTACAAAGGTCTGCAGCTTCTACTAACCAAGAATATGGTACGTGGACTTCCCCAGCTTTCCATATCAACTATGACGTGTAGTGATTGCATTAATGGAAAACAACATCGAGATGTTATTCCAAAGAGGAGCAATTGGAGAGCAGCTCAACCATTGGAACTTATCCATGCGGATATATGTGGTCCTATCGCCCCAACATCCAATGGCAATAAGAGGTATATTTTATTATTTATTGATGATTACAGTAGAAAAGCATGGGTCTATTTTTTTATAGAGAAAACAGAAGCCTTCCATTCCTTTAAATGCTTCAAGAATATGGTTGAGAAGGAAGCTGACATATCCATTAAATGTTTACGAAGTGACAGAGGAGGGGAATTCAACTCAAATGAATTCAATGACTTTTGCAAACACAATGGGATTAAGAGACAATTAACTGCTGCTTATACTCCACAACAGAACGGTGTTGCTGAACGGAAAAACCGAACTGTGATGAACATGGTTCGTTCTATGCTGTCAGATAAAAATATTCCTAAAATATTTTGGCCAGAGGCAGTGAACTGGATTGTTTATGTCTTGAATAGATGTCCTACATTGGCAGTCAAGGATGTAACACCAGAGGAAGCTTGGAGTGGAGTGAAACCTTCCGTGGATCACTTTCGAGTCTTCGGTTGTATCGCCCATGCTCATGTTCCAGATGCACGAAGGACTAAACTTGATAATAAAAGCACCACTTGTGTCTTGTTAGGCATCAGTGAGGAATCCAAAGGGTACAAACTATTTGATCCAGTTGCTAAGAAAGTTCTTGTAAGTAGAGATGTGATTTTTGAAGAAGAGAAGCAATGGAATTGGAATGAAAAACAAACAATACCAGATTTGGTGTGGGAAGATAGTGAGCATATAGAGAAGGTCATTGAAACAAAACATGAAGAAAATATTGATGGAGAAATAAGACAATCTCATGATGAAGGCACTAGAGAAGCAGTTGATAATCTTAATGAAGATGAAGAAAGAGTCCGAAGGTTGAGGCAATCTCGAGAGAAGAAAACTCCCGTGTGGATGGATGAATATGTGAGTGGAGAAGGCTTATCTGAAGATGAGGGGCATATGGCTTTAATGGTCTCAACTGATCCATTAAGTTTTGAAGCAGCCGTAACGAGTGAACATTGGAAATTGGCCATGGCTGATGAGATCAAATCCATTGAGAAAAATCAAACATGGACACTTACTAAACTGCCTGATGGAGCTAAAAAAATTGGAGTCAAATGGGTTTACAAAACCAAATACAATGAGAAAGGAGAAATTGAGAAATACAAAGCCCGGTTGGTTGCTAAAGGATATTGTCAGAAGCATGGAGTAGACTATACTGAAGTCTGTGCACTAGTGGCAAGGATGGATACTATAAGAATGATTATTGCTCTAGCTGCACAAAAGAATTGGTAGATTTTCCAGTTAGATGTCAAGTCAGCCTTCCTTCATGGAGAGTTAAGCGAAGACGTTTATGTAGAACAACCAAGAGGATATGAGATCAAGGGTAGAGAGGATCTTGTTTATAAGTTACACAAGGCTTTGTATGGATTAAAACAAGTCCCACGGGCTTGGTTTAGTAGAATTGAAGCACATTTCATTGGTGAAGGATTTCATAGGTGTGATAGTGAGCAAACATTGTTCACTAAGAGAAGCAAAGAAGGAAAAATTCTCATTGTAAGTGTTTATGTTGATGATTTAATTTTTACTGGCAATGATAAACACATGATGGCTAAATTTAAAAGTTCTATGTTGAGAGAGTTTGATATGTCCGATTTAGGAAAAATGAGGGTTTTTCTTGGGATTGAAGTGTTACAAAGATCAGATGGTATTTTTATATGTCAAAAACAATATGCCTTGGAGGTCTTGAGGAGGTTTGGTATGTTGGAAAGCAATTCAGTTGCCAACCCATTAGTTCCAGGCTTCAAAATCAGCAAAGAAGGAGTGGGAAATCTCGTGGATGAAACATATTATAAGCAGCTAGTTGGCAGTTTGATGTACCTTACTGCCACAAGACCCGATATGATGTTTGCTACTTGTCTTCTAAGTATATATATGGCAAAACCAATGGAAATTCATCTACAGGAGGCTAAAAGGGTACTTCGATACCTAAAAGGAACAGTTAATTATGGAATTCATTATAAGAAAGCAGGAGATGGTCAACTGTTGGCCTTTACAGATAGTGATTATGCTGGAGATACAGAAGACAGAAAGAGTACAACAGGTTATGTATTTTTAATGAATACAGGGGTTGTCTCATGGTGCTCAAAGAAACAACCTATTGTAACACTATCAACAACAGAAGCAGAGTTTGTAGCAGCTGCAGTATGTGCTTGTCAAGGGATTTGGATGAAGCGAATTTTGAAGGAGTTAGGACATTCTCATGGAGATTGTACAACTGTGATGTGTGATAACAGTTCAACCATCAAGTTGTCTAAAAATCCTGTAATGCATGGTCGCAGCAAGCATATAGATGTGAGGTTTCATTTCTTAAGAAATCTTACCAAGGAAGGTACAATAGAATTAATTCACTGTGGAAGTCAAGATCAAGTAGCAGATATAATGACAAAACCATTGAAACTTGAAGTCTTTCAGAAGTTGAGAAAGTTATTGGGAGTCTGTGAAATTTCTGAATTAAACTAATTGCTTTGCAGCATTTAGCTTAAGAGAGAGAATGATAGAATTTGTAGTTTTCAGTTTTAATTTGAATAAGCTTCCTGATTTATCGGAAGACCTAGTCATAGGAAGTTATTTTTAAGTTATTGTTTTCTGTAACCACTAGCCTTTACTTACGCTAAGTGGGTAGTTTCTGAGCAGTTTCTTATGTATTTATTTACTTATTTAAAGTCCTCATTGATTAATAAAACAGTGTCTTTGCAATCCAATTTGTTGTGATATTCTGCAGATTATTCTCAACATGACACTCATGCCTGTTATCCCAAGTGGTTGGAGGAAACAATTCAAGAACCTAGTGCTGTCCGCAAGCTATTCCTCACGTTCTTAACAGGTATTCTATTGAAAGGGGGAGGAGTTAGAAAGTTCGCGGTCTAATGCGGGAGGGTGCACCGTGTGGGCGCTACCTACCTAGGATGGATCCTACTATAAATTTTTATGTACTTGAAACCAAAGAAAAGTATTTTGATATATTCATCTAATTAACTGCACTTTTATGATTATTATAATAATAAAATAAAATATATTCAATTAATGCATTATACTTATTTATATAATAAAATTAAATGGGTTGAATAGCATCCAATTGAATGAAAATAGAAAGGGAGGGAAGTTTGGGATGATGAAAATGAGTATTTATGCATATTTGTCTATTAATAGAGACAAGGTAATAAACAAAATAGACAAGGTAATAAATAAAAGATTAGGTATTTTGTTTGTATATACATTTTGTTCCGTGCACATCAGGTTATAAATGTTATTTATACTTATTTTTTGTGCTTTTACACTAATTAATAAATTATTTAAGGTTTTACTGACTACTGTCCTTGTAGTACCAGTTAGGGAATTACAAAATAATTGAAATTTGTGAACTAGTGCATTAACAAATATAGAAAAAGTAAATTCTGTATATCTCAAAGAGAAAAAAATCATTTTTAACTTTTTAAGAATCTTAATTAGGGTTTGAATTACTTTAAATATAACTTATAAAATAGTAATAGCAAAAGCCAATACAAAGGTCCATGTATTCAGAATTCAAATTATGATTTTTTTTCTAGTAATATTATTAATTTTATAATTACTTTAAAAAAATCACATTTAAGATGATTTCTTGTCACCATGTTAAAATCTTACCATTGATGATATATATATATAACAATTTTATTATTATCACTGAAAATAAAATAAAAACAAAAAAAATCTTAAAATTGATAATATATAAATGATTTTATTAGTATTACTGAAAATAAAATAAAATCACTAGATTGATATTTAGAATATAAAATATAATCTATTAAAATTGTAAATCTCATTTATTTATTAAATGTATATATAATTCTCTTTTAATAGATATAGACATAATATTACAAGATAATTACATATATTTATACATATAGTTACATTTAAGCAATTTTTTAATGTTATCCAAATATTTCTTTGTACACAGAGTATTTTGTGCACATTATAATTTAAAAAAAAAACAAAATAAAGTAATTAGTAAGCTAACTATAAATAGATAAATCGAATTATATTACTTTCATAATTTGTTTAAAAGTTATATCAACACATTATACCATCAAAACGTAATATTTTAGTTTAGTTAAAAACACAGTGAAATGAAGTTAACCTAAGGTTTGAAAGCAAGTATTTAATAATTTATATAACCTCAATTTTTAGAAATCTTAAATTGAATTCAAACACATGCTACTAATGTCTAATTTAGAGATGAGATCAACCTCAAGTTTTGATATCTATAATTTCAATCTTAATGAACCACATAAAACCAAGATAGTTATTAAGATAATTTAAAATAATGTAATGAATTTATAAATTTTTCATGACATGATATTTTACACACACATATATGTATATATATTATTCAAGTTATTAATAAATTTTTGAATATTTATATATAAATTTTTTGAATCAATACTCAAACAATAATAGTAATTTAATCATCTTATCTTATAATTTTTCATACTAATATACAAAGGATATTTATGATAAATAACATTCAATAACTATCACTTCATTAAATAAAAAATTTAGTTTTTACTAAAAAAATAAATTAAATCACAAAGTAAAATTTATAAACACATCCATATAATTGTTAAAATGAATTAAAACTATTTAAGATCTGAGAGTAAATGATAAAAATTAAGGTTTTTTCATTTCTTAAGCAAATTTTCATTTTACTTAGCCATTAGAAAGATTTTTTTAATTTCTTTTTAGAGAAATTTTACATTATCTCTCCAATCCAATAAGTGAATTATGCTTAACAAAATATATAAAAGTAAAAAAAAATCTCAAAAATTGAACCAAAATCAATAATCTTACATAGTGATCCAATTCAACACATGTACCCAATTAAAATAAAAACAAAGAAAAATGTTGGTTTCTAAAGTCCAAGTAGTAATCATCTTAAGTTAAAAGTAATAAAATTCCAAACTATTACAACAAATAGATTAAATTCAAAAGACAATCAAATTCAAAAGTTAAAAAACACAGCACAATTGGAAACACAATCTATAGCAGAACTTCAAATATATGTGCAAGAGTCTTCTTGCAAATTTAAACAACTTGCTAAATTTATACATTAATTTAAATTAAAGTTAATAAATTTTTTAACCTAGAGTTTTCTTACTTCTTAAAATACCAAAACTCTAAAAGGATGATGAACTAAGGATACTTAATATCTTCTATATAATTTTCGAGAAGTAAAATCTAACCAACAATGTAACAACTTCAGTCACACATAAACATAACTTTTACCAAAATCACACATACAAGCAATAGAAAAGACATCTTTCTCAGCTCAAACCCCACAAACAAACCCAAACGAAGAGAGAACTTGAGGTCTTAGAAGAAAGGAAACATTTATATTAAATGAAGTTCTCACAAGCTAATTATAAGTAACAAAAAAAAATTATAAACATGTTAATCAAGTTAAATGAATAATAGCAATTCCTCTTTAACATTTAAATATTTTCACTTATTATTCATAAAAACAATTCTTTACCATATATTAAATTAAATTAAATTATTTTAAAGAAATTCATCAATATAGTAATATAACTCTTTAAATGTTTTATAACTAAAATATTTATATTTATTAATAGGAAAATAAATAAAAATGTAATGAATAATAATTTTCAATAAGAATTTCACTAATATAATAACTATATCATGCTTTCATAATTATTAATTTTTAATTATTATTTTAAAATCTATATTTAAAATAATTTTTATCATATAAATATCTTATAAGTAATTATATGTTAAAATTAAATTATGTTTAAAGTAATCATTAAAACAAATCTTTCACCTCTAATAATAAATATTATATATATATATATAATTTCATATCATTAATTATATTAAGTTTCATTCATAATGCACATATTGATATTATTTATATGAATATAAATAAATTCATATTTAATTATAAATTATATCATAACTAAATATGAAGCGTTTTTTAAAAGATTCTAAATTATGATAAACAAATTATATTAAAGGCAAATACCGAGTAATGATATTTATCCTTCTATTAACGTGAGTTTTGAATTTATCATTGTCATTCAAAACACAATACCACCTTGGGTATCCTTGTATCACCGATTAGGATGATGCAACCACCCAATTAGGGTTATCTAGCCAATGTCAAACCTTACACAAACACACATACACACAAATGTACACACATATATAAATCCATATACATGTATAAAGTGATTCATCTAGGATCCATTACCCACGAAAGGTCATCCAAACCATACATCAACATATATAAAATAATTAAACCTATATAAAAGCATCAATCATGACATAACCTAATTTTCATTTCATTATATTGTCTCTTGAGCAATAGACCTATCACTTGAGAGAAATGCAACTAGAGAGCAATACCTTCCCAAGACTCTCATTCCCATCATTTGAGTGTTATAGTCAATGCTTGAGTGACCACCACTTGTTGGAGGAAGTTCAATAAGTACTAGAAGGGTCATCCATCGCCATAGTACGCTTGAGCATGCAACCAACATTTAAGCATCCAGGCATGTGTCGCACATTGTTACACGTAATGATGACATATATACACTGCCTTGAACCGTGCTTAAACTTCCAAACACAACGCTTGAGCCACAAGTTATATCACTTGAGCGTCCAACTAAACGCTCACGTGATATGCTTCTAGAGAAAAAAGAATAATCTCAGCACCTCTTTTGCCCAAGCTACAAGCCAACACTTGAGTTATAAATCATGTTGCTTAGGTGACACAATGCAATTAACACATATTGTTTGAGCCTTTCCTAAGTTATCATACATTACTCAAGCGATACTCAGTCCAACAGCAACTCCGACAACTCAAAATAAACATTTTCTCAAAATTTTCTACATTTATATTCAATTCTACACATTGTTAGATATTCCAATTGCATTAATACTCAAATTTATAGATGAAAAACTTCCACATCTCATATTTTCCCATCCATTTAATTCCATAACATACAAACATATTCTTCTACTTGCATATACATATTCTACAAAAACAATTATACATTGTAAATTTTGGATTATTAGCTCCCCTTACCTAAATTAAAGCAAGTTGTTATCAAATAATTCTTTCACAACTTTCCAATCAACTCTATCAACTTAGGTGAGCTTCTCGAAGTTTAGTTCCACATCGAAAGACACCCCTTAACATAAACTTAAGAATAGAAGGAAAAAAGGATTGAAACTTAGATAGGATTGATTTTACATACCATAACTAAGAATTGTTCACTCCAACTTGCTCTAATCTCTATAAGCACCTCAAGACCTCAATCTTATAAACAAATTTAGGGTCAAACTCCTTTTATAGTTAGAGAGAAGCTTTATAAACAAAAATTTTAAGAATAAACTTAAAAATAAACATTTAATTTTTGTTTATAGAGGTTATATTCAATTTATTAATAAATATTATTGGGTAATTATTATTTTGTAAAAATATTTTTCATTATATGGAATAAGATTATTAATTTTGTCATTTTTAATTTAAAAGTTATGTTAAAAATTGTTTCTAACGCATCACTGTGCACAGATTTGAATCTATTAAAAGTACTTAAAACTTAAAGTTTTAAAATGAGCTTTGTTTTAATACTAAAACAAGTTTTTATTTTATTAGAATCTGTTAAATCTAATGATTCATTTTTTCTCCATTTTAGCCAGTTAAAATAACACAATGATAGTCTAAAATCACTCATAGTCTAAAATCTAGTGATTTTAAAATATTAAACACTCATTTTAACAAATTAAAATTCTAGCTTGATTTTCTAGTTTTGTTTTAATTGATTAAATCAGTTTTAATGGATTAAAATTGACATATATAAATAAAGTCTAATTATGTTTATACTTTATGAATTTGGATTAATTTTTTCCACTAATTGAAAAACATTTTTGTTATTGAGAGATTATATCGAGATTAGGAACACTTCTCAAAGCTCTTTAAACTTGATATTTGATTCAAACTTTCCATTTCAAAGTTTACATAACTAATTATCCTGTCTTTTACTTCTTAGTTGTCCTTAACTTTTTTCAAGTGATTTTATTTTTATATCTTTTAATTTTTCTTCTGGAAATACATCTGATTAAGGTTATCAAATTGATCTTAGGATAAGTTTCACTAGGTGTTATGATAAGGTTTTGTAGGATTGAAGATGTTAGTTTTTGGTTATTTTCTTTCTTGTTTTCCCATGTGTCTTGTAAAAACTTAGAAGTTAGTGGATCAGTTTAGTCATTATAGATAAGAGTCCGGATGTACCTATTTTACTAAAGTGAATATAAAACTTTATCACTTAGTTTTCTTTCTCATCTCTCTCTTGTTACATTGTTAAACATATTATCTTGTACACCTTATTTTCTAAAAGATCACTAATATCATATATTGAAATTGTATAGAACTTATTACAACCTTTATTCTATTAATTCATTAGAGATTTGACATTCTATTTCAAAAATTGGTAATAACTCAATTTATCCCACATTTTGAACTTAGTTTACTATTTTAATAATTGATATTAATACTATTGTATAAATTTTTTTAATAAATTGTTGAGAACTACTTAGCTTTTGTTGAAAAGTTTCTTTATTAACATATTACTTATGTTTTGCCAAGTTAATCATGAGTATTGCAAAGTAAGTAAGAAATTTATACTAATCAATTGATAGAGATTCTTTTTATGTAATTATTAATGGAAACAGATATTTTTATGCATAAAAATTATTTATTTATTGAAAAATCATGAACATCAACGTTAAAGTGGAAATACAAAGACATGACAATATATTATAACTTCTACTTTAAAATTTGATGAGTTTTTTTATCATATTTCTCAATATAATTACAAAAAATAAATAAATATGGAATACTTTGGAAGTAGATCAATAAGAATAAAAAAAGTAAGCAAGCATGCTTTTGTTTTAGACTATGAGCTTTTTCAAATACAATAAGGAGAAATTGTATTTAATCTTCAAAAGAAACTTACCCAGACAAAAAATCACCTAATCATATACTGAGTTAATAAAACACGAGGAATGTAAAAATTCAAACATATAAAGAAAAAATATTAAATAATATGAAAAAAACTTACATCAAAATTTTAATATAAAAGTACTAACATAAATGTCTTGATATTTTAGATAAAAAATGTCCAAATAAAAAAATATATTAAAAATTTAAAAAATATAGACAATATAATTTTGAAAAGATAAATATTTATAAGAAATAAAAATGAAGTAGTTTCTTTCATAATTTTTTAATGAATATTTTTATTTTGTTTTTAATTTAAATTATCTTATCTAAACCTATAGAAAAAGAGTCTTACATTTTTTTATTCAATAGTTCTATAAATCTAACCTATTCTTAAGATATATTTAAAAATAATTTAATTAATTAAAATACACAGAGTATATAAAATTGTTGATTAAATTAAAATTGAGAGACTAAAGTAGCATAAACAATCAAACAGACTAAAATTGTTATAAGTGAAAAAAAATAAAAGTCTATGAAATATTTTAACTATAACTGTTATGTCTTCTAATCTATATTTTTTAAAATAGTGTAAAGATAAAAACCAAAGCTATTCAAATATTCTACATGATTAAACTAATAAAGATATTCACATTCAGAAACTGAATATACATGTTAAAATACTTGATCCCATGAGTACTGAAAAAGTTAATAAACTAAAATAATTGAATCTCGTAAGTCTAAATAAAAGTTAAAAATGTAATGTATTTTATTTTAATCTCTCAATTCTAAACAAGAAAAAAGTAACATATTTTATAATTATCATGAGAGTTTTTCTCCACATGTATTGACTCCAATATTCCTTCTTTTAAGGTAAGTTAAACCAGTTACTACCTTGATTTAGTCTTATCCAAAATAAGTGATTTTAAGTGTTGTATAAACTACCATAATAAATTATGGATGCTTTTTATTACAATATTTATAAATAATAATATTAATAAATAAACTATTTTTATTATTTTTCTTTTTCTTTCAATTTATCTAAATAATATTATTTTTTATTGCACCTGTTTCGTAATATATTATTATTTGTTCGTACTCATATACAAAAGCCAACTCGCATTTTGAACTAAGTCACCATAAAGACAATCTTTTGGTATTCCTTCTAAGGTTCACAAAAACTCCTTTAATAGTGTTATGGGAGGGAAAGATAAGAAGAAGAGTGTATTGATCAATGCTTATTTGATATGGTATATCTTTATTGAATAATAAGTATAATAATACTTGTTTGTTGTTATTTTAAATATTAATTAAATAATTTTTTATAAAAAATAAAAATTATAAGAAAGAAAATATGATATTATAAAAGATTTAATATCAAATTGATATACATTTTCTTTTTCTTAATGATAAATATTAATAAGAAAATTATAATTACATAAATATTAAATTAGAGTATCATTAAATAATAATTGAATAAAAGTTAAATAATTATAAAAAATGATAAAATATATTTTAGAAATAAATTGTAAAACTAAGAATTAAATAAAAGTTAATATAAGATTTTTAGGTTACTTAATAAATTAGATGTATTTTAATGGTTTAAATTAGGAACATGTACTATGATGAGTTTGAAACAGGTAAAGGACAAATATGTTATCTTACCAGACTTGAGATTGGAACATTGACATCTTATGTGGGGACGAAAGGGGGTTAAAAAGTCGAATCCTCATTCTCATTAGCTCTGGACTGAGGGACTTGTTCCGGTACACTCAATAGTTCCATATTGTTTAGGAATCGAGGTCAAAGTTAGTTTATATACTTCTTCCTCCCTTAAGCCTCTGAGACGCCTTTTAAGGATAAAATCGTGACGGAACTTCAAACTCTAAAGCAAACAATATTTTAAATGCAGTGATTGACCATAATGATATTTCCTTAACAGACTTGAGGCTAGAACAATTATTCATCTCATCCCCATATCAAATGAAAATAAATATTTAGATTCATTTCTCATCCCTATTTGAATAGCTATTTATCATTTACTATCATGTTAAGTATCAAAACATAAATATTTAATAATAAACACATCTATTTCCCAAATTTATTTATGAAGAAATTTTTTCTAATAAATTACAAAACTTAATATCTAATAATAATAATGTCTACACCTTTATTCCCCTCTTTTAAAATATATATTTATTTACATACATACAATATTCTATCATACTTTGATTTTTAAGAGACCAAATTATGACTGATCAAAAGTTTTAATTATCATTTATAAAACACATTTCTTTATAAAAAAAATTCATCTAAACTTATTTATTAAATTATTATTATATCTTAAAAAATTTACATAATACTGTTACCAAAGAGGATCAGGTCATCACTCTTTGAAGAATATATCGAGTTTTGATGATTTCTCAAGTAAGCCAGATCAAGATCGAAGATATGAAGAAATGAAGAATTGATGGAGTTCTTTTCGTAGTTGTTTGTATCGAATCATTCTGGAATCAGAGAAATCGAAACAAACAACACAGACCCAACATTCTTTCACTTGTGATCGTTTTTATTGGGTAAAACTATTTTTATTAATCGATCAATTTTTGGATATAACATAATCGATGGTCTTAACACAATCGATTATGTCGTGCTTTTCAAAAAAAACCTTTTTATATCGATTCGATTATATCTTTTTGGAAATATCTTTTTGGATACAACGTAGTCAATTCGATTATGTATATAAGTAATCGATTCGATTATGTGCTGTTTAATTTTTCTAAAACTCTCACAGAATCGATTTTGTACTTAACGTGATCTACTGTTTTTCGAAAAGTTTTTTGAAATTCAAACTGGCATTTAAAATCATGAATGTTTTCAATTATTATACAGATCTTACGTTTTCATACATCATAAACAGATTTTAAATGTGTGAACTTTTTCATAAATAGTTTTTAATACTGTGAACGTTGTTCTCAGATTTTATTTCCTATATAAAGAGGAAAATACATGTTGATAGATACAGAGCTAACCTTGAGCACAAAAATTATTTTGTTTCCACTATCTGTTCTACAACATTTCTTTTATCACTTGTGAAAGGAGCTAACGTTCTATACCATTTGTTTTGGATTCTCTCTTTCCAGGTGATACTGTTCTTGTATTTATTTTTATATATCTGTCAACACCATTGTTGGTGTAGTGGTTCATCCCTTGTGATTTTTCAAGGGAGGTGTTTTCATCTCTTGTGGGTTTCAAGAGAGGTGTTCAGTCTTTAGATTTTCTTTTACATGTTTCAATTGTAATATTGGTTGTAACTGATTTTCTAAAGATAGTGTTTGGGGAGTCATTCTCGAATTGAGGTGACTGGGCACTGGATGTAGGGTTGGCTATACCCAAACCGGTATAAATCCTTGTATTCTTCTCTTTCCTTATCCTTTTATTTTATTTACTGCTTCTGCTACATTAATCGATAACAAGTAATTCGAAAAAGGGCATACATCTTTAATCACATCAATTCACCCCCCTCGTGATGTCATTTGTCTAACAAATACTATAATATATCACTAACGAAAATATATAAAAAAATGCACGTGTGTCATGTTTTTATTACATAAAATTACATAATTTTAAAAAAATATATTATTTTATAAAAATAATGTTTTAGAAATAATATAAAAATTATTTTTAAAGAGAGAAGTCAGTTAATTATTTTAAAATAAAAAGACATATGTATTCTTTTTATATAATGGTGTAAATAAAATTATAAATATTTCAGTAGAAACTCTTTCAAATATGAAGTACTTTTTAAAATTAAAACTTTTAAATAAAATTATCTATAATAATATATAAATAATATTTTTAATACATATTTTATATTCTTATTTTATTTTTAATATATTTTAAAACTAAAAGTAAAATAAATATTTTAAATTTAAAAATAATTATAAGTACTTAAATATGTAATCAAATTCTTATGAAATTACCACTGTTAAGCAATTTAAATAGAGATATTACTTTTTCTTTCTTACATATATATATATATATACATATATATATATATATGTATATATATGTATATATATGTATATATATGTATATATATGTATATATATATGTATATATATATATATATATATGTATATATATATGTATATATATGTATATATATATGTATATATATATATATATATATGTATATATACATATATATATATATATATATACATATATATACATATATATATACATATATATACATATATATATACATATATATACATATATATACATATATATACATATATATATATATATATATATATATATATATATATATGTATATATATATATATGTATATATATATATATATATTAGAAAGATAGAGTCATATGTTACGTTAGATGAGCTTAGCTTTAATAAAACTGTTTTAAAAGTAATATTTTAATATTTTAATAATTCATAATTTTTACTTTATTAATGCTTAAAAACATAATAATAATAATAAATAATATCAACTTAAATTTAAACTAAAACAAATATAATTTATTTTATTTTAATTTGTCTATTCTTTTACTGTAATTAGAAATATAAATTAATGGAATTATACTTAATAAAAATTTTGATAAAAAAATTTCTATATAATTAACATATATATATTACAATAAACTTATTAAATATAAACTAATTTAAAAATAATTAATATTTTAGAAACTATTTTATATAATAAGACTATTAATATCTACAATAATTTTATTATAATAAAATTATATTTTTAATAATTATTAAATAAATTTTTAAATTACAATATTAATTTTTAATATTAACTATTAAAATTTAAACTACTTATTAAATTAGATTATAAATTAATATTTAAGTCAATTAATAATTAATTTTATATTTTATTAATCAATAATATAATTAATAAAAATAATTTTAATTTAATATTTAATATTTTTATTTATTGGTGGAGTCACAATAACTATATTTATGAAATAACTAAAAAGTGATAAGTTTGTTGTTGTAAAATATTTCTACAATAATTAATTAACACTTCTTATTCACTCTCTATAAAAAAAAAGAACAAATATTATATATATGTATTTTAAATAAGTAAAATAACTTATTTCTAATTTTAACCTTTAAATTGAATGTTCAAATGATTAAATAAGAGATGTATTTTCTTTAGAGAATCATTATAGTGTCTCTTTTACAAATTTGTTCTTTCTTCTTGTTAATGTGACTATTATAAAAGTTTATCTTTAAAAAAACCAAATTTTATGGAAAAAATTATTTTTACAATAAATAAATATTTTATTTTATTTTATAAACTATATACATTTTAATTAAATATAATTATATTATAATTATATTAAAATTTAATAACACTAAAATTATAACGGAATAAGTTTTAAATGTAATTATTTATAATATTAAAATTATATATGTTATTAATTACAATAATTAAATATAAAAATTTAATATAATGTTATGTTATAAGTTGATTAAAATTATTAAAAATTGTATTATTTATTTATATTTTAATTAATTTAAAATTTAATTTTTAATAATATAATTTTTAATTCTGTAAAATATTAATTATTATTTTAAATAATTATATAATAAATAATATATATATATATATATATACATATATATATTTATATAATGAAATTTTTAAATATATAATTTTAGTTTATATCAACATATATTCTAAATAACATAATTATATTTATTCTAATTAAATATTTAAATATAATTATATTACTTAGAGTTACATATTTCAAAATATTATTGTGTAAATATATGTTTTATAAATTATTTCTAAAATATTAATTAATATTTTAAAGAAATAAATTTTATGTTATTAAAAATTTAAATAATTTCTCCAGCATATTGACACACAGAACAAATGTGTCATTTTTCCATTCAAACAGATGATTGCGTTGTCTATTCATATATTGCCTTGTTCTATTATGTGCATTACTTTTATCATATAACTTTTTCTTTCTTACATATATATATATATATTAGAAAGATAAGTCATATATTACTTTAGATGAGCTTAGCTTTAATAAAACTGTTTATTTTATTCATGTATTTTATATATAAAATAAAAATGTAAAAAAATATCAAATATTAACAATATATCAATATTAACTACCTAAATCTAAATAATAAATGAATATATTTTTTATCTTTATGGAAAAGATATTTTAAAATAAAATCTAGAAATTGTTTTAAAAACTAATTTAAATAAAAAAGATATTAAACAAATATTCTCAACAACAAACATCTCTAAAAAACCCTTTTACATAAAGTAAGAATTAATCCTTTTAGATGATGTACTTTCGTAATGTTTTATGAAAATTTAATTGAGAAATATATGAATGGGTGAAATACATGTACTAGTATTATTCAATTAAAAAATTATAGTTTATTAGTTGTCTTTATAGATCAAACTTTTATATTTGGGAACTTAAAAGACTTGTCAACTTCTCATTCATAAAGAATTAATTAAGGAATATTACGTGTATATTGTCAAATACATGTATTAAATACACATATATATATGAATATTAATCTTTTAATTAGAGTATAATGATATGAAAGTATATATTTTTTTTTTCATATACCTGTTTGTTATTATATCAAGTCTTTCTCCTCATATTTATTTTGTTTTAAATTATTAAAATATTTTTAGTTTATTAATTAATTTTAAAAAATTGTTTGATATTTTATTGAGTTCTTAATTTTATAATTTATTTTTAGAATATATATTTGATTATATTTTTTTTTATAATTATTTTTTATTCAATTATTATTTGATTCATTTGATATTTATGTTATTATAATTATATTTATTATTAGAGAAATCAAGACATATATAATTTTGACATTCCATCTATGATACTAATTTTTATTTTATATAAAAAATTATTTAATTAATATTTGTAACACCAAGAGGTGAGTACAATTATATCTATTATTTAATGGTAATAGATTAAAATGAGACAAAAATTTCATATTAATTAAATATATAAATATAGATAAATTAATGCAAGAATAAAAATGAAAAAGAAAAAATAATCCCAACCATTTTTATCTCTACGTGCAAGACTTTTGTTGATTTTCCATGATTTATCATTTATCAAGGACGTTGAAGTACTTGTACCTATTTATGGGATTTGAATGTGTTTTAAAAATTAATTTTTAAAAACAAAAATTAGAATTAACATAAAACTTAAACTGAAATAAAATATTATTATAAAATTTTAATACATAAAAGAAGTATATTTCAAAATACCAAAATATTAATAAAAATAAGCTGAAAAATCAAAATTTAAATTATTTTATTTAGTATTTTCATATTTTTATTTTAATTCTGTTTTATATATAATATAAAAGATAACTATTAATAAAATATCAAATTAATTATTTTATTTTATTTACTATTGTATTTTTTATTTTATTATTTTTGTTTTAATTATTTATTTCTATAATATAAAATATATTACTAAAAATATATATTAAATTATTTATTTTATATTATTTCCTATTTTAATATTTTATTTTATTATAATATAGAATATATTATTAAAAATCTATTAAAAAAATTAACTTTTATAATTAATATAATTATACAAAATAATCAGCATAATTAGTTATATTTTTTACATAATTATGTCATAAATATCTTACTATTGTTTATGTGCATAATTGTTCAAATATGAAAAAATCATAGTCAATTAACTTTGTTTTGATATTGTATTTATCACTTTTAATTTAAAATTAATCTTATTTTTTATGTTTTTAACCTTGTTTTTCGCATTTGTTTTAATTAATTGTGTAAACAGTTCATTCATATAAATAATAAAAATTAACCTAATATAAAAGTGTCTAATTGAATGCAATACCAATCTAAAAAATATACAAATTAAGGTAACTCTTTTACAAGTGTAAAAACTTCATATTTTTTATCATAAGATAAAAAAAATATAAATATAACTATTTAGAGTAAAATTTTTTTAGTAATTTTAAAATAATTGTGATACACTAATAGTTGCTAGTTTGATTTAAATTGATAGTATTATCATGATAATCGATTATTTCACTTAAAATTTGAATCAAAATTGTTTAACGAACTAAATAATCGATTAAGTGTTTTTGATAATCGATTATATTAATTCTGGGTTAATATAATATATTATGGCCTTAATCTAATCGATTATATCAGGCGAAATAGGTTTTCCAGTTTTTAACTCTGATATAATCGATTAAGCTTTTTAGATAATCAATTAAATAAGTCGTTTTTGTGAATTCAATGCTAAATCAACCTAAGAATGGAAACTTTGGAGCATTTTCGAATTATAAAATGAAAGAGAATGTCTTAGGTTCAACACATCTGATAAAACACAAAATATTCAAAGTGTTCTTGCGCCTTAGCTTTTCAAAACCTCTTTCTTGCTCTCTCAAGTTTGATCAAGTCTTTGAAAGTGGTGATCTTTGTGCTTAAGCTTTCTATCCAGCACTATATCAGGTGTATTCTTTTTACTATTTTTATAAACGGGAAAATGCATCCCTTGGATCTGTTCTAAGGGAGGTGTGTTCATCTCTTGTGTGTCAAGAGAGGTGGGTTTCATCCTCAGTGTGTCTGGGGAGGTGTTTCATCCTTAGTGTGTCTAAGGAGGTGTTTCCTTTATCTTTATTTGTTATTGCATGAATTGGTGTTTGTAATTTCAATTAAAGATAGTGGGGTGATCATCACGCATTTGTAGTTTATTAAAAATCCAATTCACCCCCTCTTGGTTTTTACACTGCCGTCTTTATTTAACAATTCAGAATTTTATATTTTATTCTCAATTTGTACTTTTGTTTTACACTAAAAAAAATCAAATTTTCATAATTTGGAAATTTATATTTTATTTTCGATCCGTACTTTTGTTTTACACAAAACACTCTATTTTCTGTAATTTCAAAATTTATGTTTTATTTTCGATCCGTACTTTTGTTTTACAAAAAAAATCAAGTTTTCATAATTTTGAAATTTATATTTTATATTCAATCTGTACTTTTGTTTTAAAAAGTAGTAAATTTTTCATAATTTGAAATTTAAATTTTATTTTCGATCCGTACTTTTGTTTTACAAAAGAAAAATCAATTTTTCAATTTTTCAAAATTTGGAAATTTATATTTTATTTTTTATTCATATTTTTTTTTTACAAAAAAGAACTCAATTATTCACAATTTGGAAATTCAAATTTTATTTTTGATTTGTACTTTTTGTTTTACACAAAAAATATCAATTTTTCGTAATTTTGAAATTTATATTTTATTTTGGATCCGTACTTTTTTTTAAAAAAAAAAAAGTCAATTTTTCATAATTTGGAAATTCAAATTTTATTCCCGATCCGTACTTCTGTTTTACATGAAAATTGAAATTTTCATAATTCGGAACATTATATTTTATTTTCGATCCGTAGTTTTGTTTTATTAAAAAAATCAATTTCTCATAATTCGGAAATTTATATTTTATTTTCGATCCGTACTTTTGTTTTACAAAAAAAAATCATTTTTTCATAATTTGGAAATTTATATTTTATTCTCGATCCGTCCTTTTGTTTTAGACAAAAAAACTCAATTTTTCGTAACTTCGAAATTCAAATGTTATTTTCGATTCGTACATTTGTTTTACACAAAAAACTCAATTTTCAGAATTTCGAAATTGAAATTTTATTTTCGATTCGTGCTTTTGTTTTACAAAAAAAAAATCATAATTTGGAAATTTATATTTTATTCTCAATCCGTACATTTGTTTTACACAAAAAAACTCAATTTTCCATAATTTTGAAATTAAAATTTTATTTTCAATCCATACTTTCGTTTTACACAAAAAAATTCAATTTTTTGTAATCTCGAAATTGAAATTTTATTTTCGATCTATACTTTTGTTTTACAAAAAAATTAATTTTTCATAATTTTCATCATTTGGAAATTTATATTTTATTTTCAATCCGTACTTTTGTTTAACAAAAAAAATCAATTTTTCATAATTTGGAAATTTATATTTTATTCTCGATCCGTACTTTTGTTTTACAAAAAAAATATCAATTTCTCGTAATTTGGAAATTCAAATTTTATTTTCGATCCGTACATTTGTTTTACTTCAAAGAAATCAATTGCTCATAATTTGAAAATTTAAATTTTATTTTTGATCCGTACTTTTGTTTTACATAAAAAAAATCTATTTTTCATAATTTGGAAATGTATATTTTATTTTCGATTCGTACTTTTGTTTTACAAAAAAAAACTCAATTTCTCATAATTTGGAAATTTATATTTTATTCTTGATACGTACTTTTGTTTTACGAATAAAAACTCAATTATTTGAAATTTCAAAATTTATATTTTATTCTCGATCAGTACTTTTGTTTTACAAAAAAATTGAATTTTTCATAATTCGGAAATTTATATTTTATTTTCGATTCGTAGTTTTGTTTGACAAAAATAATCAATTTTTTACAATTTTGAAATTTATCTTTTATTCTCGATCCGTAGTTTTGTTTTACACAAAAAAAACTCAATTTTTCGTAACTTTGAAATTCAAATTTTTTTTCGATCCGTACTTTTGTTTCACAGAAAAAAACTCAATTTTTCATAATGTTGAAATTTAAATTTTATTTTCCATCTGTACTTTTCTTATACAAAAAAAATCAATTTTTGATAATTTTGAAATTTATATTTTATTTTCTATCCGTACTTTTTATTTACAAAAAAAAAACTCAATTTTTTATAATTTGGAAATTTATATTTTATTTTCGATCCGTACTTCTGTTTTACAAAAAAAAACTCAATTTTTCATAATTTGGATATTTATATTTTATTCTAAATCCGTACTTTTCTTTTACAAAAAAAACTCAAATTTTCATAATTTAGATAATTATACATTATTCTCGATCCGTACCTTTCTTTTATACAAAAAAAACTCAATTTTTCATAATTTGGAAATTCAAATTTTGTTTTCGATCTGCACTTCTGTTTTACACAAAAAAAACTCAATTTTTCCTAAGTTTGAAATTTATATTTTAGTCTCGATCCGTACTTTTGTTTCACAAAAAAAACTCAATTTTTCATAATTTTGAAATTTGAATTTTATTTTCCATTTGTACTTTTCTTATACAAAAAAAAATCAATTTTTGATAATTTTGAAATTTATATTTTATTTTCAATCCGTACTTTTTATTTACAAAAAAAACTCAATTTTTCATAATTTGGAAATTTATATTTTATTCTCGATACGTACTTTTGTTTTACGCATAAAAACTCAATTTCTCGTAATTTCGAAATTTATATTTAATTCTCGATCCGTATTTTTTTTTACAAAAAAATTCAATTTTTCATAATTCGGAAATTTATATTTTATTTTCGATGCGTACTTTTGTTTTACAAGAAAAAAATCCATTTTTCATAATTTGGAAATCTATATCTTATTTTTGATCCGTACTTTTGTTTTACACAAAAAAACTCAATAATTCGTTAGTTCGAAATTCAAATTTTATTTTCGATCCGTATTGTTTTACACAAAAAACTCAATTTTTCGTAACTTCGAAATTTATATTTTATTCTCGTTCCGTACTTTTGTTTACAAAAAAAATCAATTTTTCATAATTCGGAAATTTATATTTTATTTTCGATCCGTACTTTTGTTTTACAAAAAAAAACTCAATTTTTCGTAACTTTGAAATTTAAATTTTATTTCTGATCCGTACTTTTGTTTCACAAAAAAAAACACAATTTTTCCTAATTTCGAAATTTAAATTTATTTTCGATCTGTACTTTTCTTATAAAAAAAATCAATTTTTCCTAATTTACAAATTTATATTTTATTTTCCATCCGTACTTTTGGTTTACAAAACAAAACTCAACTTCTCATAATTTGGAAATCTATATTTTATTCTCGATACCTACTTTTGTTTAACGCATAAAAACTCAATTTCTCGTAATTTCGAAATTTATATTTAATTCTCGATCCGTACTTTTGTTTTACAAAAAAAATTTAATTTTTCATAATTCGGAAATTTATATTTTATTTTCGATGCGTACTTTTGTTCTACAAGAAAAAATCCATGTTTCATAATTTGAAAATTTATATTTTATTTTTGATCCGTACTTTTGTTTTACACAAAAAAACTCAATTATTCGTAAGTTCAAAATTCAAATTTTATTTTGGATCCGTGCTATTGTTTTGCACAAAAAAACTCAATTTTTCGTAATTTCGAAATTTATATTTATTCTCGATCTGTACTTTTGTTTTACAAAAAAAATCAATTTTTCATAATTCGGAAATTTATATTTTATTTTCAATCCGTACTTTTGTTTTACAAAAAAAAACTCAACTTCTCATAATTTGGAAATTTATATTTTATTCTCGATACGTACTTTTGTTTTAGACAAAAAAACTCAATTTTTCGTAACTTCGAAATTCAAATTTTATTTTAGATCCGTACTTTTGTTTCACAAAAAAAAACTCAATTTTTCGTAATTTTGAAATTTAAATTTTATTTTCGATCTGTACTTTTCTTACACAAAAAAAATTAAATTTTTAATAATTTGGAAATTTGTCTTTTTTATTCTCGATCCGTACTTTTGTTTAAGGCAAAAAAACTCACCCATTCTTAAGTTCGAAATTCAAATTTTATTTTCGATCCGTACTATTGTTTTACACAAAAAAACTCAATTTTTCGTAATTTCAAACTTTGTATTTTATTCTCGATTCGTACTTTTGTTTTACAAAAAAAATCATTTTTTCATAATTCGAAAATTTATATTTTATTCTCTATGCGTACTTTTGTTTTGGACAAAAAAACTCAATTATTCGTAAGTTCGAAATTGAAATTTTATTTTCAATCCGTACTATTGTTTTACACCAAAAAACTCAATTTTTCGTAATTTCGAAATTTATATTTTATTCTCGATCCTTACTTTTGTTTTACAAAAAAAAATCAATTTTTCATATTTCGGAAATTTATATTTTATTTTCGATCCGTACTTTTGTTTTACACAAAAAAACTCTATTTTTCGTAATTTCGAAATTTATATTTTATTTTCGATTCGTACTTTTGTTTTACAAAAAAAAAAATCAATTTTTCATAATTTTGAAATTTATATTTTATATTCAATCCGTACTTTTGTTTTAAAAAAAACTCAATTTTTCATAATTTGAAATTCAAATTTTATTTTTGATCCGTACTTTTGTTTTACAAAAGAAAAATCAATTTTCATAATTTCGAAATTTATATTTTATTTTCGATTTGTACTTTTTTTTACAGAAAAGAACTCAATATTTCATAATTTGGAAATTCAAATTTTATTTTGGATCCGTACTTTTGTTTTACACAAAAAAACTCAATTTTTCGTAATTTCGAAATTTATATTTTATTCTCAATCTCGTACTTTTGTTATACAAAAAAACATCAATTTTTCTTAACTTGGAAATTTATATTCTATTTTCGATCCGTACTTTGTTTTTACAAATAAATATCAATTTTTTGTAATTTTGGAATTTATGTTTTGTTCTCGATTCGTACATTTCTTTTACACAAAAAAATCAACTTTTATTTTCGATCCGTACTTTTTTTCTACACAAAAAAACTCAAATTTTCGTAATTTTGAAATTTATATTCTATTCTCGATCCATACTTTCGTTTTACCAAAAAACATTAATTTTTATAATTTGGAAATTTATATTTTATTTTCAATCCGTACTTTTTTTTGCAAAAAAAATCAATTTTTCGTAATTTGGGAATTTATGTTTTATTCTTGATTCATACTTTTGTTTTACACAAAAAAAACTCAATTTTTCGTAAATTCGACATTTATATTTTATTCTCGATCCATACTTTTGTTTTACACAAAAAAACTCAATTTTTCATAATTTGGAAATTTATATTTTATTTTCAATCCGTACTTTTGTTTTACAAAATAAAATCAATCTTTTATTATTCAGAAATTTATATTTTATTTCCAATCTGTACTTTTGTTTTACAAAAAAAACTCAATTTTTCATAATTGAGAATTTTATATTTTATTTTCGATCCGTACTTTTGTTTTACACAAAAAAATTCAATTTTTCGTAATATGGAAATTCAAATTTTATTTTCGATCCGCACTTTTGTTTTACAAAAAAAAACTCAATTTTTCGTAATTTGGAAATTTATATTTTATTCTCGATCCGTACTTTTGCTTTTGGAAAACAATCATTTTTTTATAATTAGGAACTTTATATTCTATTTTCGATGCATACTTTAGTTTTATAAAAAAAATCAATTTTTCGTAATTTGGAAATTGATATTTTATTCCGATCCGTACTTTTGTTTTGTTAGCATATTTCAATACCAAGTGTTAATGAAGTCTTCCAGAATTTTAATGAAGTCTTAAAGTTTTGATGATGAAGATTTAGAGTGTTTAAAGCTTTCAAGAGAGAAGATTGATGAAGATTTTCTCAAGAGCTGAAGTTTCAAGAGTAGAAGGTTCTGTTTTGGGTGTTGGATGAAAAGAGTAAGTCATAAATCCCATTCAAGATCTTCCCAAACAAGAGAGCAAGTTGTTTTCTCGCAAAAACGTTTTTCTACGCTTTTAATTGATTATGATACGTAGATAATCGATTATTTAACTTAAAATTTGAATTAAAAATGTTTAACGAACTAAATAATCGATTAAGTGTTTTTGATAATCGATTATATTGATTCTGGGTTAATATAATCGATTATGGCCTTAATCTAATCGATTATATCAGACGAAATTAGTTTTCCAGTTTTTAAACATGATATAATCGATTAAGCTTTTTATATAATCGATTAAATGAGTCGTTTTTGCGAATTCAATACCAAATCAACCTAAGAATGGAAACTTTGGAGCATTTTCGAATTATAAAATGAAAGAGAATGTCTTAGGTTCAACACATCTGATTAAACACAAATATTCAAAGTGTTCTTGCGCCTTAGCTTTTCAAAACCGCTTTCCTGCTCTCTCAAGTTTGATCAAGTCTTTGGAAGTGGTGATCTTTGTGCTTAAGCTTTCTATCCACCACTATTATCAGGTGTATTCTTTTACTGTTTTTATAAACAGGAAAATTCATCCCTTGGATCTGTTCTAAGGGAGGTGTGTTCATCTCTTGTGTGTCAAGAGAGGTGGGTTTCATCCTCAGTGTGTCTGGGGAGGTGTTTCATCCTTAGTGTGTCTAAGGAGGTGTTCCTTTATCTTTATTTGTTATTGCATGAACTGGTGTTTGTAATTTCAATTAAAGATAGTGGGGTGATCATCACGCATTTGTATAGGATTGGCTGAATCCAAACCAGTATAAATCTTTGTGTTCTTTCTCTTTCCCTATCTTTTTTTTATTGTTGATCATACTAACAATTGCAACTCAAACTACGTTAATCAAATGATAAGAAAAATCCGCATCCTAGCTTTTGAAAGTAATTCAAAATCTGGAAATTTATTTAAAAGGGAAAAGTTTATTAAAAATCCAATTCACCCCCCCTCTTAGTTTTTACACTGCCGTCTTTATTTAACAATTGGCCTCAGAGCAGGTTTTTGAAAATTACTCAAAAGCAAGATCCTTATGGCAGACAAAAATCAAACTTTTGCTGAAGGTGCATCTATTCATAGACCACCACTCTTTACAGGTGAAAACTATCCTTTTTGGAAAAAGAGGATGGAGATTTTTCTTAGGTCTAATGATCAAGGCGTTTGGGATGCAATTGTAAATGGTCCATATATTCCTATGACTGTTGTTAATGAAGCGCAGGTACCCAAAGTGAGAGCAAGTTGGACCAAGGATGAATACAATAAAAATCAGTGCGACATAAGGGCGTGTAATATGATAGCATCTGCCTTAACTGTTGATGAGTTTTACAGGTTGTCTGATTGCACTATAGCAAAGGAAATGTGGGACACTTTGGAAGTCACACAAGAAGGACCGGAGGATGTCAAGAGATCAAGGAACAATACCTTGATTCAAGAATACGAGATGTTCCGGATGAGAAAAGGGGAAACCATTTATGACGTTCAAAAGAGATTTACTCACATTGTAAATCACCTCAAGGCGTTAGGTAAGAAATTTGACACTGAGGAGTTAAATGTGAAAATTTTAAAATCTTTGGACAGGACATGGCAACCCAAAGTGACGGCTATCACGGAATCGAAGAATCTGACAAGCATGAACATGACAACTCTCTTTGGAAAGCATAGAGAACACGAAATTGAGCTAGGTCGCTTCAACGGTAAAGAAGATGACGTTAAAAGGAAAGGTATTGCTTTAAAGGCTCAATCCAATAAATAGGAGAGTAGTGATACTGATGATTCAGAAGACGATGATCTCAATGAATTTGTAAAGAAATACAAAAAGTTCATCAAGAAGAAAGGCAACCATAAGAAAGGTAAGAAATTTGAAAATTCAAATTCTAACGATAATTATAAATGCTATGGTTGTGGAAAAAGGGGACACATGAGAGCAGATTGTCCAAATTCCAAGAAATCTAAAGAAAAGGAAAAGAAAGGAAAGAAATTCTTCAAAAAGAAGAGGAAAGCATATATCGCTTGGGACGACAATGAAGTGAGCTCTTCTGAAGGTTCAAGTGAATTAGAAGAAGAAGCAAACATTTGTCTCATGACGGATGATGATACGGAATCCACGTGCATCGAGGTAAGTGATTCTGATCTCCCTAATAATTATGATGAATTACTTGAAGAATTTCTCAGTCTTTGTAAAAAATCTGAAAAGCTTTCTTCAGTTCACAATAAATTAAAAAATGATTACAAAAGTCTTGAAAAGAAAATTGTGGATTTAGAAGAAGAGAAAAAGGTTTTGAAAAAAGTTTTACACAAAAAAACACAATTTTTCCTAAGTTTGAAATTTATATTTTAGTCTCGATCCGTACTTTTGTTTTACAAAAAGATCAATTTTTCATCATTTCAGAATGTATATTTTATTTTCGATCCACACTTTTGTCTTACAAAAAAAATTAATTTCTCATAATTCCGAAATTTATATTTTATTTTCGATCCGTAGTTTTGTTTTACAAAAAAAAAATCATTTTTTCATAATTTGGAAATTTACATTTTATTTTCGATCCATACTTTTGTTTTACACAAAAAAACTCAATTTTTCATAATTTTGAAATTCAAATTTTATTTTAGATCCGTACTTTTGTTTTACACAAAAAATTGAATTTTTCGTAATTTCGAAATTTATATTTTATTTTGCATCTGTACTTTTGTTTTAGAAAAAAAAACTCAATTTTTGATAATTTGGAATTTTATGTTTTATTCTCGATCCATACTTTTGTTTTACACAAAAAAACTCAATTCTTCGTAATTTTGAAATTTATATTTTATTCTAGATCCGTACTTTTGTTTTACAAAAAAAAACTCAATTTTTCATCATTTGGAAATTTATATTTTATTTTCAATCCGTACTTTTGTTTAACAAAAAAAATCAATTTTTCATAATTTGGAAATTTATATTTTATTCTCGATCTGTACTTTTGTTTTACAAAAAAAATCTCAATTTCTCGTAATTTGGAAATTCAAATTTTATTTTCGATCCGTGCATTTGTTTTACTCCAAAGAAATAAATTGCTCATAATTTGAAAGTTTAAATTTTATTTTCGATCCGTACTTTTGTTTTACATTAAAAAAATCTATTTTTCATAATTTGGAAATGTATATTTTATTTTCGATCCGTACTTTTGTTTTACAAAAAAAAACTCAATTTCTGATAATTTGAAAATTTATATTTTATTCTCGATATGTACTTTCTTTTACGCATAAAAACTCAATTTTTTGAAATTTCAAAATTTATATTTTATTCTCGATCAGTACTTTTGTTTTACAAAAAAGTTGAATTTTTCATAATTCGGAAATTTATATTTTATTTTCGATTCGTAGTTTTGTTTTACAAAAAAAATCAATTTTTCACAATTTTGAAATTTATCTTTTATTCTCTATCCGTAGTTTTGTTTTACACAAAAAAACTTAATTTTTCGTAACTTTGAAATTCAAATTTTATTTTCGATCCGTACTTTTGTTTCACAAAAAAAAACTCAATTTTTCATAATGTTGAAATTTAAATTTTATTTTCCATCTGTACTTTTCTTATACAAAAAAAATCAATTTTTGATAATTTTGAAATTTAAATTTTATTTTCCATCTGTACTTTTCTTATACAAAAAAAAATCAATTTTTGATAATTTTGAAATTTATATTTTATTTTCGATCCGTACTTTTTATTTACAAAAAAAAAACTCAATTCTTCATAATTGGGAAATTTATATTTTATTTTCGATCCATACTTCTGTTTTACAAAAAATCAACTCAATTTTTCATAATTTAGATATTTATATTTTATTCTAGATCCGTACTTTTCTTTTACAAAAAAAAAATCAATTTTTCGTAATTTCGAAATTTATATTTTATTTTTGATGCCTACTTTTCTTTTACAAAAAAAACTCAAATTTTCATAATTTAGATATTTATACATCATTCTCGATCCGTACCTTTCTTTTATACAAAAAAAACTCAATTTTTCATTAGTTGGAAATTCAAATTTTGTTTTCGATCTGTACTTCTGCTTTACACAAAAAAACTCAATTTTTCCTAAGTTTGAAATTTATATTTTAGTCTCGATCCGTACTTTTGTTTTACAAAAAAATCAATTTTCCATCATTTCGGAATGTATATTTTATTTTCGATCCACACTTTTGTCATACAAAAAAAATCAATTTTTCATAATTTAGAAATTTACATTTTATTCTCGATCCATACTTTTGTTTTAGACAGAAAAACTCAATTTTTCGTAACTTCGAAATTCAAATTTTATTTTCGATCCGTACTTTTATTTTACACTAGAAAACTCAATTTTCAGAATTTAAAAAATTTAAATTTTATTTTCAATTCGTACTTTTGTTGTACAAAAAAAAATTTTTTTTTCATAATTTGGAAATTTATATTTTATTCTCGATCCATACTTTTGTTTTACACAAAAAAACTCAATTTTTGTTAATTTTGAAATTCAAATTTTATTTTCGATCGGTACTTTTGCTTTACACAAAAAATTGAATTTTTCATAATTTCGAAATTTATATTTTATTTTGGATCCGTACTTTTGTTTTAGAAAAAAAAACTCAATTTTTGATAATTTGGAATTTTATGTTTTATTCTCGACTCATATTTTTGTTTTACAAAAGAAACTCAATTTTTCGTAATTTAGAAATTCAAATTTTATTTTCGATCCTTTGTTTTGTTTTACACAAAAAACTCAATTTTTCGTAATTTCGAAATTCAAATTTTATTTTCGATCCGTAGTTTTGTTTTACACAAAAAAACTCAATTTTTCGTAATTTCGAAATTTAAATTTTATTTTCGATCCGTACCTTTGTTTTTACATAAAAAACTCTATTTTTTTCATTTTCATTTTCGAAATTTAAATTTTATTTTCGATCTGTACTTTTGTTTTACAAAAAAAAACTATTTTTCATAACTTGGAAATTTCTATTTTATTTTCGATCCATAGTTTTTTTTACAAAAAAAAAACTCAATTTTTCATAATTTGGAAATTCAAATTTTAGTTTCGATCCGTACTTTTGTTCTACACAAAAAATATCAATTTTTCGTAACCTCGAAAATCAAATTTTATTTTCGATCTGTACTTTTGTTTCACAAAAAAATCTCAATGTTTCATAAGTTTGAAATTTAAATTCTATTTTCGATTTGTACTTTTCTTATACAAAAAAAAATCAATTTTTTATAATTTTGAAATTTATATTTTATTTTCGATCCGTACTTTTTATTTAAAAAAAAAAACTCAATTTTTCATAATTTGGAAATTTATATTTTATTTTCAATCTGTACTTTTGTTTTACAAAAAGAAACTCAAATTTTCATAATTTGGAAATTTATATTTTATTCTCGATACGTGCTTTTGTTTTACGCATAAAAACTCAATTTCTCATAATTTCGAAATTTATATTTAATTCTCGATCTGTACTTTTGTTTTACAAAAAAGTTCATTTTTTCATAATTCGAAAATTTATATTTTATTTTCGATGCGTACTTTTGTTTTACAAGAAAAAATCCATGTTTCATAAATTGGAAATCTGTATCTTATTTTTGATCCGTACTTTTGTTTTACACAAAAAAACTCAATGATTCGTTAGTTCGAAATTGAAATTTTATTTTCGATCCGTACTATTGTTTTACACAAAAAAACTCAATTTTTCGTAACTTCGAAATTTATATTTTATTCTCGATCCGTACTTTTGTTTTAAAAAAAATCAATTTTTCATAATTCGGAAATTTATATTTTATTTTCGATCCGTACTTTTGTTTTACAAAAAAAAAACTCAACTTCTCATAATTTGGAAATTTATATTTTATTGTCGATACGTACTTTTGTTTTAGACAAAAAAACTCAATTTTTCGTAACTTCGAAATTCAAATTTTATTTTCGATCCGTACTTTTGTTTCACAAAAAAAAAACTCAATTTTTTGTAATTTTGAAATTTAAATTTTATTTTCAATCTGTACTTTTCTTATACAAAAAAAATTAAATTTTTCATAATTTGGAAATGTTGGAATAAATGGCTGAGTTTAAGAGGGGGGTGAATTAAACTCTCAAAGATTTTCGAAATTCAAAAATCCAAATATGAAAAACCAGTTGCGAAATGAAGATTAAAAACAGTTTTAATAGGTTCTTGAAATGCTGTTAATCAATTGATCATATATCCAATTCAATTACAATTCAAAATTCAATTGCCGAATGTAAAAGATCAAGGGAAGAAGAACAACACAGCAGATTTATACTGGTTCACCTTTCAACAAAGGCTACATCCAGTTTCCTAAACACACAAATCCAATCAATTCACTAAAAATCAATTTTTACATGAACACTACATGAAAACCGAAAACCAGAAAGTTGCACCTAGTCTTGAACCCTACAAGACCTCTAAACACTTGTAAAACCCTATTACAAGAACCCTTAATCACCCTGATTAAGAGACGAACACGCAGCTAACTCACACACAAAGAAATGGATTGAATTCACCTGGAAATTGAGTGCAGAAACGAAAACAGAGCAAGAGCTGTAACGAAAAAATATAGCACACTTTTCTTGATTCAATTCGCTATCAATTGGATCTTTTACTTCTTGGAGAGATTCGAAAATTGATTTAGAGTGTTAGAGAAACGTTCTTGCTCAGTGGGTTCTTCTAAAAATGATTCGTCACTGAGTTCTTTGAATTTCAAGTTATTTATAGCAAAGCTTTTGAAACTGATTCTGACGAGAATAGTCGGTTGAAATCGCATTTAAACCGGTTGTTTTCATTAAAACCAATTTTCCAGAGAGCACCCTTTTTCTGAAACTTGAAATCAGTCAGTTGAAAACCCATTTTAACTAGCTATTCCAGAGAACTGGAATTCCTGAACAAAGATACCAGGATTTTAACTGGTTTAAATTTCAAAAACAGTCAGCTAAAATTTCCAAAATACAAAGCTTTAAAAATGAAGAACAGTTTAACTGATTGAAATCAGATTTTTAATCAGTTAAAAAATAGTTAATACCTTTGAAAACATTTTAAAACCTTTTAAAACATTTCAAATCATTTTAAATTCCAAGATTAAGTCCAAGATTAATTGAAATGCATCTTACCACACAACCTAAGACTCTCTAATCCTAAGACACAAACTTCATTCTTCAAGCACCATCATCTTCATCATCAAAGGTGGTTGGAGACATCAAATCCACTTGAAACCAAGTCTTCAAGTCCAACAGGAAATTTATCTTTTTTATTCTCGACCCGTACTTTTGTTTAACGCAAAAATACTCACCCATTCGTAAGTTCGAAATTCAAATTTTATTTTCGATCCGTACTATTGTTTTACACAAAAAAACTCAATTTTTTGTAAATTCAAACTTTGTATTTTACTCTCGATCCGTACTTTTGTTTTACAAAAAAAAAGTCAATTTTTCAT
The DNA here is from genome assembly GCA_030347555.1 of Lablab purpureus. Lineage (NCBI taxonomy): Eukaryota > Viridiplantae > Streptophyta > Magnoliopsida > Fabales > Fabaceae > Lablab > Lablab purpureus. The sequence goes on along the minus strand of CM059258.1, from coordinate 12,285,166 downwards.
AATTCGAAAATTTATATTTTATTCCATGTCCGTACTTTTGATTTGGACAAAAAAACTCAATTATTCGTAAGTTCGAAATTCAAATTTTATTTTCGATCCATACTATTGTTTTACACAAAAAAACTTAATTTTTTCGTAATTTCGAAATTTATATTTTATTCCCGACTTAATAAAATATCAAACAATTTTTTTAAATTAATTAATAAACTAAAAATACTTTAATAATTTAAAACAAAATAAATATGAGGAGAAAGACTTGATATAATAACAAATAGGTATATTAAAAAAAAATATATATATATATACTTTCATATCCTCATGCTCTAATTAAAAGATTAATATTCATATATACATGTATTTAATACATGTATTTGACAATATACACGTAATATTCCTTAATTAATTTTTTATGGCTGAGAAGTTGACAAGTCTTTTAAGTTCCCAAATATAAAAGTTTGATCTATCAAGACAACTATGAAACTATAATTTTTTAATTGAATAATACTAGTACACATACATATGTATATGTATTTCACCCATTCGGAGATTTCTAAATTAAATTTTCATAAAACATTACAAAAGTACATCATCAAGTTAAGTGTTCAAGTTCCCAAATGTAAGAGTTTGATCTATAAAGATTATTGATTTTTTAAGACACTATGATCATTGATTTTAATTAAAAAAATTTTTTTTCTGAAAGTCATGATAACAATTTCAGTGTTTAATTAGAATTGTACTCACACCTTCATCTTTCTTCTTCTCAAGCTGTAAATTGAGATGTTATAAACACCTTTACACATGTCACCTTATACTACTATCCTTATCCTCAACTAGTTAGGAAAATCTCCCTTCATTTAAATTACACAAGGTCAAAGCAATTTCCAGCATCTTTGCTACTTGAAAATCATCTCAATTTGTTCCAAGCACTGCACAATATTGATTTTAATGGTGGATGGATGATATTGATAAGATTATGTTATGGGTAAATATGATAACCCATGTGATGAAGAAATTATCAACTTTATTTTATTTGCATATTGTGAACCAATATCCTTTAAAGAAGTTATTGATGATCAGAATTTGGAGAAAAACAATAAAAGAAAAAATTCATGTCATTAAAAAGAATCAAACATGGAAATTGAAAAAATTTCCAAATTGGAGTAAAGTTGTATACAAATCCAGTGGAGAAATTGATCGCTTCAAAGCAAGATTAGTGGTAAAATGATATAAGCAGAGGTCAGATATTGATTATTTTGAGATATTTGCGCTTGTAGTGAGATTAGATACAATTGTATGCTTATCTCTCTATCAACTCAAAATAATAGGGAAAATTCATCAATGAGTATTTGAAAGAAGAAGTGTATGTTAAACAACCTATGAGATATGATATCAATGACGAAGAAGATAAAAATCTACAAGTTAAAGAAAGCATTGTATGGTTTAAAACTAGCACACAGTCTGTGGTACAAAAGGATTAATAATTCTTACTTTACGTAAAAGAGTTTTTTAGAGATGTTTGTTGTTGAGAATATTTGTTTAATATCTTTTTTATTTAAATTAGTTTTCAAAAAAAGTTCTAGATTTTATTTTAAAATATCTTTTTCATAAAGAAAAAAAATATATTCATTTATTATTTAGATTTACGTAGTTAATATCGATATGTTGTTAATATTTGATATTTTTTTACATTTTTATTTTATATATAAATACATGAATAAAATAAAGTACAACTCTTCCATACACTTTTTATTGCCTAATTAATTAAAATATATACACTTTTTAATACTAAAGGAGAAAAAGTATTTATAACAAGTTGGTTGAAGTACATTATTTAGTGTTTAATAAAAAAAACATTGTGCAAACTGCTTGTTAGAAGGAGATCAAAGCACACTTTTTATTGCAACCAATTGTAACATACTATATAGTTTATCTTAAAGCACACACTTTATTGCAACCAATTGTAACATACTATATAGTTTATGTTATAACTTTAATATTTTTTAGAAGCATTTAAGCTTTTGATATAATACAACTTTTAGTATAAATTAAAAGCATTTATTTATTGTTTAAAATAATGCAGTATCCTTTATTTTTTTACATAAAAGAATTGATTAAAGCACAATATTGATCTATGAATGCTAAAGTAGTAAAGTCAAGCTAAAAATATTCGAAACATGAAATTCAGCTAAAGAACCTTAAATTGTAGAGTCAACTTATAGATAAACTAGATATCCTTAAGGTACTAAATCAAGTAAGAGATGTTCAAGACATAAAATTTAGAGTTATTCAAAACATAGAATCGAACTAGAGATATTCAAGATATGGAATCGAGTTAAAGATGTTCAAGTGTAACTAAGTTAGAAATGCTTAAGGTATAAAGTCAAGCTAAACATATTTTTCTACTTATTAATAAAAGTAACTCAAAACACGAGATTAAGTTAAAGATGTTCAAGATTTAAAACCAAAATAAAGATCTTATAGTCAAACTAAACATACATTTTGTACTTATTTATTAATAATTACTCAGGTTTAAATAAAAGTCATTCACCTCCAAATACTTGTTAACAACAATTCATACTTTGATAATACTATCAATTTAAATCAAACTAGCAACTATTAGTGTATCACAATTATTTTAAAATTACTAAAAAAAATTTACTCTAAATAGTTATATTTATATTTTTTTTTATCTTATGATAAAAAATATAAAGTTTTTACACTTGTAAAAGAGTTACCTTAATTTGTATATTTTTTAGATTGGTATTGCATTCAAGTAGACACTTTTATATTAGATTAATTTTTATGATTTATATGAATCAACTGTTTACACAATTAATTAAAACAAATGCGAAAAACAAGGTGAAAAACATAAAAAATAAGATTAATTTTAAATTAAAAGTTATAAATACAATTACAAAACAAAGTTAATTGATTATGATTTTTTCATATTTGAACAATTATGCACATAAACAATAGTAAGATATTTATGACATAATTAATTATGTAAAAGATATAATTAATTATGCTGATTATTTTGCATAATTATTTTAATTATAAAAATTAATTTTTTTAATAGATTTTTAATAATATATTCTATATTATAATAAAATAAAACATTAAAATAGGAAATAATATAAAATAAATAATTTAATATACATTTTTTAGTAATATATTTTATATTATAGAAATAAATAATTAAATAAAAACAATAAAATAAAAAATACAATAGTAAATAAAATAAAATAATTAATTTCATATTTTATTAATAGTTATCTTTTATATTATATATAAAACAGAATTAAAATAAAAATATGAAAATACTAAATAAAATAATTTAAATTTTGATTTTTCAGCTTATTTTTATTAATACTTTGGTATTTTGTAATATACTTCTTTTATGTATTAAAATTTTATAATAATATTTTATTTCAGTTTAAATTTTAGGTTAATTCTAATTTTTATTTTTAAAAATGAATTTTTAAAACACATTCAAATCCCATAAATACGTACAAGTACTTCAACATCCTTGATAAATCATCGAAAATCAACAAAGGTCTTACAGGTAGAGATAAAAATCGGTCTGGTTGGGATTATATTTCCTTTTTCATTTTTATTCTTACATTAATTTATCTACATTTATATATTTAATTAATATGAAATTTTTGTCTCATTTTCATCTATTACCATTAAATAATAGATATAATTGTACTCACTTCTTAGTGTTACAAATATTAATTAAATAATTTTTTATATAAAATAAAAATTAGTATCCTAGATGGAATGTCAAAATTATATATGTCTTGATTTCTCTAATAATAAATATAATTATAATAACATAAATATCAAATTAAAGTGTCATTAAATAATAATTGAAAAAAAAATAATTATAAAAAATAATCAAATATATATTCTAAAAATAAATTATAAAATTAAGAACAAAATAAAATATCAAACAATTTTTTTAAATGAATTAATAAACTAAAAATATTTTAATAATTTAAAACAAAATAAATAAATAATTTAAGACTTGATATAATAACAAACAGGTATATGAAAAAAAAAAAATATACATACTTTCATATCCTCGTACTCTAATTAAAAGATCAATATTCATATATACGTGTGTATTTAATGCATGTATGTGACAATATACACGTAATATTTCTTAATTAATTTTTTATGGCTGAGAAGTTAACAAGTCTTTTAAGTTCCCAAATATAAAAGTTTGATCTATCAAGATAACTAAGCAACTATAATTTTTTAATTGAATAATACTAGTACACATACATATGTATATGTATTTCACCCATTTGGAGATTTCTCAATTAAATTTTCATAAAACATTACAAAAGTACATCATCAAGTTAAGTGTTCAAGTTCCCAAATGTAAGAGTTTGATCTATAAAGATTATTGATTTTTTAAGACACTATGATAATTGATTTTAATTAAAAAAAAAATTTCTGAAAGTTATGATAACAATTTCATTGTTTAATTAGAATTGTACTCACACCTTCATCTTTCTTCTTCTCAAGCTGTAAATTGAGATGTTATAAACACCTTTACACATGTCACCTTATACTACTATCCTTATCCTCAACTAGTTAGGAAAATCTCCCTTCATTTAAATTACACAAGGTCAAAGCAATTTCCAGCATCTTTGCTATTTGAAAATCATCTCAATTTGTTCCAAGCACTGCACAATATTGATTTTAATGGTGGATGGATGATATTGATAGGATTATGTTGTGGGTAAATATGATAACCCATGTGGTGAAGAAATTATCAACTTTATTTTATTTGCATATTGTGAACCAATATCCTTTAAAGAAGTTATTGATGATCAAAATTTGGAGAAAAACAATAAATGAAGAAATTCATGTCATTAAAAAGAATCAAACATGGAAATTGACAAAATTTCCAAATTGGAGTAAAGTTGTATACAAATCCAGTGGAGAAATTGATCGCTTCAAAGCAAGATTAGTGGTAAAATGATATAAGCAGAGGTCAGATATTGATTATTTTGAGATATTTGCGCTTGTAGTGAGATTAGATACAATTTGTATGCTTATCTCTCTAACAACTCAAAATAATACGAAAAATTCATCAATGAATATTTGAAAGAAGAAGTGTATGTTAAACAACCTATGAGATATGATATCAAAGACGAAGAAGATAAAAATCTACAAGTTAAAGAAAGCATTGTATGGTTTAAAACTAGCACAGAGTCTGTGGTACAAAAGAATTAATTCTTACTTTACGTAAAAGGGTTTTTTAGAGATGTTTGTTGTTGAAAATATTTCTTTAATATCTTTTTTATTTAAATTAGTTTTCAAAACAATTTCTAGATTTTATTTTAAAATATCTTTTCCATAAAGATGAAAAATATATTCATTTATTATTTAGATTTAGGTAGTTAATATTGATATATTGTTAATATTTGATATTTTTTTACATTTTTATTTTATATATAAAATACATGAATAAAATAAAGTACAACTCTTCCATACACTTTTTATTGCCTAATTACATAAAATATATACACTTTTTAATACTAAAGGAGAAAAAAATATTTATTACAAGTTGGTTGAAGTACATTATTTAGTGTTCAATAAAAAAACATTGTGCAAGCTTGTTAGAAGAAGATCAAAGCACACTTTTTATTGCAACCAATTGTAACATACTATATAGTTTATCTTAAAGCACACACTTTATTGCAACCAATTGTAACATACTATATAGTTTGTGTTATAACTTTAATATTTGTTCGAAGCATTTAAGCTTTTGATATAATACAACTTTTAGTACAAATTAAAATCATTTATTTGTTGTTTAAAATAATGTAGTATTCTTTATTTTTTTACATAAAAGAATTGATTAAAGCACAATATTGATCTTCGAATGCTAAAGTAGTAAAGTCAAGCTAAAAATATTCGAAACATAAAATTCAGCTAAAGAACCTTAAATTGTAGAGTCAACTTATAGATAAACTAGATATCCTTAAGGTACTAAATCTAGTAAGAGATGTTCAAGACATAAAATCTAGAGTTATTCAAAACATAGAATCGAACTAGAGATATTCAAGATATGGAATCGAGTTAGAGATGTTCAAGTGTAACTAAGTTAGAAATGCTTAAGGTATAAAGTCAAGCTAAACATATTTTTCTACTTATTAATAAAAGTAACTCAAAACACAAGATTAAGTTAAAGATATTCAAGATTTAAAATCAAAAGAAAGATCTTATAGTCAAACTAAACATACATTTTGTACTTATTTATTAAAAGTTACTCAGGTTTAAATAAAAGTCATTGACCTCCAAATACTTATTAACAACAATTCATACTTTGATAATACTATCAATTTAAATCAAACTAGCAACTATTAGTGTATCACAATTATTATAAAATTACTAAAAAAAATTTACTCTAAATAGTTATATTTATATTTGTTTTTATCTTATGATAAAAAATATAAAGTTTTTACACTTGTAAAAGAGTTACCTTAATTTGTATATATTTTAGATTGGTATTCCATTCAATTAGACACTTTTATATTAGGTTAATTTTTATGATTTATATGAATCAACTGTTTACACAATTAATTAAAACAAATGCGAAAAACAAGGTTAAAAACATAAAAAATAAAATTAATTTTAAATTAAAAGTGATAAATACAATATCAAAACAAAGTTAATTGACTATGACTTTTTCATATTTGAACAATTATGCACATAAACAATAGTAAGATATTTATGACATAATTAATTATGTAAATAATATAATTAATTATGCTGATTATTTTGTATAATTATATTAATTATAAAAATTAATTTTTTTAATAGATTTTTAATAATATATTCTATATTATAATAAAATAAAACATTAAAAAAGGAAATAGTATAAAATAAATAATTTAATATATATTTTTTAGTAATACATTTTATACTATAGAAATAAATATTTAAAATAAAAATAATAAAATAAAAAATACAATAGTAAATAAAATAAAATAATTAATTTCATATTTTTTTAATAGTTATCTTTTATATTATGTATAAAATAGAATTAAAATAAAAATATGAAAATACTAAATAAAATAATTTAAATTTTGATTTCTCAGCTTATTTTTATTAATATTTTGGTATTTTGAAATATACTTCTTTTATATATAAAAATTTTATAACAATATTTTATTTCAGTTTAAGTTTTATGTTAATTCTAATTTTTATTTTTAAAAATTAATTTTTAAAAGACATTCAAATCCCATAAATAGGTACAAGTACTTCAACATCCTTGATAAATCATCGAAAATCAACAAAAGTCTTACATGTAGAGATAAAAATGGGAGTGGGGATTATTTTTTCTTTTTCATTTTTATTCTTGCATTAATTTATCTACGTTTATATATTTAATTAATATGAAATTTTTGTCACATTTTCATCTATTACAATTAAATAATAGATATAATTGTACTAACCTCTTGGTGTTACAAATATTAATTAAATAATTTTTTATATAAAATAAAAATTAGTATCATAGATGGAATGTCAAAATTATATATGTCTTGATTTCTCTAATAATAAATATAATTATAATAACATAAATATCAAATTAAAGTGTCATCAAATAATAATTGAATAAAAAATAATTATAAAAAATAAAAAATAATCAAATATATATTCTAAAAATAAATTACAAAATTAAGAACTCAATAAAATATCAAACAATTTTTTTAAATTAATTAGTAAACTAAAAATATTTTAATAATTTAAAACAAAATAAATATGAGGAGAAAGACTTGATATAATAACAAACAGGTATATGAAAAAAATAAATAAATAAATATATACTTTCATATGCTCATACTCTAATTAAAAGATTAATATTCATATATACATGTATTTAATACATGTATTTGACAATATACACGTAATATTCCTCAATTAATTTTTTATGGCTGAGAAGTTGACAAGTCTTCTAAGTTCCCAAATATAAAAGTTTGATCTATCAAGACAACTATGAAACTATAATTTTTTAAGTGAATAATACTAGTACACATATATGTATATGTATTTCACCCATTCGGAGATTTCTCAATTTAATTTTCATAAAACATTACAAAAGTACATCATTAAGTTAAGTGTTCAAGTTCCCAAATATAAGAGTTTAATCTATGAAGATTATTGATTTTTTAAGACACTATGATCATTGATTTTAATTAAATTTTTTTTTCTGAAAGTCATGATAACAATTTCAATGATTAATTAAAATTGTACTCACACCTTCATCTTTCTTCTTCTCAAGCTGTAAATTGAGATGTTATAAACACCTTTACACATGTCATCTTATACTACTATCCTTATCCTCAACTAGTTAGGAAAATCTCCCTTCGTTTAAATTACACAAGTCAAAGCAATTTCCAGCATCTTTGCTATTTTAAAATCATCTCAATTTGTTCCAAGCACTGCACAATATTGATTTTAATGGTGGATGGATGATATTGATAGGATTATGTTGTGGGTAAATATGATAACCCATGTGATGAAGAAATTATCAACTTTATTTTATTTGCATATTGTGAACCAATATCCTTTAAAGAAGTTATTGATGATCAAAATCTGGAGAAAAACCATAAATGAAGAAATTCATGTCATTAAAAAGAATCAAACATGGAAATTGACAAAATTTTCAAATTGGAATAAAGTTGTATACAAATCCAGTGGAGAAATTGATCTCTTCAAAGCAGGATTAGTTGGAAAATGATATAAGCAGAGTTCAGATATATTGATTATTTTGAGATATTTGCGCTTGTAGTGAGATTAGATACAATTTGTATGCTTATGTCTTTATCAACTCAAAATAATAGGGAAAATTCATCAATGAATATTTGAAAGAAAAAGTGTATGTTAAACAACCTATGAGATATGATATCAAAGACGAAGAAGATAAAAATCTACAAGTTAAAGAAAGCATTGTATGGTTTAAAACTAGCACACAGTCTGTGGTACAAAAGGATTAATTCTTACTTTACGTAAAAGGGTTGTTTTTTAGAGACGTTTGTTGTTGAGAATATTTCTTTAATATCTTTTTTACTTAAATTAGTTTTCAAAAAAATTTCTAGATTTTATTTTAAAATATCTTTTCCATAAAGATGAAAAATATATTCATTTATTATTTAGATTTAGGTACTTAATATTGGTATATTGTTAATATTTGATATTTTTTTACATTTTTATTTTATATATAAAATACATGAATAAAATAAAGTACAACTCTTCCATACACTTTTTATTGCCTAATTAATTAAAATATATACACTTTTTAATACTAAAGGAGAAAAAAATATTTATTACAAGTTGGTTGAAGTACATTATTTAGTGTTAAATAAAAAAAACATTGTGCAAACTTCTTGTTAGAAGGAGATCAAAGCACACTTTTTATTGCAACCAATTGTATCATACTATATAGTTTATCTTAAAGCACACACTTTATTGCAACCAATTGTAACATACTATATAGTTTATGTTATAACTTTAATATTTGTTAGAAGCATTTAAGGTTTTGATATAATACAACTTTTAGTATAAATTAAAAGCATTTATTTATTGTTTAAAATAATGTAGTATTCTTTATTTTTTACATAAAAGAATTGATTAAAACACAATATTGATCTATGAATGCTAAAGTAGTAAAGTCAAGCTAAAAATATTCCAAACATGAAATTCAACTAATGAACCTTAAATTGTAGAGTCAAGTTATAGATAAACTAGATATCCTTAAGGTACTAAATCAAGTAAGAGATGTTCAAGACATAAAATCTAGAGTTATTCAAAACATAGAATCGAACTAGAGATATTCAAGATATGGAATCGGGTTAGAGATGTTCAAGTGTAACTAAGTTAGAAATGCTTAAGGTATAAAGTCAAGCTAAACATATTTTTCTACTTATTAATAAAAGTAACTCAAAACACGAGATTAAGTTAAAGATGTTCAAGATTCAAAACCAAAATAAAGATCTTATAGTCAAACTAAACATGCATTTTGTACTTATTTATTAATAATTACTCATGTTTAAATAAAAGTCATTCCCCTCCAAATACTTATTAACAACAATTCATACTTTGATAATACTATCAATTTAAATCAAATTAGCAACTATTAGTGTATCACAATTATTTTTTAATTACTAAAAAAATTTACTCTAAATAGTTATATTTATACTTTTTTTTATCTTATGATAAAAAATATAAAGTTTTTACACTTCTAAAAGAGTTACCTGAATTTGTATATTTTTTAGATTGGTATTGCATTCAATTAGACACTTTTATATTAGGTTAATTTTTATGATTTATATGAATGAATTGTTTACATAATTAATTAAAACAAATGCGAAAAAGAAGGTTAAAAACATAAAAAATAAGATTAATTTTAAATTAAAAGTGATAAATACAATTACAAAACAAAGTTAATTGACTATGATTTTTTTATATTTGAACAATTATGCACATAAACAATAGTAAGATATTTATGACATAATTAATTATGTAAAAAATATAATTAATTATGCTGATTATTTTGTATAATTATATTAATTATAAAAATTAATTTTTTAATAGATTTTTAATAATATATTCTATGTTATAATTAAATAAAATATTAAGATATGAAATAATATAAAATAAATATTTTAATATACATTTTTTAGTAATATATTTTATATTATAGAAATAAATAATTAAAACAAAAATAATAAAATAAAAAATACAATAGTAAATAAAATAAAATGTTTAATTTCATATTTTATTAATAGTTATCTTTTATATTATATATAAAACAGAATTTAAATAAAAATATGAAAATACTAAATAAAATAATTTAAATTTTGATTTTTCAGCTTATTTTTATTAATATTTTGGTATTTTGAAATATACTTCTTTTATGTATTAAAATTTTATAATAATATTTTATTTCAGTTTAAGTTTTATGTTGATTCTAATTTTTATTTTTAAAAATTAATTTTTAAAACACATTCAAATCCCATAAATAGGTACAAGTACTTCAACATCCTTGATAAATCATCGAAAATCAACAAAAGTCTTACTGTATCACCCAAATATTTTAAATTATAAAGATATCAAAATATAAACATATTATATTATAAAGATATTTTGTTATAAGAATATTAGATTGATAAAAATATTCAGTTATAAAGATATTATATTATAAAAATATTTAGTTATAAAAATATTATATCATAAAGATATTATATTATAAAAATATTCAGTTATAAAAATATTAGATTATAAAAGATATTTAGTTATAAAAATATTATATCATAAAGATATTATAATATAAAGATGTTTAGTTATAAAAATATTAGATTATAAAAGATTTTTAGTTATAAAGATATCAGATTATAAAGATAATACAATATAAAATAAAAAGGGACTAGTTGGGTAGTTTGTTTTCACAGACCTCTATTCTTTCTACCTTTATTCTTTCTATTCTCTCTACCTCTATTCTTTCTATTCTCTCTATTCCCTCTTTACACTCTCCCTAAGGTTTAAATACTGAAAACCCTAATGGTTTCTAGATCCAGAAGAAGCAATGGGAGGCTAACAGTGTAAGAAAGAGTTCTACCCGATTAGTTTTGCGAACGGGTAAGTCTAAGTCCGTTTATTCTTGAGAATTTTCTTTTGGAAAGTTTATGGTTTTTGAAGATTTTTCTCAATCAATTCTCTTTATGGGGAGATGTTATCCAGGATTTTGAGATAAAAGATGAGCTAAGGATTAAGATTGCAATTTTTCCATCCGAGCAAGGAATAAACAAAAGTCCAGGTTAGGGAAGTTAATGTTCAAAAATATATAAATTGATATTAAGAAAATTAATGTTATATATATATAATTAGTATGTTTTGTATATTATTGTTGTATTGAGTGTAATGTGTGAAAAACCTTGTTTTTTGTATTGTTTATGATGTTTTTGTGTGGGGCCGAGTAGAGCCTGGGGTTGGTGCCCATAATCTACCGATATGTTTGTGTGTGGGGCCGAGTAGAGCCTGGGGTTGGTACCTATAATCTACCGATATGTTGTGTGTGGGGCCGAGTAGAGCCTGGGGTTGGTGCCCATAATCTACCGATATGTTTGTGAGTGGGGTCGAGTAGAGCCTGGGGTTGGTGCCCATAATCTATCGATATGTTTGTGTGGGGTCGAGTAGAGCCTGGGGTTGGTGCCCATAATCTACCGATTTGTTTGTGTGGGACCAAGTAGAGCCTGGGGTTGGTGCCCATAATCTACCGATATGTTTGTGTGTGGGGCCGAGTAGAGCCTGGGGTTGGTGCCCATAATCTACCGATATGTTTGTGTGGGGCCGAGTAGAGCCTGGGGTTGGTGCCCATAATCTACCGATATGTTTGTGTGTGGGGCCGAGTAGAGCCTGGGGTTGGTGCCCATAATCTACCGATATGTTTGTGTAGGGCCGAGTAGAGCTTGGGGTTGGTGCCCATAATCTACCGATATGTTTGTGTGTGGGGCCGAGTAGAGCCTGGGGTTGGTGCCCATAATCTACCGATATGTTTGTGTGGGGCCGAGTAGAGCCTGGGGTTGGTGCCCATAATCTACCGATATGTTTGTGTGGGGCCGAGTAGAGCCTGGGGTTGGTGCCCATAATCTACCGATATGTTTGTGTGGGACTGAGTAGAGCCTGGGGTTGGTGCCCATAATCTACCTATATGTTTGTGTGGGGCCGAGTAGAGCCTGGGGTTGGTGCCCATAATCTACTTATGTGTGTTAATGAGAATGTTGTGAGTATGTGTATTACATGATAATATGATTTGTGTTGTTACTTTTCAAATATTAAAGATGCATTAAATTTCAAAGTAAGTATGTTCTATGATGAATGTGCATGAGAATGATATGATGATGAATACTACATGATGTTATTATTTTGTGTTGTTATATTTTTTAATGATTAGCTTACCCTACAATTGTCGATTGTTTGGCCTGCGATGATCGTGTTTTGCTACACGGGAGCAGATATCTTAATAGGTGAGCAGGATGTTTTGGAGTCCCAGGATTATATTGGAAGATTAAGTAGTAGTTATACGCATATATTTATATATGTTTTTATTTCTTATAATAGAATTTTGTACTAGTAGAGATTCCCTTTTGTATTGAATACAAATACAAATTTTATATATAATGTGTTTTATTATCAGTTAATACAAGTTACGTTTGCATACTAAGTATGATAAAAGTAGCGATTTATTGGGTCGTTACAATAATGGTATCAGAGCAGTTCTTTCCTAAGATTGACCTAAGGGGATTGGTTTGCCATGCTAGTTTGTTGTAGATAGAGAAATTGATTGGATGTTTGCCAAATCTCAATTTCGTTGGAATGAGATTGTTGTTTTTAATAGATATAAACATATTAAGGAAGGAAGGAATCTGGATTAAGTAATGAGGGTGCACACTCTTAACTAAATCAGGATGAATTTCTGTCTTAATTGTGAGGATATCACATAAATAATTATATGATGTATGATTATGGAGAGACACACTCTCTTGTGTCATGTGCTTGTGTGAAGTAATTGTAGCTTCCGTTGTAGTTGTAATGTGATTTGTTGGTGTTACACCAACATCTGGTATGATGATGATGTCCTCTATGTGTGTTGGATGTGTGATAGTGATGAAAAACCATTTAGCCACATCTTTTCCTAGAGCACTAGGAATAAACATATATGAAAATTGGGTGTTAATTATGTTTGATGGGTCATTAAGATTCTGCATTGATTAAGCAACTTAACAAACTCACTATAAAGAATAAGTATTTGTTATCATTGATGATTTGTAATATTAGTTGTATGGAACAGTTGTATTCTCTAAGATTGATCTAAGACTTTCATCATATTAGAGTGAAGGTTGAAGATGTGCATAAGACAACTTTTAGGATGAAGTATGGTCACTATTAGTATGTAGTTATGCCTTGTAGTGTTCATGGAATACATGAACAAGATTTCCAGGTCATACCTAGATTAGTTTGTAGTGGTATTTATAGATGAGATTTTGAACTACTTCTTTTATGTATTAAAATTTTATAATAATATTTTATTTTAGTTTAAGTTTTATGTTAATCCTAATTTTTTTTTTAAAATTAATTTTTAAAACACATTCAAATCCCATAAATAGGTACAAGCACTTCAACATCCTTGATAAATAAGGGAAAATCAACAAAAGTCTTACACTTAGAGATAAAAATCGGTCTGGTTGGGATTATATTTCCTTTTTCATTTTTATTCTTGCATTAATTTATCTACATTTATATATTTAATTAATATGAAATTTTTGTCTCATTTTCATCTATTACCATTAAATAATAGATATAATTGTACTCACCTCTTGGTGTTACAAATATTAATTAAATAATTTTTTATATAAAATAAAAAATAGTATCATAGATAGAATGTCAAAATTATATATGTCTTGATTTCTCTAATAATAAATATAATTATAATAACATAAATATCAAATTAAAGTGTCATCAAATAATAATTAAATAAAAAATAATTATACAAAATAAAAAATAATCAAATATATATTCTAAAAATAAATTATAAAATTAAGAACTCAATAAAATATCAAACAATTTTTTTAAATTAATTAATAAACTAAAAATATTTTAAAAATTTAAAACAAAATAAATATGAGGAGAAAGACTTGATATACTAACAAACAGGTATATGAAAAGAATAAATAAATAAATATATACTTTCATATCCTCGTACTCTAATTAAAAGATTAATATTCATATATATGTGTTTTTAATACATGTATTTGACAATATACACGTAATATTCCTTAATTAATTTTTTATGGCTGAGAAGTTGACAAGTCTTTTAAGTTCCCAAATATAAAAGTTTGATCTATCAAGACAGCTAAGAAACTATAATTTTTTAATTGAATAATACTAGTACATATACATATGTATATGTATTTCACCCATTCGGAGATTTCTCAATTAAATTTTCATAAAACATTACCAAAGTACATCATCAAGTTGAGTGTTCAAGTTCCCAAATGTAAGAGTTTGATCTATGAAGATTATTGATTTTTCAAGACACTATGATCATTGATTTTAATTAATTTTTTTTTTTCTGAAAGTCATGATAACAATTTCAATTTTTAATTAGAATTGGACTCACACCTTCGTCTTTCTTCTTATCAAGCTGTAAATTGAGATGTTATAAACACCTTCACACATGTCACCTTATACTACTATCCTTATCCTCAACTAGTTAGGAAAATCTCCCTTCATTTAAATTACACAAGGTCAAAGCAATTTCCAGCATCTTTGTTATTTGAAAATCATCCCAATTTGTTTCAAGCACTGCACAATATTGATTTTAATGGTGGATGAATGATATTGATAGGATTATGTTGTGGGTAAATATGATAACCCATGTGATGAAGAAATTATCAACTTTATTTTATTTGCATATTGTGAACCAATATCGTTTAAAGAAGTTATTGATGATCAAAATTTGGAGAAAAACAATAAATGAAGAAATTCATGTCATTAAAAAGAATCAAACATGGAAATTGACAAATTTTCCAATTGGAGTAAAGTTGTATACAAATCCAGTGGAGAAATTGATCGCTTCAAAGCAAGATTAGTGGTAAAATGATATAAGCAGAGGTCAGATATTGATTATTTTGAGATATTTGCGTGCTTGTAGTGAGATTAGATACAATTTGTATGCTTATGTCTTTATCAACTCAAAATAATAGGGAAAATTCATCAATGAATATTTGAAAGAAAAAGTGTATGTTAAACAACCTATGAGATATGATATCAAAGACGAAGAAGATAAAAATCTACAAGTTAAAGAAAGCATTGTATGGTTTAAAACTAGCACACAGTCTGTGGTACAAAAGGATTAATTCTTACTTTACGGGTTGTTTTTTAGAGACGTTTGTTGTTGAGAATATTTCTTTAATATCTTTTTTACTTAAATTAGTTTTCAAAAAAATTTCTAGATTTTATTTTAAAATATCTTTTCCATAAAGATGAAAAATATATTCATTTATTATTTAGATTTAGGTACTTAATATTGGTATATTGTTAATATTTGATATTTTTTTACATTTTTATTTTATATATAAAATACATGAATAAAATAAAGTACAACTCTTCCATACACTTTTTATTGCCTAATTAATTAAAATATATACACTTTTTAATACTAAAGGAGAAAAAAATATTTATTACAAGTTGGTTGAAGTACATTATTTAGTGTTAAATAAAAAAAACATTGTGCAAACTTCTTGTTAGAAGGAGATCAAAGCACACTTTTTATTGCAACCAATTGTATCATACTATATAGTTTATCTTAAAGCACACACTTTATTGCAACCAATTGTAACATACTATATAGTTTATGTTATAACTTTAATATTTGTTAGAAGCATTTAAGGTTTTGATATAATACAACTTTTAGTATAAATTAAAAGCATTTATTTATTGTTTAAAATAATGTAGTATTCTTTATTTTTTTACATAAAAGAATTGATTAAAACACAATATTGATCTATGAATGCTAAAGTAGTAAAGTCAAGCTAAAAATATTCCAAACATGAAATTCAACTAATGAACCTTAAATTGTAGAGTCAAGTTATAGATAAACTAGATATCCTTAAGGTACTAAATCAAGTAAGAGATGTTCAAGACATAAAATCTAGAGTTATTCAAAACATAGAATCGAACTAGAGATATTCAAGATATGGAATCGAGTTAGAGATGTTCAAGTGTAACTAAGTTAGAAATGCTTAAGGTATAAAGTCAAGCTAAACATATTTTTCTACTTATTAATAAAAGTAACTCAAAACACGAGATTAAGTTAAAGATGTTCAAGATTCAAAACCAAAATAAAGATCTTATAGTCAAACTAAACATGCATTTTGTACTTATTTATTAATAATTACTCATGTTTAAATAAAAGTCATTCCCCTCCAAATACTTATTAACAACAATTCATACTTTGATAATACTATCAATTTAAATCAAATTAGCAACTATTAGTGTATCACAATTATTTTTAAATTACTAAAAAAATTTACTCTAAATAGTTATATTTATACTTTTTTTATCTTATGATAAAAATATAAAGTTTTTACACTTCTAAAAGAGTTACCTGAATTTGTATATTTTTTAGATTGGTATTGCATTCAATTAGACACTTTTATATTAGGTTAATTTTTATGATTTATATGAATGAACTGTTTACACAATTAATTAAAACAAATGCGAAAAACAAGGTTAAAAACATAAAAAATAAGATTAATTTTAAATTAAAAGTGATAAATACACTATCAAAACAAAGTTAATTGACTATGACTTTTACATATTTGAATAATTATGCACATAAATAATAGTAAGATATTTATGACATAATTAATTATGTAAAAAATATAATTAATTATGCTGATTATTTTGTATAATTATATTAACTATAAAAATTAATTTTTTAATAGATTTTTAATAATATATTCTATATTATAATAAAATAAAATATTCAAATAGGAAATAGTATAAAATAAATAATTTAATATATATTTTTTAGTAATATATTTTATATTATAGAAATAAATAATTAAAACAAAAATAATAAAATAAAAAATAAAATAGTAAATAAAATAAAATAATTAATTTCATATTTTTTAATAGTTATCTTTTATATTATGTATAAAACAGAATTAAAATAAAAATATGAAAATACTAAATAAAATAATTTAAATTTTGATTTCTCAGCTTATTTTTATTAATATTTTGGTATTTTGAAATATATTTCTTTTATGTATTAAAATTTTATAATAATATTTTATTTCAGTTTAAGTTTTATGTTAATTCTAATTTTTATTTTTAAAAATTAATTTTTAAAACACATTCAAATCCCATAAATAGGTAGAAGTACTTCACCATCCTTGATAAATCATTGAAAATCAACAAAAGTTTTACAGGTAGAGATAAAAATCGGCTGGTTGCGACTATTTTTTCTTTTTCATTTTTATTCTTGCATTAATTTATCTACATTTATATGTTTAATTAATATGAAATTTTTGTCACATTTTCGTCTATTATAATTAAATAATAGATATAATTGTACTCACCTCTCGGTGTTACAAATATTTATTAAATAATTTTTTATATAAAATAAAAATTAGTATCATAGATGGAATGTCAAAATTATATATGTCTTGATTTCTCTAATAATAAATATAAATATAATAACATAAATATTTATATTAAAGTGTCATCAAATAATAATTGAATAAAAAATAATCAAATATATATTCTAAAAATAAATTATAAAATTAAGAACTCAATAAAATATCAAACAATTTTTTTAAATTAATTAGTAA
Organism: Lablab purpureus; assembly: GCA_030347555.1. Classification (NCBI taxonomy): domain Eukaryota; kingdom Viridiplantae; phylum Streptophyta; class Magnoliopsida; order Fabales; family Fabaceae; genus Lablab; species Lablab purpureus. The sequence goes on along the minus strand of CM059258.1, from coordinate 12,266,750 downwards.
ACTAAAAATATTTTAATAATTTACAAAAAAATAAATATGAGGAGAAAGACTTGATATAATAACAAACAGGTATATGAAAAAAAAAATATATACTTTCATATGCTCATACTCTAATTAAAAGAATAATATTCATATATACGTGTATTTAATACATGTATTTGACAATATACATGTAATATTTCTTAATTAATTTTTTATGGCTGAGAAATTAACAAGTCTTTTAAGTTCCCAAATATAAAAGTTTGATCTATCAAGACAACTATGAAACTATAATTTTTAAATTGAATAATACTTGTACACATACATATGTATATGTATTTCACCCATTCGGAGATTTCTCAATTAAATTTTCATAAAACATTACAAAAGTACATCATCAAGTTAAGTGTTCAAGTTCCCAAATATAAGAGTTTGATCTATAAAGATTATTGATTTTTTAAGACACTATGATCTCTGATTTTAATTAAAAAAAAAATTCTGAAAGTCATGATAACAATTTCAGTGATTAATTAGAATTGTACTCACACCTTCATTTTTCTTTATCTCAAGCTGTAAATTGAGATGTTATAAACACCTTTACACATGTCATCTTATACTACTATCCTTATCCTCAACTAGTTAGGAAAATCTCCCTTCATTTAAATTACACAAGTCAAAGCAATTTCCAGCATCTTTGCTATTTGAAAATCGTCTCAATTTGTTCCAAGCACTGCACAATATTGATTTTAATGATGGATGGATGATATTGATAGGAATATGTTGTGGGTAAATATGATAACCCATGTGATGAAGAAATTATCAACTTTATTTTATTTGCATATTGTGAACCAATATCCTTTAAAGAAGTTATTGATGATCAAAATTTGGAGAAAAACAATAGATGAAGAAATTCATGTCATTAAAAAGAATCAAACATGGAAATTGACAAAATTTTGAAATTGGAGTGAAGTTGTATACAAAACCAGTGGAGAAATTGATCGCTTCAAAGCAAGATTAATGGTAAAATGATATAAGCAGAGGTCAGATATTGATTATTTTGATATATTTGCACTTATAGTGAGATTAGATACAATTTGTATGCTTATCTCTCTATCAACTCAAAATAATAGGGAAAACTCATCAATGAATATTTGAAAGAAGAAGTGTATGTTAAACAACCTATGAGATATGATATCAAAGACGAAGAAGATAAGAATCTACAAGTTAAAGAAAGCATTGTATGGTTTAAAACTAGCACACAGTCTGTGGAACAAAAGGATTAATTCTTACTTTACGTAAAAGGGTTTTTTAGATATGTTTGTTGTTGAGAATATTTGTTTAATATCTTTTTTATTTAAATTATGTTAGCAGCGGAGTAATATCAAGAAGGGGAGGTTGAATTGATATTAGGCTTTTATGAAATCTTTTTCGTATCAGAAAATTTACTGGTTCAATTTACAGAAAATTAGTCAACTGATAAATGCGAAATAGTAGGTTAGTTCTTACTGCAGAATATATCAGATAATGAAGGAAAAGAAAATATGACACCAAGAGTTATACTGGTTCGTTCTTTTTGCAAGAACTACATCCAATTGGTGATCTGCAACTCCATAGATCCTAATCACTATCAAAAATCGTATTCTTTACAACAATTCCTTTTCTTGAACACTACAAGAAAATCAAAGAACCTATTCTAAACACTATAGAATAGTTCTACACCCACTGACTCACACTGAGTCACTGTGATCACCCCAATCACAGACACAGGGTTCTAAAACCCACCTACGAATCTCTAACCCGAGATCAAAGAATACAAAATACAGTGAAAGAAAGAAAATATTGACAGTATACAGTAAAGACTAAAAATTCTGCAGAATCCTTCTTGCTTCTGAATGTTGTAGCTCTTGAGAGTTTTCTCTTGAATTCTTTCACACTTTGATGCGTCCTCGAATGTTGTATTTATAGACAAATGATTTGTAATGGGTCTTCTCCTTTCGAAAATACAAAACCCGCATTTCTGCAGTTTTCTGCATAAGGTATGTGCCAGGAACAGAATAGTCGACTGAAGACTCAGACCAGTTTGTTATTTTCATTAAACCTGTATACCTGGTACATTTAATGAAAATAGTCGACTAGAGAAGTAGAATTAGTAGACTAACTGATGAACAACAACAACAAAAGATTATTATTATTCAATTGGTTAATCCTTTACGATAATCTAACATCTCAAGTAATCCTAAATCATTTCAAAAACATTAACCACGCATCCATTTGATATGCTGTATAATCTTGTTGCTGTCCTGATGATGTTCCGGCAGTGAAAGTTCCTCCATGTCCAGAAGCAGATGCACCAGCTTCATAGGTCCATTCGCCATTCACCTTGGATAGTCCCATCTTGCGTAGATAGTATTTGTCAAACATGTGTTTATGATTAACAATCTTTGTAGTTTCTCCGTCAGTGGGAAAATTGAAATAGTCCAGAAATCTGGAGATCAAGATGGCATACGAAAGTTTGTGATCATTCAACCGTTTGGCCTTAAACATGTGACCTTTAATCACATAAATCCAGTTAAATTTTATGCGATTTTTAAGGCAGTGTATCAGAGCCAAATCCTCCTCCATGAGCTGGGCGTGATTGCTCCCCTTGGGTATGAGCTGCCATGCAAGAAGGAAAGCCAGAAGCCTCTCGTCCCGCTTCATTATACCGACATTATACTTGAGGATCAGGGCCTCATCACAGTAGCGTAAGCAGTCTTTGTATACGGCTTCCTTGTTGAAGTTGGGCACTGAACCAGTATTGCCTTTGCTAATTTTGACTCCATCATTTCTTAAACCAGCAACTCTCCTCCATAGAGTATTGTCAATCCGAACTTCCTTGCCTCTTATTTGGAAAACAAGTGCATTGTTTTCTACCTTCATGTTAGCATAGAAAAGTTTAACAAGGTCAATGTAGAAATTACCTTCAAGCTCTACAAATTGCTGGAGACCTTGTGCATGGAGAGAGTTCCTCATAAAGACCAAGTTCTCAGTTTCCAACCAGCTGAATTTAAGGATCTTAGGTGTGAGAATTTGTTTCATCATCATTCGATGTTCTACAGATACAACAGTCTCGCTGTTTTCTTCTGCTTCTTCGTCAGACTCAGTTTCCTCATTGGGTTCTTCTGCAGGAGGAGAAGGAGGCGGTGGAGGGTTCATTCGTTGAGGAAGTCTGACCCTCACTTTGTATCTTTTCGGAAACCTTCTCTCAGAGGGTTCAGCTGACTGTTCAGGAATTTGAATGGGATCTGCTTGAGTTCCAGATGTTGATCCCCTGTTTCCTCTCCCAGATGCAGTTGTGTGTGAAGTTGTTCTATTCCTCAGTGATCTCCTTAGCCTTTGAAACATATTTCCGATAGGAGCATCTGAGTCATCACTAGCACCATGCTCAAAGTTTGACATTTTCAAATTGTGAATCTGAAATGAATAGCAGTATGCAAGAATATGGAGTATAGATAGACGCAGTTTAAGTCTTGTAAATGTATTTGGTCTATATAGGAAGGAAAGCATGCATGTTCAACGTAAATCAATGAGTCAAATATTTTGAACAGATTCTTACTCAACCTCAGGTGCACAGTTTTCAGTAGATGCAGAAAATATATTGAGAAAGGGAAAACCAATGCTGATACCCAATAAAGCGAATACATATTCACCTATAATTGTTCATGCTTTGAATGATAATGCACAGAATACACAAGTTGCACAAAAATGGCTGAAATTGATTTGATTAATCACTGATTTCTTGGAACTGCAATTGAATTTAATTGTGATTACAGAGATTAGTCAGCTAGTCAAAGCAATTAATGGGCTTGTTCTGAATCAACCAACATCAGCAGGTACAATTAATGAAATAAGCCTGTTATTTCCTGAAAATAAGCAGATTATTTTCGTAACAGTAAAACACTGCTGTCAGTTAAATGAAATAAATCAACTGTTTCATGAAATTAACACACTGAAATCTGCAACAGTAAGATATAATTGTCAGTTTAATGAAATAAGCAAACTATTTCATAGAATTAACAAACTAATCAACTCAGCAGAGGAAATTTTAAGAGATATGATTGATGTTCAGGATACCCAATTCATTTCTAAGTTTGAAAAATCTTTCACGACCAAGAGGCTTAGTGAATATATCAGCTAATTGATCATTTGTAGAGATGAATTCAATCCTACAATCCTTCTTTTCTATGTGATCTCTTATAAAATGATGCCTTATTTCAATGTGTTTAGTCCTAGAGTGCTGTATTGGATTCTTAGTTAGGTTGATTGCACTGGTATTATCACACAAGATTGGTATATCGGAAAGATTCAAATTGAAATCACTTAGCTGTTGTTTCAACCACAAAATCTGTGCAGTACAGCTACTAGCAGCAATGTATTCAGCTTCTGCTGTTGAGAGTGCAACACATGCTTGTTTCTTGCTTGTCCACGAAATTAAACAATTTCAAAACAAGTGACATGTTCCACTGGTGCTTTTCCTGTCTAATTTGCAACCTGCAAAATCAGAATCAGTATATCCAACCAGATTTAACTCATTACCAGTTGAATACCATAGCCCAACATTCACAGTTCCTTTGAGATACTTCAAAATTCGTTTTGCAGCTGTGAGATGTGACTCCTTTGGATTAGCTTGGAATCTTGCACATAGACAAACAACAAACATGACATCAGGTCTGCTAGCAGTGATGTATAGCAAAGATCCAATCAACCCTCTATACATAGTTGCATCAACTGATTTTCCAGATTCATCAATATCAAGATAACAGCTTGAGGACATTGGTGTATTGGCTTCTTTGCAACTCTCCATGTTGAATTTTTTCAGCAATTCATTGCAGTATTTAGATTGGTTTATGAAGGTTCCATTCTCCAACTGTTTGACCTGCATACCTAGGAAGAAATTCAATTCTCCCATCATAGACATTTCGAATTCACCTTGCATAGATTCTGCAAACTCTTGACACAAAGAGGGATTAGATGATCCAAAAATTATGTCATCAACATAAATTTGTACAAGCATAAGATCATTGACAACTTTCTTGGTAAAAAGAGTTTTATCCACAGCTCCTCTTTTAAAGCCTTGTGATATGAGAAAGGTTGTAAGTCTTTCATACCACTGTCTTGGTGCCTGCTTAAGACCATACAAAGCCTTTTTGAGTTTGTAGACATGGTTAGGAAGCTTAGAATCAATAAAACCAGGTGGTTGTTCAACATATACATCCTCATTTATAAAACCATTAAGAAAAGCACTTTTAACATCCATTTGATAGAGTTTGAAGCAATTAAGACATGCGAATGCAAGCAACAACCTAATGGCTTCTAATCTAGCAACTGGTGCATAAGTCTCATCATAGTCAATGCCTTCTTCCTGATTATAACCTTTTGCTACAAGTCTAGCTTTGTTTCTAGTTATAATACCATTTTCGTCTAGCTTATTTTTGAAAACCCATTTAGTTCCTATCCAATTCATTGCATTGTTCCTAGGTACTAGTTTCCAGATATCATTCCTAATAAACTGATTTAGTTCATCATTCATAGCAGTTATCCAATTATGGTCACGCAAAGCATCATTAATATTCTTTGGTTCTATTTGAGAAACAAATGCCATGTGGTTGCAGAATTCATGTAAAGAGTTACGAGTAGTTACTCCCTTTTCAACATTCCCAATGATGTTGTCCAGAGACAACCCTTTTTGAGTTCTCCAGGATTTTGCTAGAGCATTGTCTGCTGCAGAGTAGTCGACTGATACAGGGTTATAGTTAGAGCTGTCAAAATAGGCCTGGCCCGATGGGCTGGCCCGTATAGCCTATAATTCAGGTCAGGTTAGACTTAAAAAATTGTGGCCTATATAACAATAAGCTTTTTTTAGCCTGACCCATTTGGCCCGATGCCCATATGGGCCAAGGCCAGGCTGGCCTGTAGGCTAATGGGCTGGCCCGTTTATTTTTTATATTAAATTTTTGTTTTTAATTGTTATGTTGTCATACCAAAGAAAGAAACCCTAGTGTCTCAGAGTCTCTGTTTTTTTCTTCATTTCTTCTGTTTCTTTCTCACAAGCTCTTTCATCTCCTCTACTGCACTACTCCTCTAACATCTCACAAGTCTATGTTATATTGTTTAGTAGATGCTTGACTCTTTTGAAAGTTCTTAGTATGTGATCTAATTTTTTTTTACAAATTGTTTAAATGTAAACAGTTTTACACTCACATTCATGTAAATATATTATATATTTATATTTATATTGTTGATAAAAAATTATATTGTAGATATATTGTAATATTTTTTCAATTTTTAATTAGACTAAAAATGGCCCGTTGGCCTAACATAGGGCCAGGCCAGGCTAAAAATTTTGGCCCGTTTTAAAATATAGGCCAGGCTAAGCTATCAGATTTTCTGAACTTGGCCCGTAGGGCCAGGCCAGGCTGGGCCGGGCTGCCCGTTTTGACAGCTCTAGTTATAGTCGACTGGTTCATCCTGTCTGACAATTTCAGCAGATTTTTCTGCATGATCTTCATTCTTCTCAGATTTCTCAGACTTCTCATCATCAGACCCTGCAAGAGAGTTACCTTTTCTCTCTTTTTGGCATAAGACTTCATCAAAAACAACATGAATAGATTCTTCCACAGTTAGGTTCTTTTTGTTGAAGACACGGTATGCTTTGCTAGTCATGGAATAACCAAGGAAAATACCATCATCAGCTTTTTCATCAAATTTACCTAATGATGCTTTTCCATTGTTGAGTATGAAGCACCTGCATCCAAAGACTTTGAAATATGCAATACTAGGTATTTTATCATTCAAAAGCTCATATGGTGTTTTATCTAGTATTGGTCTAAGTAACACTCTATTGAGAACATAACAAGCTGTTGAGACTGCATCTGCCCAAAAGTATTTTGGAAGTTTTGATTCACTCAACATTGTCCTTGCACATTCTTGGAGAGTCTTGTTCTTCCTTTCAACAACTCCATTTTGCTGTGGAGTTCTAGGTGCAGAAAAGTTGTGAGATATGCCATATTTAGAACAAAACTTTTCAAAATGCATATTTTGAAACTCAGTCCCATGATCACTTCTTAAAGAAATAATTTTAAGATCCTTTTCATTTGAAATGATCTTAGCAAATCTTTTGAAAGCATGGAAAGTTTCATCTTTTGAAGAAAGAAAAAGAGTCCAAGTATACCTTGAGAAATCATCAACAATAACAAGAACATAAGAGTTGTTTCCAATACTTACAGTTCTTGATGGACCAAACAAATCAAGATGCAAAAGTTCAAGTGGTCTCCTTGTTGAAATGACATTCTTTGACTCAAATGAGCTTTTGGACTGCTTTCCTTTTTGGCAAAATTCACATACCTTGTCCTTCACGAATTTCACATTTGGAAGGCCTCTCACAAGACTTTTGCAGCTTATTTTGTTCAGCAACTGCATGTTGATATGACCACACCTTCTATGCCATAACCAGCTATCATCTTCTTTGGTTAACAAGCAGATGTTCTTGAGATTTGAGGAGTTAAAGTCCAACATGTAAACATTGTTTACTCTTCTCCCAACGTGCACAACATCTGCAGTTGAATATGACACAAAATTCTGCATCAAAAGTGACTTTCATACCTTTGTCACATAGCTGACTTATGCTTAGCAGATTGTGTTTTAGTCCTTCAACAAAAAGTACGTCCTTAATCTATGAGGAAGAACAGTTGCCAATATCTCCAGATCCCTTGATTTTGCCCTTGCTATTGTCCCCAAAAGTGACAGCACTAGTTTCACATGCCTTGAAATTCATCAACTTTGATTTATCACCTATCATATGTTTGGAGCACCCACTATCTAGGTACCATAAAGTTCTTTTTGCTCCATGACAGATCTGCAAAACAAAGTTTAATTTACAAATTTAGGTCCCCAAAACCATTTGGGTCCTTTCAAGTTAGGAACAACATATGTTTTGGGTTTCCAATAGAATTCACCTATTGAAATCCCAAAATTCTTGATATAGCAAAATCTAGATATATGACCATGTTTCATGCAATAAGAACATGTTTTAAATCTGTTAGCAGGATAGGATTTGAACTTTGAAGCATGATAATGTTTTCCATATCCAAGACCATTGCCATTTGAAAAACCGATTTGTGAATGTAGAAGTTGATTAAGAGTATTATGACCTATTTGAAACTTTGCCAATGTTTTAATCAAATAACCAACTTTATTTTGAAGGTTAATACAGTTTTCACACTTAGCAGATTCAATTTTATCATCCTCGGATCTTTCAGATTCTTTCTGGTTTTCCAGTTGCAGGATATTATCTTTTAGTTGATCTGTTTTCATCCTTCGATCCGCTATTCCGATCTTCCAGTCCTCGCACCTTATTTTCTAGCCGATTATTCGGACCTTTTAGCCGATTATTCCGATAGTCCAGCTTTTTTGCTTCATCATGCAATTCTCTAAATGCATCAAACAAAGTGTCATAATTCTCACTCATATCAGAATCACACGAACTTACTTGGCTAGCTGATTCTTCATTGGCTACAAGGCACAGATTAGCTTGATTTCCAGATTCAGAATCTGAACTTGATGATTTGCTGGAATCACTGTCATCCCAGGCCATATAAGCTTTCTTGCCTTTCTTGAAGTACTGATTTCGTTTGTCTTTATCTCTTCTTTCATTCTTTTCTGGGCTTTTATCTTTTCTTTGATTCAAAAGAGGACAATCTACCTTGACATGTCCTAGCTGCCCACAATTAAAACAAGAAAAGTTAGAGGAATTAAAATCAGGTTTTCGGTTATACCTTTTCTGGTTTTCCTGAAACCTGTCCTTTGAGTTATTCTTCCTCTTTAAGAACTTTCCAAACTTTTTAACAAGCATTGCAAGTTCTGTGCTTTCATCACCTTTCTCTTCATCACTCTTGATGAACTCCTTGGCTTTTAGTGCTAGATTCTTGCTCTGTTTTTCTGAACTTTCAAGTTGATCCAGCCTACTCAGCTCCAACTCGTGTTCTTTGAGTTTTCGAAACAAGGTTGCAGTGCTCATGACTGTTAAATCCTTTGTTTCCAGGATAGCTGTTACTTTTGGCTGCCAACTCCTGCTCAAGCATTTAAGAACCTTTATATTGAGCTCTTCATCCTCAAACTTCTTTCCTAAGCCAAGCAAATGATTTACTATGTGCGTGAATCGCTTCTGCACGTCTTGGATTGTCTCACCAGGCTGCATTCGAAACATCTCATACTCTTGTATGAGAGTGTGTTTTCTTGCCCTTTTCACTTCAGTTGTACCTTCATGTGTGACTTGAAGGATGTCCCACATTTCTTTGGCTGTAGTGCATTGTGAAACCCTGAAAAATTCATCAAGGTTAAGAGCAGAAGTTAAAATATTCTTTGCCTTACTATCGAACTGCGCTTTCTTATTCTCTGTGTCAGTCCACTGCTCCCATGACTTTTCAACCAGCTGTCCATCTTCACCTTTCACAGTAGGGATATATAGGCCATTAACCACAGCATCCCACACACCTCTGTCAACAGACTCGAAAAAGATCTTCATTCTGGCCTTCCAGAACGGATAATTTGCTCCTACGAAGAGAGGGGGTTTGTTGGTAGAAGCACCTTCAGCAAAGGGAAGCTTGTCTCCCATCTTAATTTTATCTTGAGTACCTTACAAGAACCTGCTCTAGATACCAATTGTTAGCAGCGGAGTAATATCAAGAAGGGGGGGTTGAATTGATATTAGGCTTTTATGAAATCTTTTTCGTATCAGAAAATTTACTGGTTCAATTTACAGAAAATTAGTCGATTGATAAATGCGAAATAGTAGGTTAGTTCTTACTGCAGAATATATCAGATAATGAAGGAAAAGAAAATATGATACCAAGAGTTATACTGGTTCGTTCTTTTTGCAAGAACTACATCCAGTTGGTGATCTGCAACTCCATAGATCCTAATCACTATAAAAAATCGTATTCTTTACAACAATTCCTTTTCTTGAACACTACAAGAAAATCAAAGAACCTATTCTAAACACTATACAATAGTTCTACACCCACTGACTCACACTGAGTCACTGTGATCACCCCAATCACAGACATAGGGTTCTAAAACCCACCTACGAATCTCTAACCCGAGATCAAAGAATACAAAATACAGTGAAAGAAAGAAAATCTTGACAGTATACAGTAAAGACTAAAAATTCTGCAGAATCCTTCTTGCTTCTGAATGTTGTAGCTCTTGAGAGTTTTCTCTTGAATTCTTTCGCACTTTGATGCATCCTCGAATGTTGTATTTATAGACAAATGATTTGTAATGGGTCTTCTCCTTTTGAAAATACAAAACCTGCGTTTCTGCAGTTTTCTGCATAAGGTATGTGCCAGGAACAGAATAGTCGACTGAAGACTCAGACCAGTTTGTTATTTTCATTAAACTTGTATACCTGATACATTTAATGAAAATAGTCGACTAGAGAAGTAGAATTAGTAGACTAACTGATGAACAACAACAACAACAGATTATTATTATTCAATTTGGTTAATCCTTTAAGATAATCTAACATCTCAAGTAATCCTAAAGCATTTCAAAAACATTAACCACGCAGCACAATATAAACACAATTAACAAAGCTTTAATAAACATCATCAAATCACAAATCATCAACAAATTAGTTTTCAAAAAAATTTCTAGATTTTATTTTAAAATATCTTTTCCATAAAGATGAAAAATATATTCATTTATTATTTAGATTTAGGTAGTTAATCTTGATATATTGTTAATATTTGATATTTTTTTACATTTTTATTTTATATATAAAATACATCAATAAAATAAAGTACAACTCTTCCATACACTTTTTAATGCCTAATTAATTAAAATATATACACTTTTTAATACTAAAGGCGAAAAAATATTTATTACAAGTTGGTTGAAGTACATTGTTTAGTGTTAAATAAAAAAAACATTGTGCAAACTGCTTGTTAGAAGGAGATCAAAGCACACTTTTTATTACAACCAATTGTAACATACTATATAGTTTATCTTCAAGCACACACTTTATTGCAACAACCAATTGTAACATACTATATAGTTTATGTTATAACTTTAATATTTGTTAGAAGCATTTAAGCTTTTGCTATAATAAAACTTTTAGTATAAATTAAAAGCATTTATTTATTGTTTAAAATAATGTAGTATTCTTTATTTTTTTACATAAAAGAATTGATTAAAGCACAATATTGATCTATGAATGCTAAAGTAGTAAAGTCAAGCTAAAAATATTTGAAACATGAAATTCAGCTAAAGAACCTTAAATTGTAGAGTCAAGTTATAGATAAACTAGATATCTCTAAGGTACTAAATCAAGTAAGAGATGTTCAAGACATAAAATCTAGAGTTATTCAAAACATAGAATCGAACTAGAGATATTCAAGATATGGAATCAAGTTAGAGATATTCAAGTGTAACTAAGTTAGAACTCAAAACAAAAATGTTCTACTTATTAATAAAAGTAACTCAAAACACGAGATTAAGTTAAAGATGTTCAAGATTTAAAACCAAAAATAAAGATCTTATAGTCAAACTAAACATACATTTTGTACTTATTTATTAATAATTACTCAGGTTTAAATAAAAGTCATTCACCTCCAAATACTTATTAACAAAAATTCATACTTTGATAATACTGTCAATTTAAATCACACTAGCAACTATTAGTGTATCACAATTATTTTAAAATTACTAAAAAATTTTTACTCTAAATAGTTATATTTATATATTTTTTATCTTATGATAAAAAATATAAAGTTTTTACACTTGTAAAAGCGTTACCTTAATTTGTATATTTTTTAGATTGGTATTGCATTCAATTAGACACTTTTATATTAGTTTAATTTTTATGATTTATATGAATGAATTGTTTACACAATTAATTAAAACAAATCCAAAAAACAAGGTTAAAAACATAAAAAACAAGATTAATTTTAAATTAAAAGTGATAAATACAATATCAAAACAAATTTATTTGACTATAATTTTTTCATATTTGAACAATTATGCACATAAACAATAGTAAGATATTTATGACATAATTAATTATGTAAAAAATATAATTAATTATGCTGATTATTTTGTATAATTATATTAATTATAAAAATTAATTTTTTTTATAGATTTTTAATAATATATTCTATATTATAAAAAAATAAAATATTAAAATATGAAATAATATAAAATAAATAATTTAATATACATTGTTTAGTAATATATTTTATATTATAGAAATAAATAATTAAAACAAAAATAATAAAATAAAAAATACAATAGTAAATAAAATAAAATAATTAATTTGATATTTTATTAATAGTTATCTTTTATATTATATATAAAACAGAATTAAAATAAAAATATGAAAATACTAAATAAAATAATTTAAATTTTGATTTTTCAGCTTATTTTTATTAATATTTTGGTATTTTGAAATATATTTCTTTTATGTATTAAAAGTTTATAATAATATTTTATTTCAGTTTAAGTTTTATGTTAATTCTAATTTTAGTTTTTAAAAATTAATTTTTACAACACATTCAAATCCCATAAATAGGTACAAGTACTTCAATATCCTTGATAAATCATGGAAAATCAACAAAAGTCTTACAGGTAGAGATAAAAATCGGTCTGGTTGGAATTATTTTTCCTTTTTCATTTTTATTCTTGCATTAATTTATGTATATTTTTATATTTAATTAATATAAAATTTTTTGTCTCATTTTCATCTATTATCATTAAATAATAGATATAATTGTACTCACCTCTTGGTGTTACAAATATTAATTAAATAATTTTTTATATAAAATAAAAATTAGTATCATAGATGGAATGTCAAAATTATATATGTCTTGATTTCTCTAATAATAAATATAATTATAATAACATAAACATCAAATTAAAGTGTCATCAAATAATAATTGAATAAAAAATAATTATAAAAATAAAAAATAATCAAATATATATTCTAAAAATAAATTATAAAATTAAGAACTCAATAAAATATCAAACAATTTTTTTAAATTAATTAACAAACTAAAAATATTTTAATAATTTAAAACAAAATAAATATGAGGAGAAAAAGTTATATAATAAAAAACAGTTATATGAAAAAAAAAATATACTTGATACTCTAATTAAAAGATTAATATTCATATATAGGTGTATTTAATACATGTATTTGACAATATACACGTAATATTCCTTAATTAATTTTTTATGGCTGAGAAGTTGACAAGTCTTTTAAGTTTCCAAATATAAAAGTTTGATCTATCAAGAAACCTAAGAAACTATAATTTTTTAATTGAATAATACTAGTACACATACATATGTATATGTATTTCACCCATTCGGAGATTTCTCAATTAAATTTTCATAAAACATTACAAAAGTACATCATCAACTTAAGTGTTCAAGTTCTCAAATGTAAGAGTTTGATCTATGAAGATTATTGATTTTTCAAGACACTATGATCATTGATGTTAATTAAAATTTGTTTTTCTAAAAGTCATGATAACAATTTCAATGTTTAATTAGAATTGTACTCACACCTTCATCTTTCTTCTTCTCAAGCTGTAAATTGAGATGTTATAAACACCTTTACACATGTCACCTTATACTACTATCCTTATACTCAACTAGTTAGAAAAATCTACCTTCATTTAAATTACACAAGGTCAAAGCAATTTCCAGCATCTTTGCTATTTGAAAATCATCTCAATTTGTTCCAAGCACTGTACAATATTGATTTTAATGGTGGATGGATGATATTGATAGGATTATGTTGTGGGTAATATGATAATCCATGTCATGAAGAAATTATCAACTTTATTTTATTTGCATATTGTGAACCAATATCCTTTAAAGAAGTTATTGATGATCAAAATTTGGAGAAAAACAATAGATGAAGAAATTCATGTCATTAAAAAGAATCAAACACGGAAATTGACAAAATTTCCAAATTGGAGTAAAGTTGTATACAAATCCAGTGGAGAAATTGATCGCTTCAAAGCAAGATTAATGGTAAAATGATATAAGCAGAGGTCAGATATTGATTATTGTGAGATATTTGCGCTTGTAGTGAGATTAGATACAATTTGTATGCTTACCTCTCTATCAACTCAAAATAATGGGGAAAATTCATCAATGAATATTTAAAAGAAGAAGTGTATGTTAAACAACCTATGAGATATGATATCAAAGACGAAGAAGATAAAAATCTACAAGTTAAAGAAAGCATTGTATGGTTTAAAACTAGCACACAGTTTGTGGTACAAAAGGATTAATTCTTACTTTACGTAAAGGGGTTTTTTAGAGATGTTTGTTGTTGAGAATATTTGTTTAATATCTTTTTTATTTAAATTAGTTTTCAAAAAAAATTTATAGATTTTATTTTAAAATATCTTTTCCATAAAGATGAAAAATATATTCATTTATTGATGTGATCTCATTCCATGAAGAACCTCAATCAATGCAAGGAGGAGTCACTACAAGAAGAAAAGGAAAAGAAATAATGAAAAAAGAGCTTACAAAAAGATTTGAAGAAAAGGAAGGAAGAAAAACAAGAGGAATGTACAAGAAACTTGAAGACAACATTAGAAATATCATTAGTTCTTGTAAATTCCTTGAAAATAAAAATAGTTTAGTTTCTTTTATGACTTTGTCACAAATAAACATAAGAGGAGCGGTGTTTGGACATAAGGATAACATTTAGTGGGAAGGGCCTTGTTTGGGAAGCTTGGGAGCATCTCCAAACATGGCCTAAACCATTCACCTTCCACCCATGTGCATGCATTTTCGTTTTCCCCTCTATATAAGGATGTAACTCTCATTTGTAACATAACTTTGAAGCTTGAATACATTGCAAGAGCAATTCTCTTTGAAGTTCAAGAGGTATTCCTCATTTTCTTTGAATCTTATCTTGAGTTTTCCTAAATTCAAGTGGTGATTGTCTTTTGCACTTATCTTTTCTTTTGAAAAGTGGTGTGTTCTTCATCTCTTTCTCTCTTCCATGTTTTCCTTTTCATGTTCTTTTTTTGTTCTTCATGTGCTGCACCTATATGGATCAATTCTAGCCATTTGTACCGATTAAATTCAAGTTTAATTCATTCTATGCCTTCTTATGCATGTGTTCTTGATTTTAATCGGTTGAATTGATTTCTTTTCAAGTTTTAAAGATTTTGCACCGATTGGAACCCTAACATTTAGGAGAATTTCGGTTTTCATGTTCTTCTATGATAATCTTCATGTTATTTTGATTTCCTATGCTTCTACACATGTTTGAGAGATCCTACAACACATACAATGCCTCCTAGGCATCCATCATTTCTTATTTAGATTTAGGTAGTTAATATTGATATATTGTTAATATTTGATATTTTTTTACATTTTTATTTTATATATAGAATACATGAATAAAATAAAGTACAACTCTTCCATACACTTTTTATTGCCTAATTAATTAAAATATATACACTTTTTAATACTAAAGGAGAAAAAATATTTATTACAAGTTGGTTGAAGTACATTATTTAGTGTTAAATAAAAAAAACATTGTGCAAACTGCTTTTTAGAAGGAGATCAAAGCACACTTTTTATTGCAACCAATTGTAAATACTATATAGTTTATCTTAAAGCACACACTTTATTGCAACCAATTGTAACATACTATATAGTTTATGTTATAACTTTAATATTTGTTAGAAGCATTTAAGCTTTTGATATAATACAAATTTTAGTATAAATTAAAAGCATTTATTTATTGTTTAAAATAATATAGTATTCTTTATTTTTTTATATAAAAGAATTGATTAAAGCACAATATTGATCTATGAATGCTAAAGTAGTAAAGTCAAGCTAAAAATATTTGAAACATGAAATTCAGCTAAAGAACCTTAAATTATAGAGTCAAGTTGTAGATAAACTAGATATCCTTAAAGTACTAAATCAAGTAAGATATGTTCAAGACATAAAATCTAGAGTTATTCAAAACATAGAATCGAACTAGAGATATTCAAGATATGGAATCGAGTTAGAGATGTTCAAGTGTAACTAAGTTAGAAATGCTTAAGGTATAAAGTCAAGTTAAACATATTTTTCTACTTATTAATAAAAGTAACTCAAAACACGAGATTATAAGTTAAAGATGTTCAAGATTTAAAACCAAAATAAAGATCTTATAGTCAAACTAAACATACATTTTGTACTTATTTATTAATAATTACTCAGGTTTAAATAAAAGTCATTCACCTCCAAATACTTATTAACAACAATTCATACTTTGATAATACTATCAATTTAAATCAAACTAGCAACTCTTAGTGTATCACAATTATTTTAAAATTACTAAAAAAAATTTACTCTAAATAGTTATATATATATATTTTTTTATCTTATGATAAAAAATATAAAGTTTTTACACTTCTAAAAGAGTTACCTTAATTTGTATATTTTTTAGATTGGTATTGCATTCAATTAGACACTTTTATATTAGGTTAATTTTTATGATTTATATGAATGAACTGTTTACACAATTAATTAAAACAAATGCGAAAAACAAGGTTAAAAACATAAAAAATAAGATTAATTTTAAATTAAAAGTGATAAATAAAATATCAAAACAAAGTTAATTGACTATGATTTTTTCATATTTTAACAATTATGCACATAAACAATAGTAAGATATTTATGACATAATTAATTATATAAAAAATATAATTAATTATGCTGATTATTTTGTATAATTATATTAATTATAAAAATTAATTTTTTTAATAGATTTTTAATAATATATTCTATATTATAATAAAATAAAATATTAAAATAGGAAATAATATAAAATAAATAATTTAATATATATTTTTTAGTAATATATTTTATATTGTAGAAATAAATAATTAAAACAAAAATAAAAAAATACAATAGTAGATAAAATAAAATAATTAGTTTTATATTTTATTAATAGTTATCTTTTATATTATATATAAAAAAGAATTAAAATAAAAAGATGAAAATACTAAATAAAATAATTTAAATTTTGATTTTTCAGCTTATTTTTATTAATATTTTGGTATTTTGAAATATACTTCTTTTATGTATTAAAATTTTATAATAATATTTTATTTCAGTTTAAGTTTTATGTTGATTTTAATTTTTATTTTTAAAAATTAATTTTTAAAACACATTCAAATCCCATAAATAGGTACAAGTACTTCAATATCCTTGATAAATCATGGAAAATCAATAAAAAGTCTTACAGGTAGAGATAAAAATCGGTCTCGTTGCGATTATTTTTTCTTTTTCATTTTTATTCTTGCATTAATTTATCTACATTTATATATTTAATTAATATGAAATTTTTGTCTCATTTTCATCTATTACCACTAAATAATAGATATAATTGTACTCACCTCTTGGTGTTTCAAATATTAATTAAATATTTTTTTATATAAAATAAAAATTAGTATCATACATGGAATGTCAAAATTATATATGTCTTGATTTCTCTAATAATAAATATAATTATAATAACATAAACATCAAATTAAAGTGTCATCAAATAATAATTGAATAAAAAATAATTATAAAAAATAAAAAATAATCAAATATATATTCTAAAAATAAATTATAAAATTAAGAACTCAATAAAATATCAAACAATTTTTTTAAATTAATTAATAAACTAAAAATATTTTAATAATTTAAAACAAAATAAATATGAGAAGAAAGACCTGATATAATAACAAACAGGTATATAAAAAAAGCAATAAATAAATATATACTTTCATATCCTCATACTCTAATTAAAAGATTAATATTCATATATACGTGTATTTAATAATACCTGTATTTGATAATATGCACGTAATATTCCTTAATTAATTTTTTATAGCTGAGAAGTTGAAAGTCTTTTAAGTTCCCAAATATAAAAGTTTGATCTATCAAGACAACTAAGAAACTATAAATTTTTTAATTGAATAGTACTAGTACACATACATATCTATATGTGTTTCACCCATTCGGAGATTTCTCAATTAAATTTTCATAAAATATTACAAAAGTTCATCATCAAGTTAAGTGTTCAAGTTCCCAAATGTAAAAGTTTGATCTATGAAGATTATTGATTTTTTAAGACACTATGATCATTTATTTTAATTAAAAAAAAATTCTGAAAGTCATGATAAAGATTTCAATGTTTAATTAGAATTGTACTCACACCTTCATCTTTCTTCTTCTCAAGATGTAAATTTAGATTTTATAAACACCTTTACACATGTCACCTTATACTACTATCCTTATCCTCAACTAGTTAGGAAAATCTCCCTTCAAATTACACAAGGTCAAAGCAATTTCCAGCATCTTTGCTATTTGAAAATCATCTCAATTTGTTCCAAGCACTGCATAATATTGATTTTAATGGTGGATGGATGATATTGATAGGATTATGTTGTGGGTAAATATGATAACCCATGTGATGAAGAAATTATCAACTTTATTTTATTTGCATATTGTGAACCAATATCCTTTAAAGAAGTTATTGATGATCAAAATTTGGAGAAAAACAATAAATGAAGAAATTCATGTCATTAAAAAGAATCAAACATGGAAATTGACAAAATTTTCAAATTGGAGTAAAGTTGTATACAAATCCAGTGGAAAAATTGATTGCTTCAAAGCAAGATTAATGGTAAAATGATATAAGCAGAGGTCAGATATTGATTATTTTGAGATATTTGCGCTTGTAGTGAGATTAGATACAATTTGTATGCTTATCTCTCTATCAACTCAAAATAATAGGAAAAATTCATCATTGAATATTTGAAAGAAGAAGTGTACGTTAAACAACCTATGAGATATGATATCAAAGACGAAGAAGATAAAAATCTACAAGTTAAAGAAAGCATTGTATGGTTTAAAACTAGCACACAGTCTGTGGTACAAAAGGATTAATTCTTACTTTACGTAAAAGGGTTTTTTAGAGATGTTTGTTGTTGAGAATATTTGTTTAATATCTTTTTTATTTAAATTAGTTTTCAAAAAAATTTCTAGATGTTATTTTAAAATATCTTTTCGATAAAGATGAAAAATGTATTCATTTATTATTTAGATTTGGGTAGTTAATATTGATATATTGTTAATATTTGATATTTTTTACATTTTTATTTTATATATAAAATACATGAATAAAATAAAGTACAACTCTTCCATACACTTTTTATTGCCTAATTAATTAAAATATATACACTTTTTAATACTAAAGGAGAAAAAAATATTTATTACAAGTTGGTTGAAGTACATTATTTAGTGTTAAACAAAAAAAACATTGTGCAAACTGCTTGTTAGAAGGAGATCAAAGCACACTTTTTATTGCAACCCATTGTAACATACTATATAGTTTATCTTAAAGCACACACTTTATTGCAACCAATTGTAATACTATATAGTTTATGTTATAACTTTAATATTTGTTAGAAGCATTGAAGCTTTTGATATAATA
Organism: Lablab purpureus; assembly: GCA_030347555.1. NCBI lineage: Eukaryota > Viridiplantae > Streptophyta > Magnoliopsida > Fabales > Fabaceae > Lablab > Lablab purpureus. The sequence goes on along the minus strand of CM059258.1, from coordinate 12,247,228 downwards.
CAACTTTTAGTATAAATTAAAAGCATTTATTTATTGTTTAAAATAATGTAGTATTCTTTATTTTTTTACATAAAAGAATTGGTTAAAGCACAATATTGATCTATGAATGCTAAAGTAGTAAAGTCAAGCTAAAAATATTCGAAACATGAAAGAACCTTAAATTGTAGAGTCAAGTTATAGATAAACTAGATATCCTTAAGGTACTAAATCAAGTAAGAGATGTTCAAGACATAAAATCTAGAGTTATTCAAAACATAGAATCGAACTAGAGATATTCAAGATATGGAATTGAGTTAGAGATGTTCAAGTGTAACTAAGTTAGAAATGCTTAAGGTATAAAGTCAAGCTAAACATATTTTTCTACTTATTAATAAAAGTAACTCAAAACACGAGATTAAGTTAAAGATGTTCAAGATTTAAAACCAAAATAAAGATCTTATAGTCAAACTAAACATACATTTTGTACTTATTTATTAATAATTACTCAGGTTTAAATAAAACTCATTCACCTCCAAATACTTATTAACAAGATTGCTCTCATTTTTGGAAAGGTCTTGAATGGGATTTATGACTTACTCTTTTCATCCATCACCCAAAACAGAACCTTCTAAACTTGAAACTTCAGCTCTTAGAGAAAATCTTCATCAATCTTCTCTCTTGAAAGCTTTAAACACTCTTTATGCCTTTCCTTTTCCATCTAGCAACCTTCCTTTGTGAGATGACACAAGTCTTTAATGTTGATTAGAGCACTTTAAATCTTCATCATAAAAAATTTAAGACTTCATCAACACTTGGTCTTGAAATATGCTAACAATCTCCCCCTTTTTGATGATGATAAAAAAAACATAGAGACTTGTGATTGATATCCTGAAAAACTTGAAAATAATGTATGGATATCTCCATCATAAAAATTAGTCCACAAAGGAAATAAAGTAGGCAGTCATATAGCATTTAATTTTCAATTTGAATTTTGAAAAAGAATTTCAAGGAAATTAATGCATGGAAATTATTTGTAAAAGCTCCCCCTTAAACTTTGCTCTTAAATGTTTAAGATATATTAGGTAATGATTTGAAATATTTCCTAATACTCCCCCTGAAATTTTAATTTTCTTAAATGCTAGAGATATGGACATATTATCTATCAAACCAAATATTTTTCTCCCCCTTTATTTTTATCATTTTCAAAAATATTACATATTCAGAGATTAATACAGCAGAAGCAATTAATTACACAGAAAATATAGAGGGAAAAAAAATAAAAAAATACAGCAGCTGGAAAAAAAATTAAGCTAAGGGAATTAGTGAACTTGTAGCCTATTCAATTTCTTCACTATCCCCTGCATCTTCTTCTTCTTCCTCATCATCTTCTGTTGGCTGTTTTCCTCTAGAAGATCCAGTATTGTCTTCTTCTGGAGAGACATCTTCAATCTCTAGCTTTCTTTCCACCCTGTAAACTCTCCTGTTAAGCCTTGAGAGCTTGGAGCAAATGTCGTCATAATGAGTTACTTGAAGACTCATCATGTTGTCCATCCTAGAGAGAATATTTGCTTCCATTGATCCAGGTTGAGGTTGAGGTGGTGGTTCTTCATCTTCATCCATTGCAGCTTCCTCATTTCTTTGCCTGAACCTGTTGCCTTGTTCAATAAGGCCCATGTGCCTTAGAACATTCTTTCCTATTTTGTTGTTGCTTAGCAAAATCTGCTTGTTTTCTCCATTAAGATCTACACCTTTATATTCTAAAATCTTGGATATAAACACAGCATAGGGTAAAGCAAAGGATAATAGCCTAGTGTCTTTAAACATATTATCTAAAATAATAGCAGGCCAATCAATACTAACATTATTAAGGAAGCCATACATCAAAAGAATGTCTTCCTTAGTAAGTTGAGCATGATTGGTTCCTCTTGCAACAAGAATCCAGAAAATAACATAATGTAACATACACTCATTTAACTTCACATTACCGACTTTATACAAGTTCTCTACTTGTAAGTTTGGATCCTTGCAAAATTTGTGAAACTCCACCAGCTTGTTGAAGTCTTCAAAGCCATATGTGATGTTTATACCTCCTTGTGTGGATAGGCCAGCAACATTATTCCACACTTCTTCATCAAGGTGAATTCGAACTCCCTTCACCTTGGTACTAGGATTTGCTGTTCTTGAGGTCAGATTCATGTAGAAACTCTAACTAAATCTGGATAGTAAGCTCCTTCCAGCTTTACAAAATTTTGCAAGCCACTTGCGACTAACAAATCCTGAAAAGTAAAGCCATGAATTTTGAAAAATTGACAAGATCAATATTTGGGAGTAAGAATCTTCCTGTCTTTCCAGTGATTCACGTAGGCAATCTGCAGATCTTCATCAGAGATCCACCCAGCAAGAGTTGGTGGTCTTTCTTCTTGCTGTTGGGATGTCATGGGTGCCTCTCCTCCTTGAGGGCATCTTTCTTCTCCTTTGATCAGCCATGTGGATAGAGAATGGACAAAAGAAGAACAAGCACGAAATCTAATATAGAAACAACACTAACAATTCGCACAGCAATGAATGTATCAGTAGAAAAACAGCAAGAGTGAGAGAGAGTGAAAGTGGCACTTTAATTCTCAATCTAGGTATTTATAAGCAAAGAATCTGATCACAATTCATTGATTTAATGTGAAAATAGCCGTTAGGATTTGAATATAGCCGTTTGTACTGAAAACCACGTGAATTTAAGGATCAACGTTCAAAAACCAGTGTGCAGAAAAACGTAGAACGTTGCATTTAATCGATTATGTGAAGAACGTAATTGATTATTTGCATACAAAATTTTCCAGAAAATGAAAACCCAGAAATTTAATCGATTATGTGCATTCCTTAATCGATTAAGTTGCTCCCCAGCGATTTAATCGATTATGTTATGAACTTAATCGATTATGCTTTAAAACATCTTTAAAAACAGCGCTTTTAATTGATTACCACACGAAAACTAATCGATTATATACGGAATTTTTCGTAAAACACACAATTATCATAAAAAATCAACAATAAACATCAATCAATCAACAGATTTATCATCAACAATTCCTAGATCTCTTCTAAGCTCATAAAATCTATCTCTAGGCAAAGGTTTGGTAAAGATATCAGCTAATTGATGTTTTGTATCTATATATTCTATAATGCAATCTCCTTTAGCTATATGATCTGTAATAAAATTATGTCTAATTTCTATATGCTTTGTTTTAGAATGCATGATAGGGTTTCTAGTCAAATTAATGGCACTAGTGTTATCACACTTAAGAGGGATATGATCTAAAAAGATATCAAAATCTTCTAATTGCTGCTTCATCCACAGTATTTGAGCACAACAACTACCTGTTGCTATATACTCAGCCTCTGTGGTTGAAAGAGCAACACTAGCTTGTTTCTTAGAATTCCATGAAACTAAAGAACATCCTAAAAGATGACATGTACCACTAGTACTCTTCCTATAAACTCTACAGCCACCATAATCTGAGTAAGAAAAACCTATGATACTAGGTGAGGCTCCTGAAGGGTACCATAAACCAAAGGATTTTGTTCCTCTAAGGTACTTAAGGATTCTCTTACATGACCTTTAGGTGTGATTCTCTAGGGTTGGATTGAAACCTAGCACAAACACACACACTCGCATAATATCCAGGTCTACTAGCGGTAAGATAAAGTAATGATCCGATCATACCTCGATACCTTGTTTGATCTACAACCTTACCACTTAAATCTTGATCTAGATAACAAGATGTAGCCATGGGAGTTGCAGCTTCCTTGGAACTTTCCATCTCAAATTTCTTTAAGATTTCGTTGCAATATTTTGTTTGACGTATAAATATGCCTTTCTTCAATTGTTTGATTTGCAATCCAAGAAAGAAATTTAATTCTCCCATCATAGACATTTCAAACTCTCCCTGCATATTACTAGCAAACTCTTGACAAAGATCATCATTAGTTGATCCAAATATGATATCATCAACATAAACTTGAACAATAAGAATATGTTTCTTTGATTTCTTAATAAAAAGAGTAGAATCAACTTTATCTCTTCTAAAATTATTTTCAAGCAAGAAATTACTTAACCTTTCATACCAAGATCTTGGAGCTTGTTTGAGTCCATACAAGCTTTCTTCAACTTGTATACATGATTAGGATTTTTGAAATCTTCAAAGCCTGGAGGTTGTTCTACATAGACTTCTTCCTTGATGTATCCATATAGGAAAGCACTTTTTACATCCATTTGAAACAATTTGAATCCCATAACGGAGGCATATGCTAGCAACAAACGAATAGCTTCAAGTCTTGCTACTGGAGCATAGGTTTCATCATAGTCTATGCCTTCTTCTTGTCTATAGCCTTTTGCAACCAGCCTTGCTTTGTTCTTGGTGATGTTTCCATCTTCATCAAGCTTATTTCTAAAAACCCATTTGGTGCCTATAACCTGCATTTTGTTAGTTTTAGGAATTAAATCCCATACCTGATTTCTTTCAAACTGATTTAGCTCTTCTTGCATTGCTATACACCAATGTTCATCCGTCAAAGCTTCTTCTACATTCTTTGGTTCAATCTGTGAAACAAAAGCAACATTCATACAGAAATTGTTTATGTTCCTCCTTGTTCTTACACCTTTTGAGATATCTCCAATGACATTATCCAAAGATACGTTTTTAGGTGGTCTCCATTCTTTTGGTAGACTTTCATCATGAGGAGGATTATCATTCAATTTGATTTCTTCAACAGCTTCTTCTAAAGGAGTTTCTTCTTAATATTCTCCTTCATCATCTACAAAGAATCTTTTTGACTCAAGAGGGGTTTCCTCAAGGTCTAGATATTCATCAAAGACAAAATGTATAGATTCTTCAACATTTAAAGTCCTTTTATTAAAACTCTATATGCTTTACTATGCAAAGAATATCCTAAAAATGTAGCTTCATCGGATTTAGCATCAAATTTCCCAAGGCTATCTTTTCCATGATTCAAAACAAAACATTTGCATCCAAAAATTCTGAAATGAGAAATATTTGGTTTTCTTCCTTTGAAAAGCTCATAAGGTGTTAATTTCAAAATAGGTCTTATTAAAACTCTATTTAAAACATAACAAGCGGTGCTTACGGCATCAGCCCAAAAATATTTAGGTAAATTATTTTCATTTAACATAGTTCTTGCAAGTTCTTCCAAAGATCTATTTTTCCTTTCAACTACACCATTTTGTTGAGGTGTTCTTGGTGCTGAAAAATTATGAGAAATACCTTGTTCACAAAAATTTTCAAAAGAAACATTTTGAAATTCACCGCCATGATCACTTCTTAAAAACTTGATTGTCAAATCCTTTTCATTTTGAATAACCTTGGAAAATTTTCTAAATTCTTTGAAAGCATCACTTTTGGATGAAAGAAAAAGAGTCCAAGTAAATCTAGAGTAATCATCAACAATCACAAGAGCATAATAATTGCCACCAAAACTTTTTGTTCTAGAGGGGCCAAATAAATCCATGTGCAGTAATTCTAAAGGTTTAGAAGTGGAAACAACATTTTTAGACTTAAAAGAATTTTTAGTTTGCTTTCCTCTTTGACAAGCTGCACATAGTTTGTTCTTTTCAAAGATTAGTTTTGGCAAACCAATTACTAACTCTTGATATGAGTTTACTTAGATGAGGCATATGAATGTGAGCAGCTCTTCTATGCCATAACCATGGATCCTCTTCTTTCGCAACTAAACAAGATAAATTACTAGATGTAGATGCACAATCAATATCAATTAAATAAATATTATTATGTCTCTTACCAATGAGGGCGATTTCATTTGAGTCCTTGTGATGAATTTTGCAAAGATCACTATCAAAAGTTACCTTTAAACCTTTATCACAAAGTTGACTAATGCTTAGCAAATTGTGCTTCAACCCATCAACAAGAAGAACATCATGAATCTTTAAGGATTCTCCAATCACTCCACTACCAATGATCTTTCCCTTGTTGTTGTCACCATAGGTTACAAAACCTTGCTCTTTCTTTTTGAAGCTTTTGAATTTGCTTTTATCACCCGTCATGTGTCTTGAACAACCACTATCAAGGTACCACAATGACTTTTTAGACTTGGGACCAACCTGCATCATAAACAAAAATATTTAGGTCCCCTAAAGTCACTTATTAGGGTCCTTATGGGTTAGAAACAGTTTTTCCTTCGGGAACCCATTTGTATTTCCCATTAGGAACACTAAAACGCTTAATATTGCATTTATTAACCGAATGACCTTTATGCATACAATAAAAACATGTAGGAACATTTGTTTTTCTTGCAATATATGCATTTTTATAAACCTTCTTTATAGGAACATTTGGTTTATTAAAGAAATTAGGAATTTCAAAAATCTTACTTGAATTAGATAATTCTCCTTTTACAAAAACAATTTTGGTAGGTTTATGATTATATCTGAAATTATATCCAAGTCCTGCTTTTTCATATAAACCTTTTTGTACTTTTAAAACATTGTTTAAATTTTTATTTCCCATTGTAATGTTTGAAAGAGATGTTTCAAGATAAGATACTTGGTTAGCAAGAACATTACAACTTTCACAAATAGGAATTTTTGTTTTGCATTTGCAAGGAATTTTCGCTTTTTCTAAATCCTCTTTTAAAACCTTTTTCTCTTCTTCCAAATCAGCGATTTTCTTTTCAAGACACTTATAGTCATTTTTTAATTTATTATGAAAAGAAGTAAGTTTTTCAGATTTTTCACATAAATCTAGAAACTCTTCAAGCAATTCATCATAATTATCTGGAAGACCAAAATCACTTACCTTGCGACATGTGGATTCGAGCATCATCATCCGCCATGAGACAAATGTTTGCTTCTTCTTCCGAATCACTTGCACTTTCAGAAGAACTCACTTCATTATCTTCCCAAGCAATGTATGCCTTCTTTTTCTTCTTATCAAAAGGCTTTTTTTGTTTCTTGACCTTTTCTTCATCTTTCTTGATGTTGGGGCAATCCGACTTCAAGTGTCCCCTTTTTCCACAACCATAGCATTTAAAGTTATCAAGAGAATTTAAATTTTCAGCTTTCTTACCTTTCTTGAAATTCCCTTTGTTTTTGTTCTTGATGAACTTCTTGTATTTCTTGACGAACAGTCGATGTCACTTGCATTCAAGATTGTCATCCGAATCACTACTCTCATCCTTGTAGGATTCCGCTTTAAGAGCAACACCTTTCCTCTTGACGTCTTCCTCTTCTCCTTTGAAACGTCCAAGCTCAATTTCGTGTTCTCTAAGCTTACCAAAGAGAGTTGTCATGTTAATGCTTGTGAGATTCTTGGATTCCGTGATAGTCGTCACCTTGGGTTGCCATGTCCTGTCCAAAGATTTTAAACCTTTCGCATTTAGTTCCTTAGTGTCAAATTTCTTACCTAACGCCTTGAGGTGATTTACAATGTGAGTAAATCTTTTCTGAACGTCATAGATGGTTTCAACTTTGCTCATCCGGAACATCTCGTATTCTTGGATCAAGGTATTCTTCCTTGATCTCTTGACATCCTCCGTTCCTTCATGTGTGACTTCTAAAGTGTCCCACATCTCCTTTGTTGTAGTGCAATCAGACAACCTGTAAAACTCATCAACAATTAAGGCAGATGATATCATATTGCATGCCCTTATGTCGCACTGATATTCATTGTATTCATCCTTGGTCCAACTTGCTCTTACTTTGGGTACCTGCACTTCATTAACAACAGTCATAGGAATATATGGACCATTCACAATTGCATCCCAAACGCCTTGATCATTAGACCTAAGGAAAATCTCCATCCTCTTTTTCCAAAAAGGATAGTTTTCACCTGTAAAGAGTGGTGGTCTATGAATAGATGCACCTTCAGCAAAAGATTGATTTTTGCCTACCATAAGGATCTTGTTTTTGAGTAATTTTCAAAAAACCAGCTTTGAGGCCAATTGTTTGTTGGAATAAATGGCTGAGTTTAAGAGGGGGGGTGAATTAAACTTTCAAAGATTTTCGAAACCCAATGCCCAATTATGAAAAACCAGATTCGAATTGAAGATTTAAACCAATTTTTATAGGTTCTTGAAATGCTCTTAATCAATTGATCATATACCAAATTCAATTTCAATTCAAACTTCAATTACCGAATGGAAAGAGTTAAAGGGAAGAAGAACAACACAGCAGATTTATACTGGTTCACCTTTCAACAAAGGCTACATCCAGTTTCCTAAACAAACAAATTCAATCAATTTACTAAAAACCAGTTTTTACATGAACACTACATGCAAAACCGAAACCAGAAAGCTGCACCAAGTCTTGAACCCTACAAGACTTCTAAACACCTGTAAAACCCTATTACAAGATCTCTTAATCACCCTAATTAAGATACAAACACACAACTAACCAACACACACAAAAAGATTGAATAAACCCGGAGTTCTTCAATGCGAGAAGCGAAAAACAGAGCACCAGAGCAAGAACGAAAAAGCAGAGCATGCACTTCTTGATTTGATTCGCACTCAATTGAATCTTGATCGTCTTGGAGTGATTAGCAAAATGTTTTAGAGTGTAATAGGAACGTTCTTGCCCAATGGGTTCTTTAGAAAATGTTTCGTCACTTAGTTCTTTGAGTTTCAAGATATATATAGAAAACTGTTAAAACTGATTCTACAGGAAATAGTCGGTTGAAATCGCGTTTTAGCCGGTTGTTTTCATTAAAACCAATTTTCTAGTGAGCACCTTTTTTACTGGAACATGAAATCAGTCAGTTGAAATCTCGTTTTAACTAGCTATTCCAGAAAACTGGAATTCCTGAAACAAACCTACCAGGATTTTAAGCTGGTTTAAATTTCGAAAACAGTCAGCTGAAATTTCCCAAATACAAAGCTTTGAAAAACGAAGAACAGATTAACTAGTTGAAATCAGATTTTTAACCGGTTAAAAATCGGTTAAACCTTTGAAATCATTTTAAAACCTTTTTAAAACATTTCAAAACATTTTAAACTCAAGACTAAGACCAAGATAGATTGAAATGCATCTTACCACACAACCTAAGACTCTCTAATCCTAAGACAAATTCTTCATTCTTCAAGCACCAACATCTTCATCATTAAAGGTGGTTGGAGACATCAAATCCACTTGAAGCCAAGTCTTCAAGTCCAACAAACTCCCCCTATTTGATGATGACAACCACTTGATGCATTCATTGTCTTTGAAGAATGTAAGAGTCTCGCACAAAACAAAATACAGCGGCAGAAATAGCGAGAACAATAGGTGGTAAGGAAATATAGCGAGTAGTTTAGAAAATACTGCAACACAATATCGGATAGCAGAGTGCGTGTAGTAAAAGTCTCCCACTTTCACCGATTCTCCCTTTTCTCTTGTACTTGCGCTTCATGTGCTTTCAAATGCATTTAACAATTTCTCCCCCTTTGGAATCATCAAATAGCACCAGAAAAATAACATAGCATATGCAGTAAAATAAGATTGTCCAACATACATGGGCATTATAACCCAATTAGAAACAGCAGCAACAACTAACTAACAGCACATGAACAAAACAAAATTTAAAAGAAAAGGCAAGCAGCAGTTGAATTAATGCACCAGCAACAGCAAATGCACCAGCAACAACAACAGCAAAAACCAGCATTACAAAAATAACAGCACACGCAGCAACAGCACTTCGATTCATGGCGGATGCACCAGCGAGTAATGGCAGCAGACAGCAGAATTAATGCACCAGCAGCTGTACTTCAATTATGCAGCAACAGCAAATACATCAATTATGCAGCAACAACAATAGTTTTACTAAAAAAAAAACAGCAAATACAGCTTTTCTTCCAAAACACCAGCAAATACAGCAGCAGTATTAACAGCATTTTCAATAACAGCAAGTGCACCAGCAACAGCAACAGCAACAGCATTCCAAAAATCCAGCAAACACAGCAGCAACTTTACTAAAAAAACAGTAACAGCACCGAGTACTCCAAAACCGATAAACAGACATCAGCAACAAGATTTAACAGCAACAACATCTCTCTATTAGTTGCAGAACCAGTTTAATCATCATCCTCTCCATCATCATCATCAAACCAAGCTTCAATAGAACAATGTCTATAAGAAGGAGGTGCTGGAATTTCAGGTTCTTTGTGTTTAGATGACCCAGCAGTTTTGGATTTCTTCCTTGGATTGCTTGAGGAGGCCATTTCAGAAAAGATAAAGTGCAGAGAAATAGAGTATAGAGAATGGATTATGCAGATTTTACACGGGCAAGGTGAATAACAATGAAGCAATGCACAGCACATGTATTTAACATTTCAGATTTTCAAATTTTTAACAAATTAATGTTTTATTCGAGTCAAAGAGGGAATCAATTGCATTCGGTTGGAATATATGGAGACAGAGATATGCAGCGAACACAGTCTTGACCAAAGAATTCGAGTTGCTTGAATGAAACACGTATCCGGAGAGAGAAACTAGCTAAAAAGTAAAGCAAAGGCACTACAAGACAAAACAGCGAGTCAAGATTCTTTGAATCGACTTTATCTATCATGTTTAAATGCACAATTCTCAATTAATCAACTTAAATGCACCAATTAAATGTGAATCAATGCAGTTTAACAGTAAATTCACTCAAATTTTAAACTTTGCATGGTGACAGGCAATTTCGGTCGATTGATTTATGAAAAACAGTGATTAAAGCAGAAATCCGATCATCGATTTAATGCGGATAAATGATTTTAAGCGGTCGAATCGACAAATTAATCGACTAAAGCAGAGACGGATATTATCGCACATCCACTGCAGACCCAAATTATGCGAAACAACTGATTAAAAGCCCGAAACAACTAACTAAAATCCTGAACAACATTGCAGATTACACTTATAACATCCAATATGCAAATTTAACTGTAATCAATCAAAAATTATGCAGAATTAAGCATTCAAACACACAAACACAACATGATTAATAGCAGAAATGAATCACATACACGAATTACATCACATTTGAAACATCAAGAACACCCAACTCATTTCTTAATTGGAAAAACCTATCTTTTGGGAGTGGTTTGGTAAATATATCAGCAAGTTGGTTATTAGAGTCAACAAATTCAATTATGCAATCACCTTTTTGAACATGATCCCTAATGAAATGGTGCCTTATTTCTATATGTTTCGTTCTAGAGTGCAAAATAGGATTTTTTGTTAAGTTGATAGCACTTGTATTGTCACATCTAATAGGAATGTGATCTAGTTTCAAACCATAATCAAAAAGCTCGTTGTTTTAACCAAAGAGTTTGAGCACAACGGCTCCAGACTGCAACATACTCGACTTCAGAGCATAGACAAAGCCACACTAGCTTGCTTTTTGCTATGCCATGATACTAGACTACTTCCTAGTAGATGACAAGTTCCACTAGTGCTTTTTCTATCAAGTTTACATCCAGCAAAGTCTGCATCCGAATAGCCCACTAGATTAAAAGAAGCACCTTTAGGATACCACAAACCAACATTAATAGTTCCTTTTAGATATTTCAAAATTCTTTTGGCAATTGCAAAATGTGATTCTTTAGGATTAGATTGAAACCTAGCACACATGCATACACTAAACATTATATCTGGCCTACTAGCAGTTAGATATAATAGTGAACCTATCAAACCTCTATACTTAGTGGAATCAAAATGTTTACCACTTTCATCCGCATCAAGATAGCTGCTGGTAGCCATGGGTGTGCTTGATTCTTTGCAGCTGTCCATCTCATATTTCTTTAACACTCTTTGCAATATTTTGACTGATTGAGGAATGTTCCATGATCTAATTGCTTGACTTGTAAGCCTAAGAAGAAGTTTAGATCACCCATCATTGACATCTCAAACTCCCCCTGCATAGCTGCAACAAATTCTTCACAAAGCTTCTCATTAGTGGATCCAAAGATTATATCATCCACATAAACATGCACAAGTATTATGCTTGTCCAAAGACTTTCTAATGAACAAAGTTTTATCAACTTGGCCCCTTTCAAAGTTTTGAGAGATAAGAAAGTTACTTAACCTTTCATACCATTGTCTTGGAGCTTGCTTGAGTCCATAAAGAGCCTTTTTGAGCTTATATACATGGTTAGGCAATTTGTGATCAACAAATCCAGATGGTTGTGAAACATAGATTTCTTCATTTATATATCCATTCAAAAATGCACTTTTCACATCCATTTGATGCAGTTTGAATCCAATCATGCATGAGAAAGCAAGTAATAACCTAACGACTTCTAACCTAGCAACAGGAGCATATGTTTCCTCATAATCTATTCCTTCCTCTTGGTTATACCCTTTAGCTACAAGCCTAGCTTTGTTTCTAGTTATTACTCCTTGATCATTCATTTTATTTTTAAACACCCACTTTGTGCCAATTATATTCATGTTAGGTGTGCAAGGGACTAGTTCCCAAACCTCATTCCTTTTAAATTGATTCAGTTCATCTTGCATTGCCAAAATCCAGTTTTCATCCAATAAAGCATCATCAACACATTTAGGTTCAACTTGGGAAACAAATGCAGCGAGTTAAACATGTATCATGCATAGACCTTCTTGTAGAAACACCTCTCCGAACATCTCCTATCACATTTCCAATGGACAGATTGCGAGGCACCCTCCATTCTTTAGGTAGATCATTTTCGCAGAATTTAATTACGGTTTCGAGGATTTCGGTCAGTTCTTTCGATTTTCACCAGCTGAAATTCCACTGCGGCAGCATTTTCGGTTTCTACATGACCAGTTGATACACCTTCAATTAAGTTCTCTTCACCTGCACCTGCACCACTCACTGCACCTTCATTTTGCACATTAGTTTCATAAAAAACAACATGTATTGATTCCTCAATGATAGCTAATCTCTTGTTGAAGATCCTATATGCTTTGCTATGTAAAGAATAGCCTAAAAACAATGCATCATCAGCTTTAGCATCAAATTTGCTAAGTTTTTCTTTGCCATTATTTAAAACAAAACACTTGCAGCCAAACACTCTAAGATGTGCTATGTTGGGTTTTCTCCCTTTGTACAATTCATAAGGGGTTTTCTTCAAAATAGGTCTTATCAAAACCCTATTTATTATGTAACATGCAGTATTCTATGCATCCGCCCAAAAATATTTAGGGATGTTTGATTCATTAAGCATTGTCCTAGCTAGTTCCTCAAGTGATCTATTTTTCCTCTCAACAACACCATTTTGTTGAGGAGTCCTAAGTGCTTGAAAAGTTATGCTTAATCCCATATTTTTCACAAAAATGATTGAACTTTTCATTTTCAAATTCCCTCCATGATCACTTCTAAGAGTACTTATCTTGCAGCTGTTTTCATTTTGTAAAACCTTGGCAAGTTTCTTAAAAGCATGAAATGCATCACTTTTATTTTTCAAAAACAAAGTCCAAGTAAACCTAGAATAGTCATCAACAATAACCAAAGCATAATAGTTTCCACCAATACTCATTGTTCTAGATGGACCAAACAAATCCAAATGCAGCAGTTCCAAAGGTTTTGTTGTTGACACATAATTTTTCAGATTAAAAGAAACTTTGGTTTGTTTACCCTTTTGGCATGCATGACAGATTTTATCTTTCTCAAATTTCAGTTTAGGTAACCCTAGAACAAGTTCTTTTGAAAACAGTTTTTCCAAATGGTTCATGTTAATATGTGCAGCTCTCCTATGCCAAAGCCATGAACTATCTTCCTTAGACATGAGACATGTACAATTAGTTGCACACATATGATCAAGATCAAGCATATAAATGTTCTCAATTCTCTTGCCTAACATGCAGATTTTATCAGAATTTTTCTCAAGGATCTTGCAATGATTTGATTCAAAAGTGATTCTAAAACCTTTATCACATAGCTGGCTAATACTAAGAAGATTATGCTTCAAACCTTCAACATATAACACGTTTTCAATGAGGATTGAAGAAATGTTACCAACATCACCACTTCCAAGGATTTTCCCTTTATTATTATCTCCATATGTGACAAAACCTCCATTTTTCAAGGTGAGTTTGACAAACTTCCTTTTGTCACCACACATGTGCCTTGAACGACCCATTGTCTAGATACCACAATGATTCCTTGGCCTTCAAGAACACCTGCAAAACACAATCAATGGAGAGAATTTGGTACCCACATCAATTTGGGTCCAACAAAGTTAATAACCTTTCTACCACATTTTGGCTTCCAAATAAATTGACCACTAGGAACACCAAATTTTCTGATTTTGCATGATTTTGAAGTATGTCCCTTGTTCATACAATAGAAGCAAGTAATGGATGAAGTCTTTGGACGGTTTTCTATGTGAAAAGAAATTTCTATAAGCCTTTTGTTTCTTTTGAAAACCATTTTTAAATCCAAGTCCAGCTTTATTCGTTACACAATTTTTAAATTCTAAAAGAGTATCCAAGTTGGCTCTTCCCATGGTGAATTTAGCTAGAGATTTGTTCAAATACTCAATTTGATTTTCTAAAGTTCTGCAGTTTGTGCAGATTTTTCCAGCATATTCATCATTGCAACTTGAAACCTTGTAAATCATTTCCAGATTTTCAAAATCAGTTTTTGAATTTTCCAGCTCTTTCTCTAGCTCTTTCACCTTGTTCTCTAGCCAATTGTTCATACCTTTAAGCCTATTGTTTGAACAAGCAACCTTATTAGCCTCTTCATGCAATTCCAGAAAATTTTGCAGCAGCTGATCATAAGGAAGACCATTTTGAGTAGTGGAGGAACTTACACTACTTGCTGTATCACAATTAGCCATAAGACAAAGATTGGCTCTTTCATCATCACTTGGAGAATCACTAGAGGAGATATCATTCTCATCCCATGCTATGTATGCCTTCTTGGTTTTGAATGATCTTTCATGCTTCTTTTCTCCATTTCTCTCTTTGTTTTGTGAGTATGGACATTCAGCCTTAATATGTCCCTGTTTTCCACAACCAAAACAAGTAAAGTTAGAAGAAGCTAAATCAGATTTTTTATTATACCTCTTGTTCTTGTAGTCTTTGTTCTTGTATTTCAAGAACTTGTTGAACTTTCTAACTAAGAGGTTCAGATTTTCTGCATCACTTCCTCCATGTCCTTCATCCTCACTATTCTCCTCTTTGTGAACCAAAGTCTTCAAGGCAAGCCCTTTCTTTTTCTTGTCATTGTCTTCTTGTTCAGCAAGTCTATTCAACTCAAGCTCATGTTCCCTTAGCTTTCCAAAAAGTGCAGCAACACTCATTGTTGACAAGTCCTTGGATTCAGAAATTGCTGTAACTTTGGGTTGCCAACTTCGATCCAAACATTTCAGCACTTTGATGTTCAGCTCCTCTTTCTCAAACACTTTTCCAAGGCCGATCGGATGGTTTATAATGTGTGTAAACCTCTTTTGCACATCCGAAGCAGTTTCTCCAGGAAGCATTACGAACATCTCATATTCTTGGATTAAAGTATGCTTTCTAGCTCTTTTAACATCAGCTGTTCCTTCATGAGTAACCTCCAACACTTCCCACATCTCTTTAGCATTGGAACACCTGTGAAACACGAAAGAATTCATCAAGATTAAGTGCGGATGTAATGATGTTCTTTGCTTTACAATCATATTGCACTTTCTTTTGTTCATCAGCATTTAAACTTTCCCATGGTTTCTCATCTTTAGGGATATACGGTCCATTGACTATAGCATTCCAAATCCCTATATCAATTGATTCAATGAAAATCTTCATTCTCACTTTCCAAAATGGATAGTTTACCCGAGAAAACATAGGTGGCCTATTTATAGAAGCACCCTGCGCAAAGGCAATTTTCCTTCGACCATGTTTGAAATTTTTCAGAAAACTTGAATATTTTTCAAGAACCAGCTCTGATACCAATTGTTGGAATAAATGGCTGAGTTTAAGAGGGGGGGTGAATTAAACTTTCAAAGATTTTCGAAACCCAATGCCCAATTATGAAAAACCAGATTCGAATTGAAGATTTAAACCGGTTTTTATAGGTTCTTGAAATGCTCTTAATCAATTGATCATATACCAAATTCAATTTCAATTCAAACTTCAATTACCGAATGGAAAGAGTTAAAGGGAAGAAGAACAACACAACAGATTTATCTTGGTTCACCTTTCAACAAAGGCTACATCCGGTTTCCTAAACAAACAAATTCAATCAATTTACTAAAAACCAGTTTTTACATGAACACTACATGCAAAACCGAAACCAGAAAGCTGCACCAAGTCTTGAACCCTACAAGACTTCTAAACACCTGTAAAACCCTATTACAAGATCTCTTAATCACCACGATTAAGATACAAACACGCAGCTAACCAACACACACAAAAGATTGAATAAACACTGGAGTTCCTCAATGCGAAGCGAAAAGCAGAGCACCGGCAAGAACGAGAAAAACAGAGCATGCACTTCTTGATTTGATTCGCACTCAATTGAATCTTGATCGTCTTGGAGTGATTAGCAAAATGTTTTAGAGTGTAATAGGAACGTTCTTGCCCAATGGGTTCTTTAGAAAATGTTTCGTCACTTAGTTCTTTGAGTTTCAAGATATATATGAAAGCTGTTAAAGCGATTCTACAGGAAATAGTCGGTTGAAATCGCGTTTTAGCTGGGTTGTTTTCATTAAAACCAATTTTCTAGTGAGCACCTTTTTTACTGGAACATGAAATCAGTCAGTTGAAATCTCGTTTTAACTAGCTTTTCCAGAAAACTGGAATTCCTGAAACAAACCTACCAGGATTTTAACTAGTTTAAATTTCGAAAATAGTCAGCTGAAATTTCCCAAATACAAAGCTTTGAAAAACGAAGAACAGATTAACTAGTTGAAATCAGATTTTTAACCAGTTAAAAATCAGTTAAACCTTTGAAATCATTTTAAAACCTTTTTAAAACATTTCAAAACATTTTAAACTCCAAGACTAAGACCAAGATAGATTGAAATGCATCTTACCACACAACCTAAGACTCTCTAATCCTAAGACAAATTCTTCATTCTTCAAGCACCAACATCTTCATCATTAAAGGTGGTTGGAGACATCAAATCCACTTGAAGCCAAGTCTTCAAGTCCAACATTGTTAAATAAAGACGGCAGTGTAAAAACCAAGAGGGGGGGTGAATTGGATTTTTAATAAACTTTTCCCTTTAAAAATAAATTTCCAGATTTTGAATACTTTTCAAAAACTAGGATGCGGATTTTCCTTAACCTTCGATTAGTGCAGTTTGAGTTGCAATTGTTAATATGATCCACAATAAAAAGAGATAGGGAAAGAGAAAGAACACAGAGATTTATACTGGTTCGAATTAAGCCAATCCTACGTCCAGTTCCCAATCACCACAAAATGCGTGATGATCACCCCACTATCTTTAATTGAAATTACAAACACCAATTCATGCAATAACAAATAAAGATAAAGGAAACACCTCCTTAGACACACTAAGGATGAAACACCTCCCCAGACACACTGAGGATGAAACCCACCTCTCTTGACACACAAGAGATGAACACACCTCCCTTAGAACAGATCCAAGGGATGAATTTTCCCGTTTATAAAAACAGTAAAAAGAATACACCTGATATAGTGCTAGATAGAAAGCTTAAGCACAAAGATCACCACTTTCAAAGACTTGATCAAACTTGAGAGAGCAAGAAAGCGGTTTTGAAAAGCTAAGGCGCAAGAACACTTTGAATATTTTGTGTTTTATCAGATGTGTTGAACCTAAGACATTCTCTTTCATTTTATAATTCGAAAATGCTCGAAAGTTTCCATTCTTAGGTTGATTTAGCATTGAATTCGCAAAAATGACTTATTTAATCGATTATCTAAAAAGCTTGATCGATTATATCAGAGTTAAAAATGGGAAAACCTATTTCGCCTGATATAATCGATTAGATTAAGGCCATAATCTATTATATTAACCCAGAATCAATATATTCGATTATAAAAAACACTTAGTCGATTATTTAGTTCGTTAAACAATTTTGATTCAAATTTTAAGTGAAATAATCGATTATCTACGTATCATAATCGATTATCTACGTATCATAATCGATTAAAAGCATAGAAAAACGTTTTTGCGAGAAAACAACTTGCTCTCATGTTTGGAAAGGTCTTGAATGGGATTTATGACTTACTCTTTCCATCCATCACCCAAAACAGAACCTTCTAAACTTGAAACTTCAGCCCTTGAGAAAATCTTCATCAATCTTCTCTCTTGAAAGCTTTAAACACTCTTTACGCCTTTCCTTTTCCATCTAGCAACCTTCCTTTGTGAGATGACACAAGTCTTTAATGTTGATTAGAGCACTTTAAATCTTCATCATCAAAACTTTAAGACTTCATCAACACTTGGTCTTGAAATATGCTAACACGAATTATGAAAAATTGAGTTTTTTTTTGTAAAACATGTTAAATAAAGACGGCAGTGTAAAAACCAAGAGGGGGGGTGAATTGGATTTTTAATAAACTTTTCCTTTTTAAATAAATTTCCAGATTTTGAATTACTTTCAAAAACTAGGATGCGGATTTTTCTTAACCTTTGATTAACACAGTTTGAGTTGCAATTGTTAATATGATCCACAATAAAAAAGAGATAGGGAAAGAGAAAGAACACAGAGATTTATACTGGTTCGGATTCAGCCAATCCTACGTCCAGTTCCCAACCACCACAAATGCGTGATGATCACCCCACTATCTTTAATTGAAATTACAAACACCAATTCATGTAATAACAAATAAAGATAAAGGAACACCTCCTTAGACACACTAAGGATGAAACACCTCCCCAGACACACTGAGGATGAAACCCACCTCTCTTGACACATAAGAGATGAACACACCTCCCTTAGAACAGATCCAAGGGATGAATTTTCCCGTTTATAAAAAGAGTAAAAGAATACACCTGATATAGTGCTGGATAGAAAGCTTAAGCACAAAGATCACCACTTCCAAAGACTTTATCAAACTTGAGAGAGCAGGAAAGTGGTTTTGAAAAGCTAAGGCGCAAGAACACTTTGAATATTTGTGTTTAATCAGATGTGTTGAACCTAAGACATTCTCTGTCATTTTATAATTCGAAAATGCTCCAAAGTTTCCATTCTTAGGTTGATTTGGTATTGAATTCGCAAAAACGACTCATTTAATCGATTATATAAAAAGCTTAATCGATTATATCATGCTTAAAAACTGGAAAACTAATTTCGTCTGATATAATCTATTAGATTAAGGCCATAATCGATTATATTAACCCATAATCAATATAATCGATTATCAAAAACACTTAATCGATTATTTAGTTTGTTAAACATTTTTAATTCAAATTTTAAGTTAAATAATCGATTATCTACGTATCATAATCGATTAAAAGCGTAGAAAAACATTTTTGCGATAAAACAACTTGCTCTCTTGTTTGGGAAGGTCTTGAATGGGATTTATGACTTACTCTTTTCATCCAACACCCAAAACAGAACCTTCTACTCTTGAAACTTCAGCTCTTGAGAAAATCTTCATCAATCTTCTCTCTTGAAAGCTTTAAACACTCTTTATGCCTTTCCTTTTCTATCAAGCAACCTTCCTTTGTGAGATGGCACAAGTCTTTAATGTTGATTGGATCACTCTAAATCTTCATCATCAAAACTTTAAGACTTCATTAAAATTCTGGAAGACTTCATTAACACTTGGTCTTGAAATATGCTAACAATCTCCCCCTTTTTGATGACGATAAAAAAAACATAGAGACTTGTGATTGATATCCTGAAAATCTTGAAAAAAATGTATGGATATCTCCATCATAAAAATTAGTCCAGAAAGGAAATAAAGTAGGCAGTCATATAGCATTTAATTTTCAATTTGAATTTTGAAAAAGAGATTTCAAGGAAATTAATGACTGGAAATTATTTCTAAAAGCTCCCCCTTAAACTTTGCTCTTAAATGTTTAAGATATATTAGGCAATTATTTGAAATATTTCCTGATGCTCCCCCTGAAATTAATTTTCTTAAATGCTAGAAATCTGGACATATTATCAATCAAAACAAATATTTTCCTCCCCCTTTATTTTTATCATTTTCAAAAAGATTACATATTCAGAGATTAATACAGCAGAAGCAATTAAATACACAGAAAATATAGAGGGAAAAAAATACAGCAGCTGGAAAATTAAAATTAAGCTAAGGGAATTAGTGAACTTGTAGCCTATTCAGTTTCTTCTCTATCCCCTGCATCTTCTTCATCTTCCTCATAATCCACTGCTGGTTATTTGCCTCTTGAAGATCTAGCATAATCTTCTTCTGGAGAGACATCTTCAATCTCCAGCTTCCTTTCAACTCTATGAACTCTCCTATTAAGCCTTGAGAGCTTGTAGCAAATGTCATCATAATGAGTTGTTCGGAGACTCATCATGGTGTCCATCCTTAAGAGAATATGTGCCTCCATTGATCCAGGTTGAGGTTGAGGTGGTGGTTCTTCATCATCTTCATCCATTGCAGCAGCTTCCTCATCTCTTTGCCTGAACCTGTTTCCTTGTTCTATAAGGCCCATGTGCCTTAGAACATTCTTCCCTATTTTGCTGTTGCTAAGCAAAATTTGCTTGTTTTCTCCTTCAAGATCTACACCTTTATATTCTAATATCAACTTTGTACAAGTTTTCCACTTGTAGATTTGGATCCTTGCAGAATTTGCGGAACTCCACCAGCTTATTGAAATCCTCAAAGCCATAAGTAATGTTGATGCCTTGGGTGGATAAGCCAGCAACATTGTTCCATACCTCTTGATCAAGGCGAATTCGAACTCCCTTCACCTTGGTGCTAGGACTAGCTGTCCTTGAAGTCAGATTCATGTAGAACACTCTGACTAAGTCTGGATAATATGCTCCTTCCATTTCTACAAAGTTTTGCAATCTACTTGCAACTAAACAATCCTGAAAAGTGAAACCACGAGTTCTGAAAAAATTACAAGATAAATATTTAGGAGTGAGGATCTTCCTGTCTTTCCATTTATTCACAAAACCAATCTGCATATCCTCATCTGAAATCCATCCAGCAAGTGTTGGTGGTCTCCTTTCTTGCTGTTGGGATGTCATGGGCTCTTTGCCTCTCCTCCTTGAGGGCATCTTTCTCCTCCTTTGATCAGCCATGTGCATATAGAATGGACAAAAGAAAGAGCACAAACAAGATAACAGAGAAACAGAGTAATCACATAACCATAAACTTGCACAAAAGAGGGATTAAAAGCAGAAAATCAGCAAGAGTGAGAGAGAGTGAAGGTAGCACTTTTAATTCTCAATCTAGCTATTTATAGGCAAGGAATCTGATCATAAAGCACTGAATTAATGTAAATAGAGCCGTTTGAAATTAATATAGCCGTTAGAATTAAAAAACCACGTGAATTAGAGCCCAACGTTCAAAAAGACAGTGTGCAGAAAAACACAGAACGTCGCATTTAATCGATTATGTGACGAACGTAATCGATTATTTGCCTTCAAATTTTTTCCAGAAAACAAAAACCCAGAAATTTAATCGTTTATGTGCATTCCTTAATCGATTAAATTGTTGCCCAGCGATTTCATCGATTATGTTATGAACTTAATCAATTATGTTGTAAAACATCTTTAAAAACAGCGCGTTTAATCGATTAACACACGAAAACTAATCGATTAAATACGGATTTTTTCGTAAAACACGTAATTAACATAAAAAACAACAATAAACATCAATCAATCAACAGATTTATCATCAACAATTACCTGGAACCTTTGTAAGCTCATACAATCTTACTTGAGATAAGAGTTTGGTAAATATGCTAACTTGTTGATGTTTTTGCCTCCATTCATAAGCTTGATCACTTGCTATCTCAACACCAAAGAGGCTTTTTGAAAGAGGAACCAGCCTACAACACAAACAAGAAATTTATAATTTGAATATTTATATTTTATTTTCGATCCGTACCTTCGTTTTACAATAAAAAAACTCAATTTTTCGTCCTTTCGAAATTTATATTTTATTCTCGATACGTAAATTTGTTTTATGCATAAAAACTGAATTTTTCGTAATTTCGAAATTTATATTTTTTTTGGAACCGTACTTTTGTTTTACTAAAAAGAACTCAATTTTTCACAATTTGAAATTTTATATTTTATTCTCGATTCGTACTTTTGTTTTATACAAAGAAAATAAATTTTTAGTAATTTTGAAATTCAAATTTTATCCGTACTTTTGTTTTACACAAAAATGCTAAATTTTTCGTAATTTCAAAATTTAAATTTTCTTTTCGATTCGTACTTTTGTTTTAGAAAAAACAATTTCATAATTTGGAAATTTATACTTTATTTTCGATCTGTATTTTTTTCTAAGAAAAAAACTCAATTTTTCATAATTTGGAATTTTATATTTTATTTTCGATTCATCCTTTTTTTACACAAAAAAATAAATTTTTCGTAATTTGGAAATTCAAATTTTATTTTCGATCCCTACTTTTGTTTTACACAAAAGAACTCAATTTTTCGTAATGTCAAAATTTATATTTTCTTTTCGATCCGTACTTTTGTTTTATAATATAAAATCAATTTTTCATAATTTGGAAATTTATATTTTAGTTTCGACCCGTACTTTTGTTTTACAAAAAAAACTCAATTTTTCATAATTTGAAAATTCAAATTTTATTTTTGATCCGTACTTTTGTTTTAACAAAAAAAACTCAATTTTTCGTAATTTGGAAATTCAAATTTTATTTTCGATTCGTACTTTTGTTTTACACAAAACAACTCAATTTTGGGTAATTTCAAAATTTAAATTTTATTTTCGATCCGTACTTTTGTTTTACAAAAAAATCAATCTTTCATAATTTAGAAATTTATATTTTATTTTCAATCCGTACTTTTGTTTTACAAAAAAAAAACTCAATTTTTCATGATTTGGAAATTTATATTTTATTCTCGATACGTACTTTTGTTTTACGCATAAAAACCCAATTTTTCATAATTTCGAGATTTATATGTTCTTTTGGATCCGCACTTTTATTTTACAAAAAAAACTCAATATTTCATAATTTGAAATTTTATATTTTATTCTCGATCCGTACTTTTGTTTTACAAAAAAAATTCTTAAATTTTCGTAATTTCGAGATTTATATTTTATTTTCAATGCCTAATTTTGTTTTAAAAAAAAACTAAATTTTTCATATTTTCGAAATTTATATTTTGTTCTCGATTTGTACTTTATTTTTTACACAAAAAAACTCAATTTTTTGTAGTTTCAAAATTTGTATTATATTCTCGATCCGTACTTTTCTTTTACACAAAAAAACTCCATTTTTCGTATTTTGGAAATTCAAATTTTGTTTTCAATCCGTACTTTATTTTTACACAAAAAAACTGAATTTTTCATAATTTGGAAATTTGTACTTAATTTTCAATCCGTACTTTCGTTTTAAAAAAAACTCAATTTTTCATAATTTGGAAATTTATAATTTATTCTTAATATGTACTTTT
Source organism: Lablab purpureus (assembly GCA_030347555.1). NCBI lineage: Eukaryota > Viridiplantae > Streptophyta > Magnoliopsida > Fabales > Fabaceae > Lablab > Lablab purpureus. Next base: position 12,223,734 of record CM059258.1, on the reverse strand, counting down.
GCTTTACGCATAAAAACTCAATTTTTCGTACTTTCAAAATTTATATTTTATTTTAGATTCGTACTTTTGTTTTACAAAAAAACCCAATTTTTCATAATTTGGAAATTTATATTTTATTCTCGATTCGTACTTTTGTTTTACAAAAAAAAACTCAATTTTTCGTAATTTCTAAATTTATATTTTATTCTGAATCCGAACTTTTGTTTTACACAAAAAAACTCAATTTTTTGTAATTTCGAAATTTATATTTTATTTTCGATCCCTACTTTTGTTTTACAAAGAAAAACTCAATTTTCCCTAATTTCCAAACTTATATTTTATTCTCGATCCATACTTTTGTTTTATACAAAAAAGCTCAAATTTTGTAACTTCAAAATTCAAATTTTATTTTCGATCCGTACTTTTGTTTTACACGAAAAAACTCAATTTTTCGTAATTTCGAAATTTAAATTTTATTCTCGATCTGTACTTTTGTTTTAAAAAAAAAATCAATTTTCATAATTTGCAAATTTATATTTTATTTTCGATGTGTACTTTTTTATTACAAAAAAAACACAACTTTTCATAATTTGGAAATTTATATTTTATTTTCGATCCGTACTTTTGTTTTACAAAAAAAATCAATTTTTCATAATTTGGAAATTTAAATTTTATTCTCGATCCGTAGATTTGTTTTACACAAAAAAAACACAAGTTTTCGTAATTTCAAAATTTATATTTTATTTTCGATCCCTACTTTTGTTTTACAAAAAAAACCTGAAATTTTCCTAATTTGGAAATTTATATTTTATTCTCGATCTGTAATTTTGTTTGACAAAAAAAACTCAATTTTTCGTAACTTCGAAATTCAAATTTTATTTTTGATCCGTACTTTTGTTTTACAAAAAAAAACTCAATTTTTTCATAACTTCGAAATTTAAATTTTATTCTCGATCCGTACTTTTGTTTTACAAAAAAAAATCAATTTTCATAATTTCCAAATTTATATTTTATTTTCTATCCGTAAAAAAAACACAATTTTCCATAATTTGGAAATTTAAATTTTATTTTCGATCCGTACTTTTGTTTTACACAAAAAAACTCATTTTTTCATAATTTGGAGTTTAATATTTTATTTTCGATCTGTACTTTTGTTTTACATAAAAAAACTAAATTTTTCGTCATTTCGAAATTTAAATTTTATTTTCAATCCGTACTTTTATTTTACAAAAAGAAAATCAATTTTTCATAATTTGAAAATTTATATTTTATTTTCGATCCGTACCTTTTTTTACAAAAAAAACTCAATTTTTCATAATTTGGAATTTTATATTTTATTTTCGATCTGCACTTTTGTTTTACAAAAAAAAACTCAATTTTTCATAATTTGGAAATTTATATTTTGTTCTCGATCCGTACTTCTGTTTTACAAAAAAAAACTCAATTTTTTCGTAATTTCAAAATTTATAATTTATTCTGGATCCGAACTTTTGTTTTACACAAAAAAACTCAATTTTTTGTAATTTCGAAATTTATATTTTATTTTCGATCCCTACTTTTGTTTTACAAAGAAAAACTCAATTTTTCCTAATTTGGAAATTTATATATTATTCTTGATCCGTACTTTTGTTTTGTACTAAAATACTCAATTTTTGTAAGTCCGAAATTCAAATTTTATTTTCGATCCGTACTTTTGTTTTACACAAAAAAACTGAATTTTTGGTAATTTCGAAATTCAAAACGTCTTTTCGATCCGTACTTTTGTTTTATGTAAAAAAAACTGATTTTTTCGTCATTTCAAAATTTAAATTTTATTTTGGATCCGTACTTTTGTTTTACAAAAAAAAATCAATTTTTCATAATTTGGAAATTTATATTTTATTTTTGATACGTACTTTTTTTTTACAAAAAAAAAACTCAATTTTTCATAATTTCGAATTTTATATTTTATATTCGATCCGTACTTTTGTTTAACAAAAAAAACTCAATTTTTAATAATTTCGAAATTCAAATTTTATTTTCGATCCCTACTTTTGTTTTACACAAAAAAAACTCAACTTTTCATAATTTCGAAATTTATACATTATTTTGGATCCGTACTTTTGTTTTACAATATAAAATCAATTTTTCATAATTTGGAAATTTATATTTTGTTTTTAATCCGTAGTTTGTTTTACCAAAAAAATCTTAATTTTTCATAATATGAAAATTCAAATTTTATTTTCGATCTCTACTTTTGTTTTACACAAAAAAAAACTCAATTTTTTTAATCTGGAAATTCAAATTTTATTTTCGATCCGTACTTTTGTTTTACATAAAAAAACTCAATTACGGGTAATTTTGAAATTTATATTTTATTTCGATCCGTAGTTTTGTTTTACACAAAAAAAGTCAATTTTTCGTAATTTGGAATTTTATATTTTATTTTCGATCCGTACTTTTGTTTTACATAAAAAAACTCAATTTTTCGTCATTTCGAAATTTAAATTTTATTTTCGATCTGTACTTTTGTTTAACAACAAAAATCGTTTTTTCATAATTTGAAAATCTATATTTTATTTTCGATCCGTACTTTTTTTTACACAAAAAAACTCAATTTTTGATAATTTGGAATTTTATATTTTATTTTCGATCCGTACTTTCGTTTTACAAAAAAAAACTCAATTTTTCATGATTTGGAAATTTATATTTTGTTCTCGATATGTACTTCTGTTCTACACAAAAAATAACTCAATTTTTCGTAATTTCAAAATTTATATTTTATTCTGGGTTCGAACTTTTGTTTTACACAAAAAGACTCAATTTTTTGTAATTTCGAAATTTATATTTTGTTTTCGATTCCTACTTTTGTTTTACAAAGAAAAACCCATTTTTCCTAATTTGGAAATTTATATTTTATTCTTGATCCGTACTTTTCTTTTATACAAAATGTTGGCATTTTTCAAGACCAGAGTTTTATGAAGACCTAAAGTTTTGATGATGAAGTTTTAGAAAGTTTCAATCAACATTAAAGACTTGTGCCATCTCACAAAGGAAGGTCGCTTGGTAGAAAAGGAAAGGCATAAAGAGCATTCAAAGCTTCCAGAGAGAAGATTGATGAAGATTTTCTCAAGAGCTGAAGGAGCTAGAGTAGAAGGTTCTGTTTTGGGTGTTGGATAAAAAGAGTAAGTCATAAATCCCATTCAAGACCTTCCCAAACAAGAGAGCAAGGTGTTTTCTCGCAAAAACGTTTTTCTACGCTTTTAATCGATTACCATACGTAGATAATCGATTATTTAACTTAAAATTTGAATTAAAAATGTTTAACGAACTAAATAATCGATTAAGTGTTTTTGATAATCGATTATATTGATTCTGGGTTAATATAATCGATTATGGCCTTAATCTAATCGATTATATCAGACGATTTCAGCTTTCCAGTTTTTAAACATGATATAATCAATTAAGCTTTTTAGATAATCGATTAAATGAGTCGTTTTTGCGAAATCAATTCTAAATCAACCTAAGAATGGAAACTTTGGAGCATTTTCGAATTATAAAATGAAAGAGAATGTCTTAGGTTAAACACATCTGAGTAAACACAAAATATTCAAAGTGTTTCTGCGCCTTAGCTTTTCAAAACCGCTTTCCTGCTCTCTTCAGTTTGATCAAGTCTTTGGAAGTGGTGATCATTGTGCTTAAGCTTTCTATCCAACACGTATCAGGTGTATTCTTTTACTGTTTTCTTTAAACGGGAAAATTTATCCCTTGGATCGGTTCTAAGGGAGGTGTTTCATCTCTTATGTGTCACGAGAGGTGGGTTTCATCCTCAGTGTGTCTGTGGAGGTGTTTCATCCTTAGTGTGTCTGAGGAGGTGTTCCTTTATCTTTATTTGTTATTGCATGAATTGGTGTTTGTAATTTCAATTAAAGATAGTGGGGAAAATCATCACGGATTTGTGGTGGTTGGGAACTGGACGTAGGATTGGCTTAATCCGAACCAGTATAAATCTCTGTGTTATTTCTCTTTCTCTATCTCTTTTAATTGTGGATCATTATAACAATTGCAAATCCAAACAACGTTAATCAAAGGATAAGAAAAATCCACATCCGAGTTTTTGAAAGTTTTTCAGAATCTGAAAATTTATTTGAAAGAGAAAATTTTACTAAAATCCAATTCACCCCCCCCCCCTCTTGGTTTTTACACTGCCATCTTTATTTAACAATTGGCCTCAGAGCTGGTTTTTTGAAAGATATTCAAAAACAAGATCCTTATGGCGAACAAAAATCAAACTTTTCTTGAAGGTGCATCTATTCATAGACCACCACTGTTTACAGTGAAAACTATCCTTTTGGAAAAAGAGGATGGAAATTTTTCTAAGGTCTAATGATCAAGGCGTTTGGGATGCAATTGTAAATGGTCCATTTATTCCTATGGTTGTTGTTGAAGAAGCGCAGGTACCCAAAAAGAGAGCAAATTGGAGCAAAGATGAATACAACCAGAATCAATGCGACATAAGGGCGTGTAACATGATAGCATCTGCTCTAACTGTCGATGAGTTTTACAGGTTGTCGGATTGCACTACAGCAAAGGAGATGTGGGAAACTTTAGAAGTAACACATGAAGGAACGGAAGACGTGAAAAGATCAAGGAAAAATACCTTGATTCAGGAGTACGAGATGTTCCGTATGAGCAAAGGGGAAACCATATATGACGTCCAAAAGAGATTTACTCACATTGTAAATCACCTCAAGGCGTTAGGTAAGAAATTTGATACTGAAGAGTTAAATGTGAAAATTTTGAAATCTTTGGACAGGACTTGGCAACCTAAAGTGATGGCCATCACGGAATCAAAGAACCTTTCAAACATGAATATGAAAACTCTCTTCGGGAAGCTTAGAGAACATGAAATGGAGCTTGGACGTTTCAAAGGAGAAGAAGAAGACGTCAAAAGAAAAAGTGTTGCTCTTAAAGCGGAATCCCACAAAGATGAGAGTAGTGACACAGATGATGATCTTGAATGCAGTGACATCATCTTGTTCGTCAAAAAGTACAAAAAGTTTATCAAGAACAAGAACAAAGGAAATTTCAAGAAAGGTAAGAAAACTGAAAACCTAAATTCTCTTGATAACTTTAAATGCTATGGTTGTGGTAAAAGGGGACACTTGAAGTCGGATTGCCCCAACATCAAGAAGGATGAAGAAAAGGTCAAGAAATACAAGAAGCCTTTTGATAAGAAGAAAAAGAAGGCATACATCGCTTGGGAAGATAATGATGTGAGTTCTTCTAGTGCAAGTGAGTCAGAAGAAGAAGCCAATATTTGTCTTATGGCGGATGATGATGATGATGCCGAATCCACATGTAGCAAGGTAAGTGATTCTGGCCTTCCAGATAATTATGATGAGTTGCTTGAAGAGTTTTTGGATTTATGTGAAAAATCGGAAAAACTAACCTTCTTTCATAATAAATTAAAAAATGACTACAAAAGTCTTGAAAAGAAAATTTCTGATTTGGAAAGAAGAGAAAATCGTTTTAAAAGAGGATTTGGAAAAAGCAAAAATTCCTTGCAAATGCAAAACCAAAATTCCTATTTGCGAAAATTGTAGTGTTCTTGCTAACAAGGTTTCTTATCTTGAAACATCTCTTTCAAACATTACAATGGGTAATAATAATTTAAATAATGTTTTGAAAGACAACAAAGGTTTATACGGAAAAGCAGGACTTGGTTACAATTTCAAAAATAATAATAAATCAAACAAAATTGTTTTTGTTCAAGGAGAATCATCAAATTCGAAAAGGATTTTCGAAGTTCCTCATTTCAAAAATAAAACAAATGAGCCTAAAAAGAAGTTTTATAAAAATGCATATATACCAAGAAAAACAAATGTTCCTACATGTTTTTATTGTATGCATAAAGGTCATTCTGTTAATAGATGCAATATTAAACGTTTTAGTGTTCCTAATGGGAAATACAAATGGGTTCCCAAAGGAAAATCTGTTTCTAACCCATGAGGACCCTAATAAGTGACTTTAGGGGACCTAAATATTTTTGTTTATGATGCAGGTTGGTCCCAAGTCCAAAAAGTCACTATGGTATCTTGATAGTGGTTGTTCAAGGCACATGACGGGTGATAAAAGCAAATTCAAAAGCTTCAAAAAGAAAGAACAAGGTTTTGTAACCTATGGTGACAACAACAAGGGAAAAATCATTGGTAGTGGAATGATTGGAGACTCCCTAAAGATTCATGATGTTCTTCTTGTTGATGGGTTGAAGCACAATTTGCTAAGCATTAGTCAACTTTGTGATAAAGGTTTAAAGGTAACGTTTGATAGTGATCTTTGCAAAATTCATCACAAGGACTCAAATGAAATCGCCCTCATTGGTAAGAGACACAATAACATATATTTGATTGACATTGATTGTGCATCCACATCTAGTAATTTGTCTTGTTTAGTTGCGAAAGAAGAGGATCCATGGTTATGGCATAGAAGAGCTGCTCACATTCATATGCCTCATCTAAGTAAACTCATATCTAAAGAGTTGGTAACTGGTTTGCCAAAACTGGTTTTTGAAAAGAACAAATTATGTGCAGCTTGTCAAAAAGGGAAGCAAACGAAAAATTCTTTTAAATCTAAAAATGTTGTTTCCACTTCAAAACCTTTAGAATTACTGCAAATGGATTTATTTGGCCCCTCTAGAACAAAAAGTTTTGGTGGCAATTATTATGCTCTTGTGATTGTTGATGATTACTCTAGATTTACTTGGACTCTCTTTCTTTCATTTAAAAGTGATGCTTTCAAAGAATTTAGAAAATTTGCCAAGGTTATTCAAAATGAAAAAGATTTGAAAATCAAGTTTTACGAAGTGATCATGGCGATGAATTTCAAAATATTTCTTTTGAAAATTTTTGTGAAGAAAATGGAATTTCTCATAATTTTTCAGCACCAAGAACACCTCAACAAAATGGTGTAGTTGAAAGGAAAAATAGATCTTTGGAAGAACTTGCAAGAACAATGTTAAATGAAAATAATTTACCTAAATATTTTTGGGCTGATGCCGTAAGCACCGCTTGTTATGTTTTAAATAGAGTTTTAATAAGACCTATTTTGAAATTAACTCCTTATGAGCTTTTCAAAGGAAGAAAACCAAATATTTCTCATTTCAGAATTTTTGGATGCAAATGTTTTGTTTTGAATAACGGAAAAGATAGCCTTGGGAAATTTGATGCTAAATCCGATGAAGCTACATTTTTAGGTTATTCTTTGCATAGTAAAGCATATAGAGTTTTTAATAAAAGGACTTTAAATGTTGAAGAATCTATACATGTTGTCTTTGATGAATATCTAGATCTTGAGGAAACCCCTCTTGAGTCAAAAAGATTCTTTGTAGATGATGAAGGAGTACATCAAGAAGAAACTCCTCTAGAAGAAACTGTTGAAGAAATCAAATTGGATGAGAATCCTCCTCATGATGAAAGTCTACCAAAAGAATGGAGACCACCTAGAAACGTGTCTTTGGACAATGTCATTGGAGACATCTCAACAGGTGTAAGAACAAGGAGGAACATGAATAATTTCTACATGAATGTTGCTTTTGTTTCACAGGTTGAACCAAAGAATGTAGAAGAAGCATTGACGGATGAACATTGGTGTTAGCAATGCAAGAAGAGCTAAATCAATTTGAAAGAAATCAGGTATGGGATTTAATTCCTAGGACTAACAATATGCAGGTTATAGGTACAAGATGGGTTTTTAGGAATAAGCTTGATGATGATGGAAATATCACCAAGAACAAAGCAAGGCTGGTTGCAAAAGGATATAGACAAGAAGAAGGCATAGATTATGATGAAACCTATGCTCCAGTAGCAAGACTTGAAGCTATCCGCTTGTTGCTAGCATATGCCTCCATTATGGGATTCAAATTATTTCAAATGGATGTAAAAAGTGCTTTTCTAAACGGATACATCAAGGAAGAAGTCTATGTAGAACAACCTCCAGGCTTTGAAGATTTCAAAAATCCTAATCATGTCTACAAGTTGAAGAAAGCTTTGTATGGACTCAAACTAGCCCCAAGATCTTGGTATGAAAGGTTAAGTAATTTCTTACTTGAAAATAGTTTTAGAAGAGGTAAAGTTGATTCTACTCTTTTTATTAAGAAATCAAAGAAACATATTCTTATTGTTCAAGTTTATGTTGATGATATCATTTTTGGATCAACTAATGATGATCTTTGCCAAGAGTTTGCTAGAAATATGCAGGGAGAGTTTGAAATGTCCATGATGGGAGAATTAAATTTCTTTCTTGGTTTGCAAATCAAACAATTGAAGAAAGGCATTTTTATATGTCAAACAAAGTATTGCAATGAAATCTTGAAGAAATTTGATATGGAAAGTTCCAAGGAAGCTGCAACTCCCATGGCCACATCTTGCTATCTAGACCAAGATTTAAACGGTAAGACGGTAGATCAAACACGGTATCGAGGTATGATCGGATCATTACTTTATCTTAATGCTAGTAGACCTGATATAACGCAAAGTGTGTGTGTTTGTGCTAGGTTTCAATCCAACCCTAGAGAGTCACACCTAAAAGCCGTTAAGAGAATCCTTAAGTACCTTAGAGGAACAAAATCCTTTGGTTTATGGTACCCTTCAGGAGCCTCACCTAGTATTATAGGTTTTTCAGACTCAGATTATGGTGGCTGTAGAATTGATAGGAAGAGTACTAGTGGTACATGTCATCTTTTAGGATGTTCTTTAGTTTCATGGCATTCTAAGAAACAGGCTAGTGTTGCTCTTTCAACCACGGAGGCTGAGTATATAGCAGCAGGGAGTTGTTGTGCTCAAATACTGTGGATGAAGCAGCAATTAGAAGACTTTGATATCTTTTTAGATCATATCCCTCTTAAGTGTGATAACACTAGTGCCATTAACCTGACTAGGAACCCTATCATGCATTCTTAGACAAAGCATATAGAAATAAGACATAATTTCATTAGAGATCATATAGCTAAAGGTGATTGCATCATAGAATATATAGATACCAAACATCAACTAGCTGATATCTTCACCAAACCTTTGCCTAGAGATAGATTTTATGAGCTTAGAAGAGATCTAGGAATTGTTTGTGATAAATCTGTTGTTTGAATGATGTTTGTTGTTGATTTTGATGTTAATTCAACGTTTTACGAAAATTTACGTATTTAATTGATTAGGTTTCGGGTGTTAATCGATTAAACGCGCTGTTTGTGAAAATGTTTTATAACATAATCGATTAAGTTTATGACATAATCGATTAAATCGCTGGGGAGCAATTTAATCGATTAAGGAATGCACATAATCGATTAAATTTCTGGGTTTTCATTTTCTGGAAAATTTTGAAGTCAAATAATCGATTAAATGAAGAACATAATCGATTAAATGCACCGTTCTGTGTTTTTCTGCAAAATGCTTTTCGAATGTTGGCCTTAAATTCTCGTGTTTTGTTTTATTCCAACGGCTATATTCGTTCCCAACGGATATATTTTCTTTAAATCAACGTTTTATGACCGGATTTCCTTCCTATAAATAGCTGGATTGAGAATCAAAGTGCCTCACTCACTCTCTCTCACTCTTGCTGTTTTCTGCTGCTATCTCTTTCTCTTGCGCGAATTAATTCTCTGTATTCTCTCTGTTACTATATTATTTCGTTGTGCACTTTCTTTGTCTGTTATACAATCATTATGGCTGATCAAAGAAGAAGAAAGATGCCATCAAGGAGAAGAGGCAAGGAGCCAATGACCTCTCAACATCAAGAAAGGAGACCTCCAACTCTTGCTGGTTGGATTTCTGATGAAGATATGCAAATTGGGTTTGTCAACAAGTGGAAGGACAGGAAAATTCTTACTCCCAAATATCTATCTTGTGAATTTTTCAGATCTCACGGTTTTACTTTTCAGGAATGTTTAGTAGCTAGTGGGCTTCAGAATTTTGTGGAGATGGAAGGGGCATTCTATCCAGACTTGGTTAGAGTGTTTTACATGAACTTAACTTCAAGGACAGCCAGTCCTAGCTCAAATGTAAAGGGTGTGAGAATCCACCTTGATAAAGAAGTGTGGAGCAATGTAGCTGGTCTCACAACTCAAGGCATCAACATCACATATGGCTTTGAGGACTTCAACAAGTTGGTAGAATTCAAAAAATTCTGCAAAGATCCGAATTTATAAGTGGAGAACTTGTACAAAGTTGGTAATGTTAAACTCAATGAGCGTATGTTGCATTATGTTATTGTTTGGGTTTTAGTTGCTAGAGGCACTAATCATGCCCAACTTACTAAGGAAGACATTCTCTTAATGTATGGATTCCTTAATAATGTTAGCATAGATTGGCCTTCAATTATTCTTGATAATATGTTTAAAGCCACTAGGCTTTCCTCTTTTGCATTACCCTATGCTGTGTTTATCTCCAAGATTTTAGAATATAAGGGTGTAGATCTTGAAGGGGAGAACAAGCAGATTTTGCTAAGCAATAGCAAAATTGGGAAGAATGTTCTAAGGCATATGGGCCTCATAGAACAAGGCAATAGGTTTAGACAAAGAGAAGATGAAGCTGCTGCAATGGAGGAGGATGATGAAGAACCACCACCTCAACCTCAACCTCAACCAGGGACAATGGAGGAGCATATTCTTTCAAGAATGGATACAATGATGAATCTTCACACAACTCAATATGAAGATCTTTGTCACAAACTTTAAAGACTCAATAGAAGAGTGTATAGAGTTGAAAGAAAGATGGATATTGAAGAAATATCTCCTGAAGAAGATAATACAACATCCTCAAGAGGCAAACAGCCAGCAAATGATGAGGAAGATGAAGAAGATAGTGAAGAAACAAAATAGGCTACAAGTTCACTTTTTCCTTAGCTTGTTTCTCAACTATTTTCAGCTGCTGTATTTGTTTTTCTCTCTATATTTTCTGTGTAATTAATTTGCTTCCGCTGTAATTATCTCTGAAAATGTAATCTTTTTGAAAATGATAAAAATAAAGGGGGAGAAAAATATTTGTTTTGATATTGAAAATCTGTCTAGCTATTCTAGTATTTAAGAAAATTAATTTCAGGGGGAGCTTTAGGAAATATTTCAAATAAGTGCCTAATATAGCTTAAACATTAATGAGCAAAGTTTAAGGGGGAGTTTTTAGAAATAATTTCCAGTCATTAATTTCCTTGAAATCTCATTTTCAAAATTCAAATTGAAACTTAAATGCTATGTGACTGCCTATTTTATTTCCTTTGTGGACTAAAAAAAAGTCAATTTTTCGTAATTTGGAATTTTATATTTTATTTTCGATCCGTACTTTTGTTTTACATAAAAAAACTCAATTTTTCGTCATTTCGAAATTTAAATTTTATTTTCGATCTGTACTTTTGTTTAACAAAAAAAATCGTTTTTTCATAATTTGGAAATCTATATTTTATTTTCGATCCGAACTTTTTTTTACACAAAAAAACTCAATTTTTGATAATTTGGAATTTTATATTTTATTTTCGATCCGTACTTTCGTTTTACAATAAAAAACTCAATTTTTCATGATTTGGAAATTTATATTTTATTCTCGATATGTACTTTTGTTCTACACAAAAAATAACTCAATTTTTCGTAATTTCGAAATTTATATTTTATTCTGGGTTCGAACTTTTGTTTTACACAAAAAAACTCAATTTTTTGTAATTTCGAAATTTATATTTTGTTTTTGATTCCTACTTTTGTTTTACAAAGAAAAACCCATTTTTCCTTAATTTGGAAATTTATATTTTATTCTTGATCCGTACTTTTCTTTTATACAAAATGTTGGCATTTTTCAAGACCAGAGTTTTATGAAGACCTAAAGTTTTGATGATGAAGTTTTAGAAAGTTTCAATCAACATTAAAGACTTGTGCCATCTCATAAAGGAAGGCTGCTTGGTAGAAAAGGAAAGGCATAAAGAGCATTCAAAGCTTCCAAGAGAGAAGATTGATGAAGATTTTCTCAAGAGCTGAAGGAGCTAGAGTAGAAGGTTCTGTTTTGGGTGTTGGATAAAAAGAGTAAGTCATAAATCCCATTCAAGACCTTCCCAAACAAGAGAGCAAGGTGTTTTCTCGCAAAAACGTTTTTCTACGCTTTTAATCGATTACCATACGTAGATAATCGATTATTTAACTTAAAATTTGAATTAAAAATGTTTAACGAACTAAATAATCGATTAAGTGTTTTTGATAATCGATTATATTGATTCTGGGTTAATATAATCGATTATGGCCTTAATCTAATCGATTATATCAGACGATTTCAGCTTTCCAGTTTTTAAACATGATATAATCGATTAAGCTTTTTAGATAATCGATTAAATGAGTCGTTTTTGCGAAATCAATTCTAAATCAACCTAAGAATGGAAACTTTGGAGCATTTTCGAATTATAAAATGAAAGAGAATGTCTTAGGTTAAACACATATGAGTAAATACAAAATATTCAAAGTGTTTCTGCGCCTTAGCTTTTCAAAACCGCTTTCCTGCTCTCTTCAGTTTGATCAAGTCTTTGGAAGTGGTGATCATTGTGCTTAAGCTTTCTATCCAACACGTATCAGGTGTATTCTTTTACTGTTTTCTTTAAACGGGAAAAAAACTCAATTTTTCATAATTTGAAAATTTATATTTTGTTCTCGATCCGTACTTCTGTTCTACAAAAAAAACTCAATTTTTCGTAATTTCAAAATTTATATTTTATTCTGGATCCGAACTTTTGTTTTACACAAAAAAACTCAATTTTTTGTAATTTCGAAATTTATATTTTATTTTTTATCCCTACTTTTGTTTTACAAAGAAAAACTCAAATTTTCCTAATTTGGAAATTTATATTTTATTCTTGATCCGTACTTTTGTTTTATACTAAAAAACTCAATTTTTGTAACTTCGAAATTCAAATTTTATTTTCGATCCGTACTTTTGTTTTACACAAAAAAACTCAATTTTTCGTAATTTCGAAATTTATATTTTATTCTCGATATGTAGTTTGGTTTTAAAAAAAATCAATTTTCATAATTTGCAAATTTATATTTTATTTTCGATCCGTACTTTTTTTTTTACCAAAAAAACACAATTTTTCATAATTTGGAAATTTATATTTTATTTTCGATCCGTACTTTTGTTTTACAAAAAAAAATCAATTTTTTATAATTTGGAAATTTAGATTTTATTCTCGATCTGTAGATTTGTTTTACACAAAAAAACTCAAGTTTTTGTAACTTCGAAATTGAAATTTTATTTTCGATCCGTACTTTTTTTTAGACAAAAAAAACTCAATTTTTTGTAATTTCGAAATTTAAATTTTATTTTCGATCTGTACTTTTTTTTTGTCACAAAAAAACTTAATTTTTCATAATTTGGAAATTCATATTTTATTATCGATCCGTAGTTTTGTTTTACACAACATAACTCAATTTTTCGTAACTTCGAAATTTATATTTTATTCTCGATCCGAACTTGTTTTACACAAAAAAAAACTGAATTTTTTGTAATTTCAAAATTCAAAACTTCTTTTCCATCTGTACTTTTGTTTTAAGTACAAAAAACTCAATTTTTCGTCATTTCAAAATTTAAATTTTATTTTCGATCCGTACTTTTGTTTTACAAAAAAACTCAATTTTTCATAATTTGGAAATTTATATTTTATTTTCGATCCGTCCTTTTTTTTACAAAAAAGACTCAATTTTTCATAATTTAGAATTTTATATTTTATTTTCGATCCGTACTTTTGTTTTACATAAAAAAAACTCAATTTTTCGTAATTTTGAAATTTATACTTTATTTTCGATCCGTACTTTTGTTTTACAATATAAAATCATTTTTTCATAATTTGGAAATTTATATTTTATTTTTGATCTGTACTTTTGTTTTACAAAAAAAAACTTAATTTTTCATAAGTTGAAAATTCAAATTTTAATTTCGATCCGTACTTTTGTTTTACACAAAAAAAAACTCAATTTTTCATAATTTGGAAATTCAAATTTTATTTTCGATTCGTACTTTTGTTTTAGACAAAAAAACTCAATTTTGGGTAATTTCAAAATTTAAATTTTATTTTCGATTCGTAGTTTTGTTTTACACCAAAAAACTCAATTTTTTGTAAATTGGAATTTTATATTTAATTTTCGATTTGTACTTTTCTTTTACAGAAAAAACTCAATTTTTCGTCATTTCAAAATTTAAATTTTATTTTCGATCTGTACTTTTGTTTTACAAAAAAAAATTATAGTTTGGAAATTTATATTTTATTTTCGATCCGTACTTTTGTTTTACAAAAAAAAAAACTCAATTTTTCATAATTTGGAAATTTATATTTTATTCTCGATCCATACTTTTGTTCTACACAAAAGAAACTCAATTTTTTGTAATTTCAAAATTTATATTTTGTTCTGGATCCGAACTTTTGTTTTACACAAAAAAACTCAATTTTTCGTAATTTCAAAATTTATATTTTCTTTTCGATCCCTACTTTTGTTTTAATAAAAGAAACTCAATTTTTCCTAATTTGGAAATTTATATTTTATTCTCGATCCTTACTTTTGTTTTACACAAAAAAACTCAATTTTTCGTAACTTCGAAATTCAAGTTTTATTTTCGATCCGTACTATTGTTTTACACAAAAAACTCAATTTTTCATAATTTTGAAATCTAAATTTTATTTTCGATCTGTACTTTTGTTTTACAAAAAAGAAATCAATTTTCATAATTTGCAAATTTATATTTTATTTTTTATCCGTACTTTTTTTTACAAAAAAAACATAATTTTTCATAATTTGGAAATTTATATTTTATTTTGGATCCGTACTATTTTTTTATAAATTTGGAAATTTAAATTTTATTCTCGATCCGTAGTTTTTTTTATACAAAAAAACTCAAGTTTTCGTAACTGCGAAATTGAAATTTTATTTTCGATCCGTACTTTTGTTTTAGACAAAAACAACTCAATTTTTTGTAATTTTTAAATTTAAATTTTATTTTCGATCCGTACTTTTGTTTTACTCCAAAAAACTCAATTTTTCATAATTTGGAAATTTATATTTTATTCTCGATCCGTAGTTTTTTTTTACACAACATAACTCAATTTTTCGTAACATCGAAATTTATATTTTATTCTCGATCCGAACTTATTCTGCACAAAAAAACTGAATTTTTCATAACTTCAAAATTCAAACCTTATTTTCGATCTGTACTTTTGTTTTACGTAAAAAACACTCAATTTTTCGTCATTTCGAAATTTAAATTTTATTTTCAATCCGTACTTTTGTTCTACAAAAAAAAATCAATTTTTCATAATTTCGAAATTTATATTTTATTTTCGATCAGTACTTTTTTTTTTTTACCAAAGAAACTCAATTTTTCATAATTTGCAATTTTATATTTTATTTTTGATCCGTAATTTTGTTTTTAAAAAAAACTAATTTTTTCATAATTGGGAAATTTATATTTTGGTCTCGATCCGTACTTCTGTTTTACACAAAAAAACTCAATTTTTCGTAATTTCGAAA
The DNA here is from genome assembly GCA_030347555.1 of Lablab purpureus. Taxonomy (NCBI): domain Eukaryota; kingdom Viridiplantae; phylum Streptophyta; class Magnoliopsida; order Fabales; family Fabaceae; genus Lablab; species Lablab purpureus. The sequence continues at coordinate 12,208,235 of CM059258.1, read as the reverse complement.
TTTATATTTTATTTTCGATCCCTACTTTTGTTTTATTTTTATTAATTATTATATAATTATTTGTAAAATATTAATTAATATTTTAAAGAAATAAATTTTATGTTATTAAAAACTTAAATAAGTTCTCCGCCATATTGACGAGACGGAACAAATGTCGTCATTTTATCCTTCAAACAGATGATTGCATGGTCTGTTCATATCTTCCCTTGTTCTATTATGTGCATTACTTTTATCATGCAATCTAAGAGTGACCTACCATCCCTAAAAAATATGCTAGCAGAAGGCCTACAGTCACCATTTCGTCCAGCATGATTTACAAAGCCCCGAAGACCATATATTTTCTGGCAACAGCTACATCTAATCCCATCATAAGTTACCCTCCCCTGAGCTACATCGAGTGTTACTGCCTCCTTCTGCCCAGTAATGGACCTTACACCTTGGCATCAACACGCCCCTATCTATTAACCAATAAAGAACATTTTGAGGTTGTTGGTGTGACAGACTTGAGGCAGACACCTTTTGCACCCTTTTGCTCGATCTTAGACATTACAGTACGTCACCCTTTCATGTGACACTTTGGCATGATGGTCTTCGAATTCCTGGTGTGTTTATGGTTTCTATTCTCACTTGAGATACTAGTTGGTGAAGCAGTATGCAATTCAGGCTCTTTTTGAAGAAATTGGGACAAGATTTGCGATAGATCATCGCCAGCAACATACCCAACGCTTCCCTCATTTGGAGGACAAACATCTAGATCCTAGTCATTTGGGGGTTGGTCTGAAAGCAGATGTGAAAAATTAGAGTCATTTGCAGAATGCATCCTATTGTGATCAACTTGGGGCTACATAGTGTTCATGTTGGATTCCGATTGCATATGTGTCAAAACTTGAATAATTGAAGTGTACAACTTCTCGTCCTGTTCATCAAGTGACTTGTACCTGTAGCGTCCACGTCCAGGAAAATTTCTATCTTCTGTCCACTCAATTTTCCATCCAAGATATGCTAGATGCTTCCATACTTTAGTCTTCAAAAGTTCCCTAATGGTCTTTGATAACTCGATTTCTATGCTCACACCTTATGGTTTATTGCACCCCCTTGACATTTTTAATTTCACTTTCTTGGAACTTTGAGCTGAATTTTACAGTTTTCATGAATGAAGGTAAATAAGTAAAATAGGGTGTTATATTTTCATTTTATAGCTGGAAAATAAAATTTAAATGATTTAGCTTTAACTTGTTTTGAGCTAACCCCCTTTTGTGGTATTATTGGTCCTGGAGCGGGATGGAGAGATGCATAAGCTATGAATTGAATTGAATTCAGCCCAATTGAAGCATAAGGAGAATTACAAAAAGCAGCCCAATTGCTGGCCTCATGCAGCACTGGTGAACAGTAAAAAGAGAAGGAAATTACAGCAGCACAGTAATTCACCTTCATACAATATTGGTCATTGGGTGATGATTTGCGGGGCCCAATCAAGGCATTAGGGCAGCCTCTGCAGCTATAAAAGCTACGTGAGCAGTGCAGAAAAGAGAGAACTCACGCACAGAATTTCCTTACATCAAAACAGAATTTTACAGAGGCACATAATTCTATAACAGTAACTCAGGATGTCGTGATACAGAGGGGGCTGCTGCGTTTCCTTTTATTTTCCTTTTTAGTTTTCATTAGAACAAGCAAAAGTGATTGTATTTTCATGAGCGTAGGACTCGTTGAGGATATACCAGTGTGTGATCAGTGTTTGATGTTTCAAGAATGGTGAATGAACCACGTAAATTTCCTTTTTAATTGCGTACAAGTTTTAACAGTATTTTGATTTTTTTTTACCGTTCTATTTTTAATAGCATTTCGATCTTACTGTTCTATTGCTTTTTGATATTTATTGTTTCATTATATTTCAATTCTCCATTGCATTTGGGCATCCCTTTACATTTCGCTACTCTTTTACAGTTCGATGTTCACTATTTCAACGATATTTTATCTTTCATTGCATTTTCTAGCATTTCGATTTTCGCTTTTCTTTTGTTGTAGTTTGATACTCACTGCTCAACAACATTTTGATTCTCACTGCATTACATAGCCTTTCGATTTTCATTTGCTTTATTGTAGTCCGATTTTCACTGTTTTCCACTGCGTTTCGATTTTCATGCAATTTCATTGTCTCTCGATTTTCATTGTTTTTCTCTGCATTTCGATTCTCATTGCATTTCATTGTCCTTCGATTTCCATTGTTTCAACGCATTTCAATTTTCATTGCTCTATAGCTTTTCGATTTTCGTTATTTGCTGAAATTCACGCATTCACTGATTCTGCACTCTGCGTTTCACAATTGTTGATGTTCGATATTCATAGTTTCGATTGTTCCTTGCATTTCGATTTTCACTGTTTTATAGCATTTACTGCTTTAGTGATTTTGTTTATAATCGAGCAAGGAGCAACGCATAACATCGATTGAGCTGCTCCTGCTGTTGTTTTCCTTGATCGAACAAAACCCCCCCCTTTTTTCTTTCTTTTATTTTAATTTTTTTTATGTGAACCTCTTCGATTTATATTTTGGTATAACACTCCATTCCTTGGATTGACTCGAGTTGACTTCTATACTACATTAGTAATAGTCAGTTCGAAATACTTCGCAAAGTTTGCGCGACACAGGCTTTGTCAAATTGGCGCCGTTGCCGGGGAGTGTTGATTTACCATTAAATATTTTGATCGGGTTCATTGTTGTTTGTCTTGTTTTTTTTCTTTCTTTTCTAAACTTTCTTTTCTTTTCTTCACTGCAATGTGGTTCGATTCCTTTGTTGTGATGATGTTTCATTGTGATTGATGACTGCGTGTAGTATATTTCCAGCTAACTGTTTATGACCAGGTCCAGTGCAGTAGATTTATACCCACTAGATCCTGAGATTGAACGAACATACAGGCAGCTTTTGAAATCACGTAGAGTAGAGTGTACCAAGCAAGAAGAGACAGATTCTGAAGCAGAGAGTTCCCATTCTGAGTATGGGAACCATGAAGACATGGCTGCTGAAAGAACTTTGAAAGAATTGGCCAACCCTGATATAGGCTACCAGCCCCTGTGCATTCAGTTACCACAGCTACCAGATGGTGCAGTAGGCTATGAATTGAAGTCTAGATTGATCCATTTACTGCCCAAATTTCATGGATTAGCAGGGGAGGATCCACGCAAGCATTTGATGGAGTTTCACGTTGTTTGTTCCACCATGAAGCCAGTCCATGTGCCAGAGGAGCTTGTTAAAATGAAGGCTTTTCCATTTTCCTTATGTGATGCTGCTAAGGATTGGCTATACTTACAACCAACTCCAATCACCACATGGAAAGCTATGAAGAGGAGGTTCTTAGAAAAAAAATTTCCTGCATCCAGGACTGCATCAGTCAGAAAAGAGATAAATGGCATACGCCAAATGCAAGGAGAATCATTGTATGAATACTGGGAGAGATTCAACAAGCTGTGTTCATCATGTCCTAACCATCAAATCACTGAGCAACTCTTGATACAGTATTTCTATGAGGGACTACAACCCATGGAAAGAAGCATGGTCGATGCAGCCAACGGGGGCGCACTGATGGACAAAACTCCTGCTGCTGCTCGATATTTAATTTCCAACATGGCAGAAAATTCCCAGCAGTTTGGTGTGAGAAATAATAGCAGGCCAGTACATGAATTGCAAACTAGTGCAGCAGATGCAGCTGAGAATATGAGGTTGGAAAACAAGTTGAATGAATTAACCTCGATGGTCAGACAATTAGCAGTAGGACAACAAGTGAGTGTAGGACAACAGAAAGTATGTGGAATCTGTGCTGCTGATCATTTTACAGATGTGTGCCCACAGTTACAAGAGTCAAACAGCATTGGGGTTTTTCAGATGCAGTCAAATTCATACAGAAATCAGTCCAACCAGCAGTACAACCCCTATGCTCAGACCTACAATCCAGGTTGGAGAGACCACCCAAATTTGCGATACGGTACAACTCAGCCACAGTAGCCACGAGCCTCTTTTCCCCCACATCAGAATTTTCAGCAACCCCCAAACCAGTACCAAAACCAGTTCCAACAGAGGTATGTGCCTCCTCCATTGCGCAACAATCAAGCTAATCCAGCTGCAACCACATCGCATGTCAATCCAGCAATGCAAGGCAATGCAAACTTGTCCACAGAAGATATGATAAAGCAAATGGCTGACAGAATGGCTGCCCAGATTGAACAGAACCTCACAGCCACGGTACAGGACCTCAAAACACAGCTGAGGCAACTTGCTACTGAAATGAATGAAATCAAGCAACAAGGCTCAGGAAAATTACCTTCCCAATCTGTACCAAATCAGCATGGAAATGTCAGTGCCATAACGCTTCGCAGTGGCAAGGAACTGGTTGATGGAAATCAGAAGATGCAGAAACAGGGGACTACAAGTTCAACCGTTCCACGTCCAGACCCAGTGCAACACCCAGTACAGCCAACTCCCTTGCCTTTCCCTTCTAGAGTTGCTGCTGCCACTAAAAAAAGAGTAGAAGACCATGATGACCTGATGAACATTTTCAAGAAGGTGGAGATCAACATTCCACTTTTGGATGCCATAAAACAAATTCCCAAATATGAAAAATTCTTGAAGGAGTTGTGCACGTACAAGATAAATCTAAGGGAGAGACACTTCCAGACAGTTTCAGCTCTATCTCAGTCCAGATTGCCTCCAAAGTGTGAAGATCCAGGACACTTTACAATTCCCTGCACCATTGGAGAGTTGACCATAGCTGACGCCCTCCTCGATTTAGGAGCCTCCATTAATGTGATGCCATCCACAGTCTATAAGATGTTGCATCTTGGAGAACTGAAACCAACAAATGTGGTGATTCAACTTGCAAATAGAAGTGTGGCTCATCCCTTGGGCGTGCTGGAAGATGTGTTAGTTAAGGTGAATACACTTATTTTTCCAGCTGACTTCTACATTCTCAATATGCAGGATGAGAGTTCAATACACAGATCTACCCTCATTTTAGGGAGACCCTTCTTGATGACTGCCAGAACAAAAATTGATGTTCATGCTGGTACCATGACCATGGAATTTGGAGAAGATATGGTTCAATTCAACATCTTTGAAGCTATGAAGCAACCAGTGGAGAACCATTCTCTCTTGTATGAGCATCCAGTTTTTGCCTGTCAAACCATACAGCCACCTGAGGAAATTCACCCCTTTGCAGCAGTAGACTTAGGAACAGATTTTGACTTTGAATCTTTTGATGAATTTTCAGAATTTCTGGATTTCCTTAGTGTAGATAATAACACTTTTCCAGATTGTGATTGCACTAATAATACTTGTACAGCGTGTCATGAAATAAATGCCATCACTAGTTCTTTGGCTAGTGATTCTACAGAAAATGAGAGAGAAAAGAGCCTGCGACACACACCAATCGAACACGCAAAAGATGCAGCAGCAGAAAAATTCCAAGCACAGCAGTTTGACCTCAAACCTCTTCCAAGCACTCTGAAATATGTGTATCTGGATGAGGATCAACAATACCCAATCATTATTGCCCAGAACTTAACTGAGGACCAAGAAGGCCAACTGCTGCAACTCTTGAAGAAATACAGAAAAGCCATTGGATGGTCATTGGCAGACATTCCTGGGATCAGCCCATCTGTTTGTATGCACAGAATTCTGTTGGATGATGAATGGAAACCCGTGAGACAACCACAGAGAAGGCTAAATCCCACAATCCTTGGGGTAGTGAAGGAAGAGATTACCAAGCTACTGAAGGCTGGAATCATCTATCCTATCTCGGACAGCACTTGGGTTTCACCAATTCAGGTTGTCCCAAGGAAGTCAGGGGTCACAGTGATACAAAACAGAGAAAATGACTTGATACCAACCAGGATGACAAATCAATGGAGAGTATGCATAGACTGCAGGAAGCTAAATCAAGCTACCAGGAAGGATCATTTCCCTCTCCTATTCATTGATCAAGTACTTGAAAGATTGGCAGGTAAATCACATTATTGTTTTCTCGATGGATTTTCTAGATACATGCAAATACACATAGCACCTGAGGACCAGCACAAAACGACTTTTACATGCCCCTTTGGAACTTTTGCTTATACACGAATGCCCTTTGGCTTGTGTAATAAACCTGCAACTTTCCAAAGGAGCATGTTCAGCATTTTTGCAGAATTAATTGAATATTGCATGGAAGTCTTCATGGATGATTTTACAGTTTTTGGCTCTTCCTTTGTTGAATGTTTACATCACTTAGAGCAGGTTTTGAAAAGATGCATTGAAGCTAACCTTGTTTTTGAATTTTGAAAAATGCCATTTTACGGTGAATGAAGGAGTGGTTTTAGGCCACCGCATCTCTGAGAAAGGAATCGAGGTTGACAAAGCCAAGATCGATGTAATTTCTTCTATGCTTAACCCCTCCTCTGTGAGGCAAATTCGATCTTTTCTTGGTCATGCAGGCTTCTACAGGAAGTTCATCAAAGATTTCAGCAGAATTGCCTTGCCACTGTCCAACTTGTTGCAGAAAAATGTACCATTTGAATTCTCTAAATCATGCAAGAAGGCGTTTGAAGAGCTTAAGGAGAAACTCACCACAGCACCTATTCTACAGCCCCCAAACTGGGAATTTCCCTTCGAGCTCATGTGTGATGCTTCCGATTTTGCTTTAGGTGTTGTGTTGTCAGAAAGGAGGGATAAATTTCCCTATGTCATTGCCTATGCGTCCAAAACTCTCGATGCAACTCAAAGCAACTACACAACAACAGAAAAAGAGTTGCTGGCCATTATTTTTGCATTGGACAAGTTTCGATCATATTTGGTGGGGTCCAGAATTACCATCTACACAGACCATGTTGCGTTGAAGTACTTGTTGAAGAAAGCTTATGCAAAACCGAGACTAATCAGGTGGATGCTTCTTCTGCAAGAGTTCGATCTAGACATCAAAGACCGCAGTGGAGCATTGAACCAAGTTGCTGATCATTTGAGCAGAATTTCGGGACACCCTGATCCAATACCCATACGTGATGATTTCCCCGATACTTTCCTGTATGCCCTACATTCTTCCTCTCTCACTCCTTGGTATGCAGATCTGGTCAACTACCTAGCTTCAGGTATTCTGCCTCCACACGCGTCTAAGGCTCAGCAACACAAATTGAAGGCAGATGCTAAATACTATGTTTGGGATGACCCATACTTGTGGAAGTTTGGCAGCGACCAAATTATCAGAAGGTGTATTCCTGACAATGAATCTCAAGACATTCTTCAGCACTGCCATGACACCAGTTTTGGAGGACACACTGGATCTTATCAGACTGCACGGAGAGTCCTCGACTGTGGATTCTACTGGCCTACACTTTTTTGAGATGCACACAAATTTGTTGTTTCCTGTGAGAAATGCCAGCGAGCCCATGGCAATACAACAAAGAAGGATGAGATGCCTCAGCAACCGATTATCTTTTGTGAAGTCTTCGATGTATGGGGAATCGATTTTATGGGGCCTTTTCCAAACTCTGCTGGTTTTTCCTACATACTGCATGTTGTTGATTATGTCTCTCGATGGGTGGAAGCCAAGGCCACATGCACCAATGATGCCAAGGTGGTGGTCGATTTTCTCAGGACTCACATTTTCTGCCGATTTGGAGTCCCCAAAGCTATAATCAGTGATCAAGGCACTCATTTCTGCAACAGAATTCTTGCAGCCTTATTCCACAAATATGGAGTCACTCATCGAACTTCCACACCTTACCACCCCCAAACTAATGGGCAAGCTGAAGTATTCAATTGGGAGGTGAAGAATCTGCTTCAAAAATTGATCCACCTCCACAGAAAAAAATGGAGTCAACTGTTGGATGAAGCATTGTGGGCACAAAGAACATCCTATCGAACACCCTTAGGAATGTCACCTTTCAGGGTAGCTTTTGGTATGGCTTGCCACCTCCCAGTTGAAATAGAACACAAAGCTTATTGGGCTGTGAAGCAATGCAATTTGAATTTAAATGAAGCTGGCACCGAGAGAAAACTACAACTCCAGGAATTGGAAGAAATTAGGCTACAAGCCTATAAAAATTCAAAATTTTACAAAGAAAGGGTGAAGAAATATCATGATATGCACATTTCCAGCAAAGAGTTCTGTGAGGGGCAGAAAGTATTGTTGTTCAATTCTAAACTGAGTTGATTGCTGGAAAATTAAGATCCAAATGGACTGGCCCCTACATTGTTACCAAAGTTTTTCCCTATGGAGCTGTGGAAATTTCTGATATGGCTACTGGTCGAACATTCAAATTCAATGGTCAACAGTTGAAAATATTTCATGAAAGCCATCGACAGCAGGACTCAATAGCTACAACACCTCTGTTTTTGAAAGAACCACTCACGGCTGAAGAAGAGCCCCCAACAGCAGCTACATAGCTGCACCCACTGTGTGTTTTCTCTTTCTCTTTCTCTTTCCTCTCACTCACATTGGGGACAATGTTTGTTCCAAGTGTGGGGCGACTGATTCTCGATTTTATTTTATTTAATCTGTGTTTGTTTTTATTTTGATTTTATTTGATTTTGTTTTGCTAGTTCCATTTACTAGTTGTTGTTTTGAAAGTTTTGAAAGTTTTGAAAAATAAGTGCTAATCTGTTTGGAATTTTGTCGATGACTCATTAATGAGCAGTTTCGATTTCCCCTCTTATGGTTAAAAGTCTTCACTCTAATTAACATAAGCATGTGATGAATTCAGTTCTTTTTCGATTTTGTTTGGATGAGAATCGACTTGACACATAAACCCTGGTGAGATTTGAGCCCATATAGTTTTGTTGTGTGATACACCCATGATTGCAAGGCATTACAGGATTTGATCGAATTCTGCTGAACAACACTTGATCGATGATACTCTTGAAATGATTTAGGCCATTTTTCGATTGCAGCCACTTAGCCAAACAACCTACCTTTCATCCAATTTTCCCATTGCACCCAGTTTTGAGCCTTACAACCCTTTTCCTTGTAAAAACCCACCAAACCCCGTTGTCCTTCAACCAACCATCGAATCTAGAAAACAAGTGCAAGAACCTGCTGAGAAGTTTTTAAATAGTTGGAATTATGATAAAGGTGTGCAGCTCACTACAGTAAGAAAATAAAGTACAGATGAGCAAAATAGGAACTAAAAAATGCATCGAGCATAAAAAAAATCGAGCATCAATACATCGAAAAAAGAAAAAAGTTATTAAATCTCAGCGGTAAACCATATATATCAGTCTTTGAAAATCTGTAGAGCTACTATCTTTGGAATCTCATGCTTGTTCTTAAGCCCGATAGCCAAGATCTTTCCAGCATCGATGGTTTAGCCTAAATTCCTTTTCCACCTTACCCTCACCTCAGCCACATTACAAGCCAATAAAAGTCCTTCTGATCTAGAGTTGAAATCGATTCAAGGAATGGAATGTAGAGATCTTTCAAATTCAAGGTAATGCATGCTTCCATGAGGTACTGAGTGAAATATTGAGCCAACAAACAGGAGAGTGTGTGTAAACAGTGCCTTGAGAGGTTTGTCACTTCGATTCTTATTCTGAACCTGTTGAAATCATTGTTGATTTGTTACATGTCATTTTAGGTGCAAGTTTTGATAAGCTGTGATGGATGGGAATTTTTCCTTGCTCATAGAGTTGTCGATAATTTTTCCTCATAGCAGTTTCAGTACTTATGTTTTGCTCAGGAGTGCAAAAGTCTAAGTGTGGGGGTATTTGATAACTCGATTTCTATACTCACACCTTATGGTTTATTGCACCCCCTTGACATTTTAATTTCACTTTCTTGGAACTTTGAGTTGAATTTTACAGTTTTCATGAATGAAGGTAAATAAGTAAAATAGGGTGTTATATTTTCATTTTATAGCTGAAAAATAAAATTTAAATGATTTAGCTTTAACTTGATTTGAGCTAACCCCCTTTTGTGGTATGATTGGTCCTGGAGCGGGATGGAGAGATGCATAAGCTGTGAATTGAATTGAATTCAGCCCAATTGCTGGCCTCATGCAGCAGTGGTGAACAGTAAAAAGAGAAGGAAATTACAACAGCACAGTAATTCACCTTCGTACAACATTGGTCATTGGGTGATGATTTGCAGGGCCCAATCAAGGCATTAGGGCAGCCTCTGCAGCTATAAAAGCTACGTGAGCAGTGCAGAAAAGAGAGAACTCACACACAGAATTTCCTTACATCAAAATAGAATTTTACAGAGGCATAGAATTCTATAACAACAGCTCCAGATGTCGTGATACAGAGGGGGCTGCTACGTTTCCTTTTATTTTCCTTTTTAGTTTTCATTAGAACAAGCAAAAGTGATTGTATTTTCATGAGCATAGGACTCGTTGAGGATATACCAGTATGTCATCAGTGTTTGATGTTTCAAGAATGGTGAATGAACCACGTAAATTTCCTTTTTAATTGCGTACAAGTTTTAACAGTATTTCGATTTTTTTTTACCGTTCTATTTTTAATAGCATTTCGATCTTACTGTTCTATTGCTTTTTGATATTTACTGTTTCATTATATTTCAATTCTCCATTGCATTTGGGCATCCCTTTACATTTCGCTACTCTTTTACAGTTCGATGTTCACTATTTCAACGATATTTTATCTTTCATTGCATTTTCTAGCATTTCGATTTTCGCTTTTCTTTTGTTGTAGTTCGATACTCACTGCTCAACAATATTTCGATTCTCACTGCATTACATAGCCTTTCGATTTTCATTTGCTTTATTGTAGTCCGATTTTCACTGTTTTCCACTGCGTTTCGATTTTCATGCAATTTCATTGTCTCTCGATTTTCATTGTTTTTCTCTGCATTTCGATTCTCATTGCATTTCATTGTCCTTCGATTTCCATTGTTTCAACGCATTTCAATTTTCGTTGCTCTATAGCTTTTCGATTTTCATTATTTGCTGAAATTCACGCATTCACTGATTCTGCACTCTGCGTTTCACAATTGCTGATGTTCGATATTCATAGTTTCGATTGTTCCTTGCATTTCGATTTTCACTGTTTTATAGCATTTACTGCTTTAGTAATTTCGTTTATAATCGAGCAAGGAGCAGCGCATAACATCGATTGAGCTGCTCCTGCTGTTATTTTCCTTGATCGAACAAACACCCCTCTTTTTTCTTTCTTTTATTTTTTTTTTTACGTCAACCTCTTCGATTTATATTTTGGTATAACACTCCACTCCTTGGATTGACTCGAGTTGACTTCTATACTACATTATTAATAGTCAGTTCGAAATACTTTGCAAAGTTTGCGCGACACAGGCTTTGTCAGTCTTGTACCACATCCAAGCAAATACTGATTAATAACATCAGGAAACAATTCAACATTGGTCACTACCAGAGGTTTCCAACAAATGGACACTGAGCGTCTACGTTTTCTCTTCTTTGAACAACAACTAGCAGCTGGCTTTACTTCATCAGCATCAGGCATGATCTCCTGAACAGGAGATACATGTTCCTTCTGCAAAATAATTTTCTTCTCTGATGCCCCATCCATCAAAGATCTCTATCGTATTCTTCTTGAAAGCAAATGATGCTTGATAAGGGTTCATTTTAATATTTAGCATATAAGGTGTTTGATGGAATGTCAATTAGAAGGAAAGCCTCTAGGAAGATTCCCACTGGACACGAAGATAATCCCGGAGGTTATCTAAGTGTGAAGGTTCACTTCACAAGGAGCTCAAGAGGAGAAGGGAATAAAAAAACATAAAATCCAGCCAACAAAAATTAAGACAAGGCTTGAATCATAAAGACATAAGAGTAAATGACATGAAAGTAAAGTGCTGGAAATTAAAGAGCATGAAAGTAAAGAACATGAAACAATAATGGAGGAAGAGATTGAGAGAAGGGGAGGGGAATGGAGTGCTACACGCCACTTGGGGGATGGTCCAACCCAAGATGAGTGGTGTTAGCCGCCACTTGAGCCAAGGCTCAAGATAAGACTCCAAGAGGGGGAAGAACACCCAAGAACACAACACAAGCTCTAGGCTATGCAAGAATGCTCTCTATTTCATTAATGTTCAACCCTTTTACAAGAATGAGAGGCCTCCTTATATAGAGTTCGGGTGGGGACTTAGAGGGAATTACATTGGAAAAGATTCCTAAGCATATTCCACTCTTGGTGGCCAAGACTCACACATTCTAGAAGGTAGGGCACAAAAAACGGGTGGCCAATGATTGGGATGATGAGAGGATGTTTTCCAAGGGTTCTAGAAGGTCAAGATTGACTTCTTCACCCCCCCTTGGATGTCCCAAACTTGGGCCTCAAGCCCAAGTGCTCCTTTGCTCCAAACAAGGCTCTACTTGTAGAAAAAAGGGTGTCAAAAGCAATCCTGCAAAACCCAAAAAAAAAACATGAGTTTAGAAAATATTTAACAACTAATAGAAATGCTGAAAAGGCTAAATAAAAAGGGAGAGGAGGAAGTGTCCCTTCTCATCATGCTTCTAGTAATCCTCCTTGGACACTCCTCTTCTTTATTTGTGGTCAGGGGCTCATCATCCTCCCCTTCTTGGAGAGAATTCGACCACGAATTTGCAAAACCTGCATCAAAAGGAGTAAGATCACCAACATTAAAAGTGCTACTAACATTATAATCTGAAGGTAAATCTAACTCATGCATTATTGTTGATCTTGCGCACAACTTGGAAAGGTCCATCACCTCTAGGGTTAAGTTTGGACTTCCTTTGATTAGGGAACCTTTCCTTCCTCAAGTGAAGCCATACCCAATCCCCTGGTTGGAAGATGACTTCCTTCCTTCCCTTGTTGGCACTTTGTTGGTATTGACCAACCTTCCTCTCTATCCTAGCCTTGACTTGAGAATGCAAGTCTTGGATCATTTTTCACCTTTCCAACCCATCTTGGCTAGTCCAAGCCTCATGAGTTGGGAGAGGGAGGAGGTCAAGAGGAGTTAAGGGGTTGAACCCATAAACAACCTCAAAAGGAGAGTGAGAAGTGGTGGAGTGAACCACCCTATTGTATGCAAACTCTACATGAGGAAGAAGATCTTCCCACTCCCTAGGGTTCTTGGAGATCATGCATCTCAAGAGTTGAGACAAAGTTCTATTGACCACCTCAGTTTGACCATCGGTTTGGGGGTGGCAAGTGGTAGAAAAGAGGAGTTTAGTGCCAATTTTCCCCCATAAGGTCCTCCAAAAGTGGCTTAAGAACTTTGTATCTCTATCAGATACAATGGTCCTAGACAACCCATGCAGCGTAACAACTTCCTTAAAGAAGAGATTTGCAACTAAGCATGCATCATCATCTTTGTGGCATGGAATAAAATGAGCCATTTTTGAAAAACGGTCCACTACCACAAAGATAGAATCCTTTCCCTTCTTTTTCCTTGGAAGCCCAAGCACAAAATCCATGGATATGTCTATCCAAGGCAAAGTAGGGATAGGCAAAGGGGTACAGAGTCCATAGGGTTGGGCTCTAGACTTGGCCTTCTTGCATGTGATGCAATTCTCACAATGTTTCTCTACATGCTTTCTCATGTGTGGCCAAAAGAAATGTTCATTCAAAATGTCTAGAGTCTTAGAAGCCCCAAAATGTCCCATTAAACCTCCTTCATGAGACTCTTTCACTAGTGATGCTCTTAAGGACCCCTTGGGTATGCAAAGCCTTCTACCCTTGAAAAGATAATCTTGGTGTAGGTAGAAGTCTTTGTAACCCCCTTTGGAGCATTCACTGTAGACTATAGAGAAGTCATCATCATGAGGATACAATTCCTTAATGTGATCAAAACTAAGAAATTTAGTTTCAAGAAGAGTGAGCAAAGTGTGGCGCCCAGATAAGGCATCTGCCACTATGTTACTCTTCCCTTGCTTATGTTTGATCACATAAGGGAATTGTTCTATGAATTCTACCCACCTAGCATGTCTCTTGCTAAGCTTGCTTTGGCCTTTCAAAAATTTAAGGGACTCATGATCACTATGGATCACAAATTCCTTTGGAAGAAGATAATGTTGCCAAGTTTGCAAAGCTCTCACAAGGGCATACAACTCCTTGTCATAGGTGGAGTAGTTGAGATGACTACCCTTAAGCTTCTCACTAAAGTAGGCTATGGGGTGGCCTTCTTGAAGTAAGACAGCCCCAACACCTACATTAGAGGCATCACACTCAACCTCAAATGACTTGGTGAAGTTGGGTAGTGCTAAAAGTGGTGCATTGATCAACTTTTCTTTCAAACTAGCAAAGGCCTTTGCTTGATCAATGCCCCATTTGAAGCCCACATCCTTCTTCACTATTTCACTTAAGGGGGCAGCTATGGTGCTAAAGTCTTTTACAAACCTCCTATAGAAACTAGCCAACCCATGAAAACTCCTCACCTCACTCACATTCCTAGGAGTTGGCCAATCCCTAATAGCTGCCACTTTTTCTTCATCTACTTGAACTCCATTGGAGCTCACCACAAACCCTAGGAAGACGACATGATCCATGCCAAAATGCACTTCTCTCTATTAGCATACAAAGTCTTCTTCCTAAGGGTCTCAAGCACCCTTCTCACATGATGCATGTGCTCTTCTATAGACAAACTATATATTAAAATATCATCAAAATAAACCACAACAAACTTGCCTATAAAGGGCCTAAGCACATGATGCATTAGCCGCATGAAGGTACTTGGTGCATTAGTTAGCCCAAAGGGCATGACCAACCACTCATATAATCCAAGCTTTGTCTTGAAGGCAGTTTTCCATTCATCTCCTTCTTTGATTCTTATTTGATTATAACCACTCTTCAAGTCAATCTTAGAAAATATGGTGGCACCATGTAGCTCATCTAGCAAGTCATCAAGTCTTGGGATAAGGGTTCATTTTAATATTTAGCATATAAGGTGTTTGATGGAATGTCAATTAGAAGGAAAGCCTCAAGGAAGATTCCCACTGGACACGAAGATAATCCCGGAGGTTATCTAAGTGTGAAGGTTCACTTCACAAGGAGCTCAAGAGGAGAAGGGAATAACAAAACATAAAATCCAGCCAACAAAAATTAAGACAAGACTTGAATCATAAAGACATAAGAGTAAATGACATGAAAGTAAAGTGCTGGAAATTAAAGAGCATGAAAGTAAAGAACATGAAACAATAATGGAGGAAGATATTGAGAGAAGGGGAGGGGAATGGAGTGTTACACGCCACTTGGGGGATGGTCCAACCCAAGATGAGTGGTGTTAGCCGCCACTTGAGCCAAGGCTCAAGATAAGACTCCAAGAGGGGGAAGAACACCCAAGAACACAACACAAGCTCTAGGCTATGCAAGAATGCTCTCTATTTCATTAATGTTCAACCCTTTTACAAGAATGAGAGGCCTCCTTATATAAAGTTGGGGTGGGGACTTAGAGGGAATTACATTGGAAAAGATTCCTAAGCATATTCCACTCTTGGTGGCCAAGACTCACACATTCTAGAAGGTAGAGCACAAAAAATGGGTGGACAATGATTGGGATGATGAGAGGACGTTTTCCAAGGGTTCTAGAAGGTCAAGATTGACTTCTTCACCCCCTTGGATGTCCCAAACTTGGGCCTGAAGCCCAAGTGCTCCTTTGCTCCAAACAAGGCTCTACTTGTAAAAAAAAGGGTGTCAAAAGCAATCCTGCAAAACCCAAAAAAAACATGAGTTTAGAAAATATTTAACAACTAATAGAAATGCTAAAAAGGCTAAATAAAAAGGGAGAGGAGGAAGTGTCCCTTCTCATCATGCTTCTAGTAATCCTCCTTGGACACTCCTCTTCTTTATTTGTGGTCAGGGGCTCATGAATGCTACTACTTTTTTTGTTGGTATCCAACAAGTTTGACGCTACCATTTTCCATAGGACTATCATAAACTCCAATGTCAGAACCAAATACATTAGTGTGAGCAGCATCACAATGAATGTTGTTAATAGGTTCAACTGAGTTCAGTTCTGGTGTTTCTTTCAAGAAATCCTCCGGAAGGTTTGAAGCTGGGAAAACTTCTTCTAGTGTGAGAACATAGTAGTCACCAACCACCTCCACTACAAGGGCTCTCCACAAGTCCTTATCATTACAAGTCCAATGTTTTATATTGTCAAAATCCTTTTTGCTTCACTGAAACCGCAATAAAGGATTCCTTTTCACACTCCTGAACTACTTCAAGGAACACCCATTTCCCTCGTGGCTCCCAATTCTCAGTAGCTTCATCCCAATCCTGTGTTATCCTTAATTGATGAATTCCTACCTTCATTTCATCACCCAAATCTGGGAAGAGCACGCTCCTCTCCTCCATTCCATTGCAGTGATCAAATATGACACCTTCCCACCAGCCATCTTGATAACTTACATCTACACATACCAAATGGAAGGTCCCTCTCCCCAAACTCAAACGGAGGAGGCAGTGGTCTGATGAATCCATGTCTATTGCTACAATCTGAAGAAGAACTATAACCATCCAAAACAGCTGAAACACATACCACATCCACGAGGTATTTTGATCCATCGTCATCTAGAATATTGTCATTGACATAAGGCTTCTGCTTCTTGCAGCGGACCACCGTCCCCGGGTACCATGAACCCAGAAAACCCTCTTCCACACTTTTTACCTGGAAATAAAATAAAATCAGATTTGATTTCTTGAACCGGAATTTCAGATTAAGGTATCACCGCATTCACCTTTATCACAAAATAGTAATAAAAAACACACACAAGAGACAATGAGAAAAAAATACCAGAACTCTCACACAACGACAATGAGAAAAAAATATGAGAACTTGTAAATAGCATTGACTCCACGTGATGTTACCATGAAATGTGCCTCATTTCAATTTTTCTCATTTTGCATGAATGGCTCATGAGAATTCAAAGAAGCAGCGAACGAGGGTTCAACCAAGAAACCAATGATTAGAGATGGTAAAATCGTGGTGTAAACGTATCAAAACCAAAAATCGACAACAGAACATCAAAAGATCATAAAGATAAACAAAAACACAAACAATATAAAACAAAACACAAAAATCCATGAAAACACAAAGGCTGGATAACTGACATACCAAAAACAGAAGAATTTATCAATTCACCACCAAATGAAGATCAGAAATTCAAAAACTAAAAAGATTTTGTCTTTACTAAGAAAAAAAAAGAGCATTTTAGACGTGATATTACCTCGACTCTCTCATTGACAAGAAGCTTTTTTTTTTTTTTTCTCCACCCTCTTTTCTGTTTATTGTTCTCATAACACTTCTCACCATCAACATCCATTGGAGAATGATTCTGAGACATGGTGACAGAGACATGAGAATGCCTCACACACCCTTTTCCAAAAAACCTCGAGAACGAGTCAAAACTAGTGAGACAAAGGAAACGACAACAATCCTCTACGTTAAACCAACAACCCAAATTCTCGTCCCTTCGCCATCCTTCATGCTTTTTTATAGGAAAGATAAACATTCAGTTCTTTCTTTTCTCACTGTTGTGTTATGTTGCATTATGCTCTGTTAAGTGTGATCACTTCTCCTCAATATAAAATTGGAAACAGTCAACGAGAATTCTCTGTTCCCTGCTCACTCTGTGTCCTTGTTTCTCATTGTGGTCCACGCTGGCACTCATGCCTGTTATCCCAAGTGATTGGAGGAAACAATTCAAAAAACTAGTGTTGTCCTCAAGCTATTCCTCACGTTCTTAACAGGTATTCTATTGAAAAGGGGAGGAGTTAGAATGCGGGAGGGTGCACCGTGTGGGCGCTACCTACCTAGGATGGATCCTACTATAAATTTTTATGTACTTGAAGCCAAAGAAAAATATTTTGATATATTCATCTAATTAACTGCACTTTTATGATTATTATAATAATAAAATAAAATATATTCAATTAATGCATTATACTTATTTATATAATAAAATTAAATGGGTTGAATAGCATTCAATCGAATGAAAATAAAAAGGGAGGAAAGTTTGGGATGATGAAAATGAGTATTTATGCATATTTGTCTATTAATAGAGACAAGGTAATAAATAAAAGATTAGGTATTTTGTTTGTATATACATTTTGTTCAGTGCACATCAGGTTATAAATATTATTTATATTTATTTTTTGTGCTTTTACACTAATTAATTATTTAAGGTTTTACTGATTACTGTCCTTGTATACCAGTTAGGGAATTACAAAATAATTGAAATTTGTGAACTAGTGCATTAACAAATATAGAAAAAGTAAATTCTGTGCATCTCAAAGAGAAAAAAATCATTTTTAACTTTTTAAGAATCTTAATTAGGGTTTGAATTACTTTAAATATAACTTATAAAATAGTAATAGCAAAAGCCAATTACAAAGGTCCATGTATTCAGAATTCAAATTATGATTTTTTTTTTCTAGTAATATTATTAATTTTATAATTACTTTAAAAAAATCACATTTAAGATGATTTCTTGTCACCATGTTAAAATCTTACCATTGATGATATATATATAACAATTTTATTATTATCACTGAAAATAAAATAAAAACAAAAAAATCTTAAAATTGATAATATATAAATGATTTTATTAGTATTACTGGAAATAAAATAAAATCACTAGATTGATATTTAGAATATAAAATATAATCTATTAAAATTGTAAATCTCATTTATTTATTAAATGTATATATAATTCTCTTTTAATAGATATAGATATAATATTACAAGATAATTACATATATTTATACATATAGTTACATTTAAGAATTTTTTAATGTTATCTAAATATTTCTTTGTACACAGAGTATTTTGTGCACATTATAATTTAAAAAAAAAAGCAAAATAAAGTAATTAGTAAGCTAACTATAAATAGATAAATCGAATTATATTACTTTCATAATTTGTTTAAAAGTTATATCAACACATTATACCATCAATAATTAAACAAAACCTAATATTTTAGTTATTTAAAAACACAGTTAAATGAAGTTAACCTAAGGTTTGAAAGCAAGTATTTAATAATTTATATAACCTCACAATTTTTAGAAATCTTAAATTGAATTCAAACACATGTTACTAATGTCTAATTTAGAGATGAGATCAACCTCAAGTTTTGATCTATAATTTAAATCTTAATGAACCACATAAAATCAAGATAGTTTATTAAGATAGTTTAAAATAATGTAATGAATTTATAAATTTTTCATGACATGATACTTTTACACACATATATGTATATATATTATTCAAGTTATTAATAAATTTTTGAATATTTATATATAAATTTTTTGAATCAATACTCAAACAATAATAGTAATTTAATCATCTTATCTTATAATTTTTCATACTAATATACAAAGGATATTTATGGTAAATAACATTCAATAACTATCACTTCATTAAATAAAAAATTTAGTTTTTACTAAACAAATAAATTAAATCATAAAACAGGTAAAATTTATAAACACATCCATATAATTGTTAAAATGAATTAAAACTATTTAAGATCTGAGAGTAAATGATAAAAATTAAGGTTTTTTCATTTTTTAAGAAAATTTTCATTTTACTTAGCCAATTTTAGAAAGATTTTTTTAATTTCTTTTTAGAGAAATTTTACATTATCTCTCTAATCCAATAAGTGAATTATGCTTAACAAAATATACAATAGTAAAAAAAAATCTCAAAAATTGAACCAAAATCAATAATCTTACATAGTGATCCAATTCAACACATGTACCCAATTAAAATAAAAACAAAGAAAAATGTTGGTTTCTAGTAGTAATCATCTTAAGTTAAAAGTAATAAAATTCCAAACTATTACAACAAATAGATTAAATTCAAAAGACAATCAAATTCAAAAGTTAAAAAACACAGCACAATTGGAAACACAATCTATAGCAGAACTTCAAATATATGTGCAAGAGTCTTTTCACAAATTTAAACAACTTGCTAAATTTATACATTAATTTAAATTGAAGTTAATAAGTTTTTTAACCTAGAGTTTTCTTACTTCTTAAAATACCAAAACTCTAAAAGGATGATGAACTAAGGATACTTAATATCCTCTATATAGCTTTCGAGAAGTAAAATCTAACCAACAATGTAACAACTGTTGGACTTGAAGACTTGGTTTCAAGTGGATTTGATGTCTCCAACCACCTTTGATGATGAAAATGATGGTGCTTGAAGAATGAAGATTGTGTCTTAGGATTAGAGAGTCTTAGGTTGTGTGGTAAGTAGCATTTCAATTAATCTTGGACTTAATCTTGGAGTTTAAAATGTTTTGAAATGTTTTAAAAAGGTTTAAAATGATTTCAAAGGTTTAACTAATTTTTAACTGGTTAAAAATCTGATTTCAACTAGTTAAACTGTTCTTCGTTTTTCAAAGCTTTGTATTTGGGAAATTTTAGTCGATTGTTTCGAAATTTAAACCAGCTTAAAATCCTGGTAGCTTTGTTCGAGAATTCCGGTTTTCGGAATAGCTAGTTAAAACGGGTTTTCAACCGACCGATTTCAAGTTTCGAGAAAAGGGTGCTCACTGGAAAATTGGTTTTAATGAAAACAACCGGTTAAAATGCGATTTCAACCGACTATTCTGGTCATAATCAGTTTTAACAGTTTTCTATATATAACTTGAAATTCAAAGAACTAAGTGACGAATTATTTTTAGAAGAACCCACTGAGCAAGAACGTTTCTCTTACACTCTAAATCAATTTGCGAATCACTCCAAGAAGTCCAAGATTCAATTAATTGCGAATTGAATCAAGATTTGCATGCTCTATTTTTTGTTCATAGCTCTTGCTCTGTTTTCGTTTCTGCACTGAATTTCCAGGTGAATTCAATCCAATTCTTTGTGTGTTTGTTAGTCGTGTGTTTGTCTCTTAATCGGGGTGATTAAGAGTTCTTGTAATAGGGTTTTACAGGTGTTTAGAAGTCTTGTAGGGTTCAAGACTAGGTGCAACTTTCTCGGTTTTCGTTTTGCATGTAGTGTTCATGTAAAACCGGTTTTTAGTGAATTGATTGAATTTGTGTGGTTAGGAAACTGGATGTACCCTTTGTTGAAAGGTGAACCAGTATAAATCTGCTGTGTTGTTCTTCTTCCCTTGATCTTTTACATTCGGCAATTGAATTCTAAATTGTAATTGAATTGGATATATGATCAATTGATTAAAAGCATTTCAAGAACCTATTAAAACTGGTTTTAATCTTCAATCCGAATCTGGTTTTTCATATTTGGGCATTGGGTTTCGAAAATCTTTGAAAGTTTAATTCACCCCCCCTCTTAAACTCAGCCATTTATTCCAACAATTGGTATCAAGAGCTGGTTCTTGAAAAATATTCAAGTTTTCTGAAAAATTTCAAACATGGCTGAAGGAAAATTGCCTTTTGCAGAGGGTGCTTCTATAAACAGGCCACCTATGTTTTCTGGGGTAAACTATCCATTTTGGAAAGTGAGAATGAAGATTTTCATTGAATCAATTGATATAGGGATTTGGAATGCTATAGTCAATGGACCGTATATCCCTAAAGAAGAGAAACCATGGGAAAGTTTAAATGTCGATGAACAAAAGAAAGTGCAATATGATTGTAAAGCAAAGAACATCATTACATCCGCACTTAATCTTGATGAATTCTTTCGTGTTTCACGAGTGTTCCAATGCTAAAGAAATGTGGGAAGTGTTGGAGGTTACTCATGAAGGAACAGCTGATGTTAAAAGAGCTAGAAAGCATATTTAATCCAAGAGTATGAGATGTTCAGAATGCTTCCAGGAGAAACTGTTTCAGATGTGCAAAAGAGGTTTACACACATTATAAACCATCTGATCGGCCTTGGAAAAGTGTTTGAGAAAGAGGAGCTGAACATCAAAGTGCTAAAATGTTTGGATCGAAGTTGGCAACCCAAAGTAACAGCAATTTCTGAATCCAAGGACTTGTCAACAATGAGTGTTGCTGCACTTTTTGGAAAGCTAAGGGAACATGAGCTTGAGTTGAATAGACTTGCTGAACAAGAAGACAATGACAAGAAAAAGAAAGGGCTGGCCTTGAAGACTTTGGTTCACAAAGAGGAGAATAGTGAGGATGAAGGACATGGAGGAAGTGATGCAGAAAATCTGAACCTCTTAGTTAGAAAGTTCAACAAGTTCTTGAAATACAAGAACAAAGATTACAAGAACAAGAGGTATAATAAAAATCTGATTTAACTTCTTCTAACTTTACTTGTTTTGGTTGTGGAAAACGAGGAACATATTAAGGTCTGAATGTCCATACTCACAAAACAAAGAGAGGAATGGAGAAAAGAAGCATGAAAAATCATTCAAAACCAAGAAGGCTTACATAGCATGGGATGAGAATGATATCTCCTCTAGTGATTCTTCAAGTGATGATGAAAGGGCCAATCTTTGCCTTATGGTCGATTGTGATACAGACAAGTAGTGTAAGTTCCTCAACTACTCAAAATGGTCTTCCTTATGATCACCGCTGCAAAATTTTCTGGAATTGCATGAAGAGGCCAACAAGGTTGCTTGTTCAAACAATAGACTTAAAGGTATGAACAATTGGCTAGAGAACAAGGTGAAAGAGCTAGAGAAAGAACTGGAAAATTCAAAAACTGATTTTGAAAATCTGGAAATGATTTACAAGGCTTCAAGTTGCAATGATGAACATGCTGAAAAAATCTGCACAAACTGCAGAATTTTAGAAAATCAAATTGAGTATTTGAACAAATCTCTAGCTAAATTCACCATGGGAAGAGCCAACTTGGATACACTTTTAGATTTTAAAAATTGTGTAACGAATAGAGTTGGACTTGGATTTAAAAATGGTTTTCAAAAGAAACAAAAGCCTTATAGAAATTTCTTTTCACATAGAAAACCGTCCAGCACTTCATCTATTACATGCTTTTATTGTATGAACAAGGGACATACTTCAAAATCATGCAAAATCAGAAAATTTGGTGTTCCTAGTGGTCAATATATTTGGAGGCCAAAATGTGGTAGAAAGGTTATTAACTTTGTTGGACCCAAATTGATGTGGGTACCAAATTCTCTCCATTGATTGTGTTTTGCAGGTGTTCTTGAAGGCCAAGGAATCATTGTGGTATCTAGACAGTGGCTGTTCAAGGCACATGTGTGGTGACAAAAGGAAGTTTGTCAAACTCACCTTGAAAAATGGAGGTTTTGTCACATATGGAGATAATAACAAAGGGAAAATCCTTGGAAGTGGTGATGTTGGTAACATTTCTTCAATCCTCACTGAAAACGTGTTATATGTTGAAGGTTTGAAGCATAATCTACTTAGTATTAGCCAGCTATGTGATAAAGGTTTTAGAATCATTTTTGAAACAAATCATTGCAAGATCATTGAGAAAAATTCTGATAAAATCTTCATGTTAGGCAAGAGAATTGAGAACATTTATATGCTTGATCTTGATCATATGTGTGCAACTAATTTTACATGTCTCATGTCTAAGGAAGATAGTTCATGGCTTTGGCATAGGAGAGCTGCACATATTAACATGAACCATTTGGAAAAGCTGTTTTCAAAAGAACTTGTTTTAGGGTTACCTAAACTGAAATTTGAGAAAGATAAAATCTGTCATGCATGCCAAAAGGGTAAACAAACCAAAGTTTCTTTTAATCTGAAAAATTATGTGTCTACAACAAAACCTTTGGAATTGCTGCATTTGGATTTGTTTGGTCCATCTAGAACAATGAGTATTGGTGGAAACTATTATGCTTTGGTTATTGTTGATGACTATTCTAGGTTTACTTGGACTTTGTTTCTGAAAAATAAAAGTGATGCATTTCATGCTTTTAAGAAACTTGCCAAGGTTTTACAAAATGAAAACAGTTGCAGCATAAGTGCTCTTAGAAGTGATCATGGAGGGGAATTTGAAAATGAAAAGTTCAATCATTTTTGTGAAAAATATGGGATTAAGCATAACTTTTCAGCACCTAGGACTCCTCAACAAAATGGTGTTGTTGAGAGGAAAAATAGATCACTTGAGGAACTAGCTAGGACAATGCTTAATGAATCAAACATCCCTAAATATTTTTGGGCGGATGCAGTAAATACTGCATGTTACATAATAAATAGGGTTTTGATAAGACCTATTTTGAAGAAAACCCCTTATGAATTGTACAAAGGGAGAAAACCCAACATAGCACATCTTAGAGTGTTTGGCTGCAAGTGTTTTGTTTTAAATAATGGCAAAGAAAAACTTGGCAAATTTGATGCTAAAGCTGATGATGCATTGTTTTTAGGCTATTCTTTACATAGCAAAGCATATAGGATCTTCAACAAGAGATTAGCTATCATTGAGGAATCAATACATGTTGTTTTTTATGAGACTAATGTGCAAAATGAAGGTGCAGTGAGTGGTGCAGGTGCAGGTGAAGAGAACTTAATTGAAGGTGTATCAACTGGACATGTAGAAACTGATAAAGCTGCTACAGGTGGTATTTTAGCTGGTGAAAATCGAAAGAACTCGATCGAAATCCTGGCACCGAATTAAATTCTGCGAAAATGATCTACCTAAAGAATGGAGGGTGCCTCGCAATTTGTCCATTGGAAATGTGATAGGAGATGTTCAAAGAGGTGTTTCTACAAGAAGGTCTATGCATGATACATGTTTAACTGCTGCATTTGTTTCCCAACTTGAGCCTAAATGTGTTGATGATGCATTATTAGATGAAAACTGGATTTTGGCAATGCAAGATGAACTGAACCAATTTAAAAGGAATGAGGTTTGGGAATTAGTCCCTTGCACACCTAATATGAATATAATTGGCACAAAGTGGGTGTTTAAAAATAAAATGAATGATCAAGGAGTAATAACTAGAAACAAGGCTAGGCTTGTAGCTAAAGGGTATAACCAAGAGGAAGGAATAGATTATGAGGAAACATATGCTCTCGTTGCTAGGTTAGAAGTCGTTAGGTTATTACTTGCTTTCTCATGCATGATTGGATTCAAACTTCATCAAATGGATGTGAAAAGTGCATTTTTAAATGGATATATAAATGAAGAAATTTATGTTTCACAACCATCTGGATTTGTTGATCACAAATTTCCTAACCATGTATATAAGCTCAAGAAGGCTCTTTATGGACTCAAGCAAGCTCCAAGACAATGGTATGAAAGGTTAAGTAACTTTCTTATCTCTCAAAACTTTGAAAGGGGCCAAGTTGATAAAACTTTGTTCATTAGAAAGTCTTTGGACAGCATTATACTGGTGCAGGTTTATGTGGATGATATAATCTTTGGATCCACTAATGAGAAGCTTTGTGAAGAATTTGTTGCAGCTATGCAGGGGGAGTTTGAGATGTCAATGATGGGTGATCTAAACTTCTTCTTAGGCTTACAAGTCAAGCAATTAGATCATGGAACATTCCTCAATCAGTCAAAATATTGCAAAGAGTTGTTAAAGAAATATGAGATGGACAGCTGCAAAGAATCAAGCACACCCATGGCTACCAGCAGCTATCTTGATGCGGATGAAAGTGGTAAACCTTTTGATTCCACTAAGTATAGAGGTTTGATAGGTTCACTTTTATATCTAACTGCTAGTAGGCCAGATATAATGTTTAGTGTATGCATGTGTGCTAGGTTTCAATCTAATCCCAAAGAATCACATTTTGCAATTGCCAAAAGAATCTTGAAATATCTAAAAGGAACTATTAATGTTGGTTTGTAGTATCCTAAAGGTGCTACTTTTAATCTAGTGGGCTATTCGGATGCAGACTTTGCTGGATGTAAACTTGATAGAAAAAGCACTAGTGGAACTTGTCATCTACTAGGAAGTAGTCTAGTATCATGGCATAGCAAAAGCAAGCTAGTGTGGCTTTGTCTCATCGTAAGTCGAGTATGTTGCAGCTGGGAGTCAGTTGTGCTCAAACTCTTTGGTTAAAACAATGACTTTTTGATTATGGTTTGAAACTAGATCACATTCCTATTAGGTGTGACAATACAAGTGCTATAAACTTAACAAAAATCCTATTTTGCACTCTAGAACGAAACATATAGAAATAAGGCACCATTTCATTAGGGATCATGTTCAAAAAGGGGATTGCATAATTGAATTTGTTGACTCTAATAACCAACTTGCTGATATATTTACCAAACCACTCCCAAAAGATAGGTTTTTCCAATTAAGAAATGAGTTGGGTGTTCTTGATGTTTCAAATGTGATGTAATTCGTGTATGTGATTCATTTCTGTTGTTAATCATGCTGTGTTTGTGTGTTTGAATGCTTAAATCTGCATAATTCTTGATTAATTACAGTTAGATTTGCATATTGTATGTTATAAGTGAAATCTGCAATGTTATTCGAGGATTTTAGTTAGTTGTTTCGGGCTTTTAATCGCTTGTTTTGCATAATTTGGGACTGCAGTGGATGTGCATGAATATCTCGTCTCTGCTTTAGCCGATTAATCCGTCGATTTAGTCGGTTAAAATCATTTATCCGCATTAAATCGATGATCGGGATTTCTGCTTTAATCATCTGTTTCTCACAAATCAATCGATCGAAATTGCCTGTCACCATGCAAAGTTTAAAATTTGAATGAATTTACTGTTAAACTGCATTGATTCACATTCAATTGGTGCATTTAAGTTGATTAATTGAGAATTGTGCATTTAAACATGATAGATAAAGTCGGTTCAAAGAATCTTGACTCGTTGTTTTGTCTTGTAGTGCCTTTGCTTTACTTTTTAAGCTGGTTTCTCTCCAAATACGTGTTGCATTCAACCAATCGAATTCTTTGGTCAAATTTGTGCTCGCTACATATCTCTGTCCAATATATTCCAACTGAATGCATTTGATTCCCTCTTTGATCGAATAAAGCATTGATTTGATAAAACCCGAAAATCGAAATGTTAAATACATGTGTTGTGCATTGCTTCATCGTTATTCACCCCGCCGTGTAAAATCTGCATAATACATTCTCTATACACTGTTTCTCTACACTTTCTCTTTTCTGCAATGGCCTCTTCAAGCAACCCAAGGAAGAAATCTAAAACTGCTGAATCATCCAAACACAAAGAACCTGAAATTCCAGCAACTCATACTTATAGACATGGGTCTATAGAAGCTTGGTTCGAAGGTGATGAAGAGAGGATTGAAAAGTTTCAATCCCATATCAGTAGAAAGGTTGTAAACTCACCGAAAGTGCTCAGTTTTCAGTGGCTGGAAGATGAAGGTTTGGCTGACATTATAGCCATGATTCAATATCAGGATCTGCAAAAATTTCTGGAATTAAATGGGTTCATATACCCAGACTTGGTGAAAGTATTTTACACAAATCTCAAACATGATGGGTCTGTTTTAACTTCAAAAGTGAAAGGAAGGGAAATGATCATAAACAACTCTGTTTGGAGAAAAGTAGGGGGCTTCAAAACTGATGGCATTGTGGTTAGCAGGGGTTTGTGTGGTTCCTTGGAAGACTTTAACAAGGTGCAAACGTACAGAGAGTGTTTGAGGAACCCTCAAGGATCTATTCGTGGATTTCAAGTGGGTGGACTGAATTTGACAGCAAGGGTGCTTACATTTATCATCACATGGATGATCACTCCAAGGGGAAGCAATCATGCTACATTGAATGAAGGTGATCTTCTTCTAATTTTTTGTTTGATGAAATCTGTGAGAATTAACTGGATTCATATCATCAAAGATCACATGATGAAGTCCAAAAGGCTGCCTGATTATCGTCTTCCATATGCTGTGATAATTTCCAAATTCCTTGAGTATTTTGGTGTGGACATTAGAGGTGAACAGAAAATCAACATAGGGCGAACCCATCAGCTGGATAATAGCTTTCTCTTTAAGTTTGGCTTCACCAAAAGCAATGGAGCATGGACTGCTGGACAGGAAGCTGTCAATGCAGGGACAAACACTGCTGGAACTTCTGCTGGTGCTGGAACTGCAACTGATGAAGCTGGAGATTCTGAACCTGGTGCAGAAGGCTACTCCATGATGGGAGATATTGTACCTTATGTTCCTCCAATTGACCGTGGACCTCCACTTTCATTGTTTGAACAAACAGTGTTACAAAGATTTGATTCCATCCAATCTCATCAACAATATCATCACAACTACTGCATGAATAGGTTTGGTCGCATTGATCAAAGCATTGAAGATTTACATGCCCAACTTGCACAAATAAATATGGGATATTATACTGCTCCTGGTGATGATGGTGGAGAAGATAATAATTGATTTCTGCTGTTGTATCTGCTATGATGTCATTGATGTCTGCTGCTGTTGGTCATATGGTACTGTACTGCATATTGCCTCGCTTGCTGCTGTTGACAAAGCTACATTCACAAGCTGCTGTTGTTTGCTGTTTATTTCTGTTTGGTTAATGTGCTATTAGTTACTTGTTGCTGCTGTTTTTTAATTGGGTCAAATTCCCATGTATCTTGAACAGTTTTCAATTCGCTGCATATGTTATTTCTCTTGTGCTATTTGATGATTCCAAAGGGGGAGAAAGAATTGAATGCATTTGAGGGCACACACATCATGGAGCACAGGTGAAAGGGGGAGACTTGTGAAAGGGGCAGACTTCTGCTTCTGCTTCTGCGCGCTCTGCTATCTGCTATGATCTGCAGCTATTTGCTGCTATGTAAAATGGTGTTGCAGTATTTTCTAAACTACTGCTATATTTCCTTACCACCATATTGTTCTGCTGTATTTTTGTGTTTTGTGCAGGACTCTTACATTCTTCAAAGACAATGAATGCATCAAGTGGTTGTCATCATCAAATAGGGGGAGTTTGTTGGACTTGAAGACTTGGTTTCAAGTGGATTTGATGTCTCCAACCACCTTTGATGATGAAGATGATGGTGCTTGAAGAATGAAGATTGTGTCTTAGGATTAGAGAGTCTTAGGTTGTGTGGTAAGTAGCATTTCAATTAATCTTGGACTTAATCTTGGAGTTTAAAATGTTTTGAAATGTTTTAAAAAGGTTTAAAATGATTTCAAAGGTTTAACTAATTTTTAACTGGTTAAAAATCTGATTTCAACTAGTTAAACTGTTCTTCGTTTTTCAAAGCTTTGTATTTGGGAAATTTTAGTCGATCTGTTTGAAATTTAAACCGCTTAAAATCCTGGTAGCTTTGTTCGAGAATTCCAGTTTTCGGAATAGCTAGTTAAAACGGGTTTTCAAGTCGATCGATTTCAAGTTTCAGAAAAAGGGTGCTCACTGGAAAATTGATTTTAATGAAAACAACCGGTTAAAATGCGATTTCAACCGACTATTCTGGTCATAATCAGTTTTAACAGTTTTCTATATATAACTTGAAATTCAAAGAACTAAGTGACGAATTATTTTTAGAAGAACCCACTGAGCAAGAACGTTTCTCTTACACTCTAAATCAATTTGCGAATCACTCCAAGAAGTCCAAGATTCAATTAATTGCGAATTGAATCAAGATTTGCATGCTCTGTTTTTTGTTCGTAGCTTTTGCTCTGTTTTCGTTTCTGCAATGAATTTCCAGGTGAATTCAATCCAATTCTTTGTGTGTTTGTTAGCTGCGTGTTTGTCTCTTAATCAGGGTGATTAAGAGTTCTTGTAATAGGGTTTTACAGGTGTTTAGAAGTCTTGTAGGGTTCAAGACTAGGTGCAGCTTTCTGGTTTTCGTTTTGCATGTAGTGTTCATGTAAAAACTGGTTTTTAGTGAATTGATTGAATTTGTGTGGTTAGGAAACTGGATGTAGCCTTTGTTGAAAGGTGAACCAGTATAAATCTGCTGTGTTGTTCTTCTTCCCTTGATCTTTTACATTCGGCAATTGAATTCTAAATTGTAATTGAATTGGATATATGATCAATTGATTAAAAGCATTTCAAGAACCTATTAAAATTGGTTTTAATCTTCAATCCGAATCTGGTTTTTCATATTTGGGCATTGGGTTTCGAAAATCTTTGAAAGTTTAATTCACCCCCCCTCTTAAACTCAGTCATTTATTCCAACAACAACTTCAGTCACACATAAACATAACTCTTACAAAATTCACACATACAAGCAATAGAAAAGACATCTTTCTCAACTCAAACCCCACAAACAAACCCAAAAGAAGAGAGAACTTGAGGTCTTAGAAGAAAGGAAACATTTATATTAAATGAAGTTCTCACAAGCTAATTATAAGTAACAAAAAAAAATTATAAACATGTTAATCAAGTTAAATGAATAATAGCAATTCCTCTTTAACATTTAAATATTTTCACTTATTATTCATAAAAGCAATTCTTTACCATATATTAAATTAAATTAAATTAAATTATTTTAAAGAAATTCATCAATATAGTAATATAACTCTTTAAATGTTTTATAACTAAAATATTTATATTTATTAATAGGAAAATAAATAAAAAATGTAATGAATAATAATTTTCAATAAGAATTTCACTAATATAATAACTATATCATGCTTTCATAATTATTAATTTTTTAATTATTATTTTAAAATCTATATTTAAAATATTTTTTATCATATAAATATCTTATAAGTAATTATATGTTAAAATTAAATTATGTTTAAAGTAATCATTAAAACAAATCTTTCACCTCATAATAATAAATATATATATATATGTATATATAATTTCATATCATTAATTATATTAAGTTTCATTCATAATGCACATATGGATATTATTTATATGAATATAAATAAATTCATATTTAATCATAAATTATATCATAACTAAATATGAAGCGTTTTATAAAAGATTCTAAATTATGATAAACAAATTATATTAAAGGCAAATACCGAGTAATGATATTTATCCTTCTATTAACGTGAGTTTTGAATTTATCATTGTCATTCAAAACACAATACCACCTCGGGTATCCTTGTATCACCGATTAGGATGATGCAACCACCCAATTAGGGTTATCTAGCCAATGTCAAACCTTACACAAACACACATACACACAAATGTACACACATATATAAATCCATATACATGTATAAAGTGATTTATCTAGGATCCGTTACCCACGAAGGGTCATCCAAACCATACATCAACATATATAAAATAATTAAACCTCTATAAAAGCATCAATCATGACATAACCTAATTTTCATTTCATTATATTGTCTCTTGAGCAATAGAGCTATCACTTGAGAGAAATGCAACTAGAGAGCAATACCTTCCCAAGACTCTCCTTCCCATCATTTGAGTGTTATAGTCAATGCTTGAGTGACCACCACTTGTTGGAGGAAGTTCAATAAGTACTAGAAGGATCATCCATCGCCATAGTACGCTTGAGCATGCAACCAACATTTAAGCATCTAGGCATGTGTCGCACATTGTTACACGTAATGATGACATATATACACTGCCTTGAACCATGCTTAAACTTCCCAACACAAAACGCTTGAGCCACAAGTTATATCACTTGAGCGTCCAACTAAACGCTCACGTGATATGCTTCTAGAGAAAAAAGAATAATCTCAGCACCTCTTTTGCCCAAGCTACAAGCCAACACTTGAGTTATAAATCATGTTGCTTAGGTGACACAAGGAGGTCAATGCAATTAACACATATTGTTTGAGCCTTTCCTAAGTTATCATACATTACTCAAGCGATACTCAGTCCAACAACAACTCCGACAACTCAAAATAAACATTTTCTCAAAATTTTCTACATTTATATTCAATTCTACACATTGTTAGATATTCCAATTGCATTAATACTCAAATTTATAGATGAAAAACTTCCACATCTCATATTTTCCCATCCATTTAATTCCATAACATACAAACATATTCTTCTACTTGCATATACATATTCTACAAAAACAATTATACATTGTAAATTTTGGATTATTAGCTCCCCTTACCTAAATTGAAGCAAGTTGTTATCAAATAATTCTTTCACAACTTTCCAATCAACTCTATCAACTTAGGTGAGCTTCTCGAAGTTTAGTTCCACATCGAAAGACACCCCTTAACATAAACTTAAGAATAGAAGGAAAAAAGGATTGAAACTTAGATAGGATTGATTTTACATACCATAACTAAGAATTGTTCACTCCAACTTGCTCTAATCTCTATAAGCACCTCAAGACCTCAATCTTATAAACAAATTTAGGGTCAAACTCCTTTTATAGTTAGAGAGAAGCTTTATAAACTAAAATTTTAAGAATAAACTTAAAAATAAACGTTTAATTTTTGTTTATAGAGGTTATATTCAATTTATTAATAAATATTATTGGGTAATTATTATTTTGTAAAAATATTTTTCATTATATGGAATAAGATTATTAATTTTGTCATTTTTAATTTAAAAGTTATGTTAAAAATTGTTTCTAACGCATCACTGTGCACAGATTTGAATCTATTAAAAGTACTTAAAACTTAAAGTTTTAAAATGAGCTTTGTTTTAATACTAAAACAAGTTTTTATTTTATTAGAATCTGTTAAATCTAATGATTCATTTTTTCTCCATTTTAGCCAGTTAAAATAACACAATGATAGTCTAAAATCACTCATAGTCTAAAATCTAGTGATTTTAAAATATTAAACACTCATTTTAACAAATTAAAATTCTAGCTTGATTTTCTAGTTTTGTTTTAATTGATTAAATCAGTTTTAATGGATTAAAATTGACATATATAAATAAAGTCTAATTATGTTTATACTTTATGAATTTGGATTAATTTTTTCCACTAATTGAAAAACATTTTTGTTATTGAGAGATTATATCGAGATTAGGAACACTTCTCAAAGCTCTTTAAACTTGATATTTGATTCAAACTTTCCATTTCAAAGTTTACATAACTAATTATCCTGTCTTTTACTTCTTAGTTGTCCTTAACTTTTTCAAGTGATTTTATTTTTATATCTTTTAATTTTTCTTCCGGAAATACATCCGATTAAGGTTATCAAATTGATCTTAGGATAAGTTTCACTAGGTGTTATGATAAGGTTTTGTAGGATTGAAGATGTTAGTTTTTGGTTATTTTCTTTCTTGTTTTCCCATGTGTCTTGTAAAAACTTAGAAGTTAGTGGATCAGTTTAGTCATTATAGATAAGAGTCTGGATGTACCTATTTTACTAAAGTGAATATAAAACTTTATCACTTAGTTTTCTTTCTCATCTCTCTCTTGTTACATTGTTAAACATATTATCTTGTACACCTTATTTTCTAAAAGATCACTAATATCATATATTGAAATTGTATAGAACTTATTACAACCTTTATTCTATTAATTCATTAGAGATTTGACATTCTATTTCAAAAATTGGTAATAACTCAATTTATCCCACATTTTGAACTTAGTTTACTATTTTAATAATTGATATTAATACTATTGTATAAATTTTTTTAATAAATTGTTGAGAACTACTTAGCTTTTGTTGAAAAGTTTCTTTATTAACATATTACTTATGTTTTGCCAAGTTAATCATGAGTATTGCAAAGTAAGTAAGAAATTTATACTAATCAATTGATAGAGATTCTTTTTATGTAATTATTAATGGAAACAGATATTTTTATGCATAAAAAATTATTTATTTATTGAAAAATCATGAACATCAACGTTAAAGTGGAAATACAAAGACATGACAATATATTATAACTTCTACTTTAAAATTTGATGAGTTTTTTTTATCATATTTCTCAATATAATTACAAAAAATAAATAAATATGGAATACTTTGGAAGTAGATCAATAAGAATAAAAAAAGTAAGCAAGCATGCTTTTGTTTTAGACTATGAGCTTTTTCAAATACAATAAGGAGAAATTGTATTTAATCTTCAAAAGAAACTTACCCAGACAAAAAATCACCTAATCATATACTGAGTTAATAAAACACGAGGAATGTAAAAATTCAAACATATAAAGAAAAAATATTAAATAATATGAAAAAAACTTACATCAAAATTTTAATATAAAAGTACTAACATAAATGTCTTGATATTTTAGATAAAAAATGTCCAAATAAAAAAATATATTAAAAATTTAAAAAAATATAGACAATATAATTTTGAAAAGATAAATATTTATAAGAAATAAAAAATGAAGTAGTTTCTTTCATAATTTTTTAATGAATATTTTTATTTTGTTTTTAATTTAAATTATCTTATCTAAACCTATAGAAAAAGAGTCTTACATTTTTTTATTCAATAGTTCTATAAATCTAACCTATTCTTAAGATATATTTACAAAATAATTTAATTAATTAAAATACACAGAGTATATAAAATTGTTGATTAAATTAAAATTGAGAGACTAAAGTAGCATAAACAATCAAACAGACTAAAATTGTTATAAGTGAAAAAAAATAAAAGTCTATGAAATATTTTAACTATAACTGTTATGTCTTCTAATCTATATTTTTTAAAATAGTGTAAAGATAAAAACCAAAGCTATTCAAATATTCTACATGATTAAACTAATAAAGATATTCACATTCAGAAACTGAATATACATGTTAAAATACTTGATCCCATGAGTACTGAAAAAGTTAATAAACTAAAATAATTGAATCTCGTAAGTCTAAATAAAAGTTAAAAATGTAATGTATTTTATTTTAATCTCTCAATTCTAAACAAGAAAAAAGTAACATATTTTATAATTATCATGAGAGTTTTTCTCCACATGTATTGACTCCAATATTCCTTCTTTTAAGGTAAGTTAAACCAGTTACTACCTTGATTTAGTCTTATCCAAAATAAGTGATTTTAAGTGTTGTATAAACTACCATAATAAATTATGGATGCTTTTTATTACAATATTTATAAATAATAATATTAATAAATAAACTATTTTTATTATTTTTCTTTTTCTTTCAATTTATCTAAATAATATTATTTTTTATTGCACCTGTTTCGTAATATATTATTATTTGTTCGTACTCATATACAAAAGCCAACTCGCATTTTGAACTAAGTCACCATAAAGACAATCTTTTGGTATTCCTTCTAAGGTTCACAAAAACTCCTTTAATAGTGTTATGGGAGGGAAAGATAAGAAGAAGAGTGTATTGATCAATGCTTATTTGATATGGTATATCTTTATTGAATAATAAGTATAATAATACTTGTTTGTTGTTATTTTAAATATTAATTAAATAATTTTTTATAAAAAATAAAAATTATAAGAAAGAAAATATGATATTATAAAAGATTTAATATCAAATTGATATACATTTTCTTTTTCTTAATGATAAATATTAATAAGAAAATTATAATTACATAAATATTAAATTAGAGTATCATTAAATAATAATTGAATAAAAGTTAAATAATTATAAAAAATGATAAAATATATTTTAGAAATAAATTGTAAAACTAAGAATTAAATAAAAGTTAATATAAGATTTTTAGGTTACTTAATAAATTAGATGTATTTTAATGGTTTAAATTAGGAACATGTACTATGATGAGTTTGAAACAGGTAAAGGACAAATATGTTATCTTACCGGACTTGAGATTGGAACATTGACATCTTATGTGGGGACGAAAGGGGGTTAAAAAGTCGAATCCTCATTCTCCTTAGCTCTGGACTGAGTGACTTGTTCCGGTACACTCAATAGTTTCATATTATTTAGGAATCGAGGTCAAAGTTAGTTTATATACTTCTTCCTCCCTTAAGCCTCTGAGACGCCTTTTAAGGATAAAACCGTGACGGAACTTCAAACTCTAAAGCAAACAATATTTTAAATGCAGTGATTGACCATAATCATATTTCCTTAACAGACTTGAGGCTAGAACAATTATTTATCTCATCTCCATATCAAATAAAAATAAATATTTAGATTCATTTCTCTCATCCCTATTTGAATAGCTATTTATCATTTACATCATGTTAAGTATCAAAACATAAATATTTAATAATAAACACATCTATTTCCCAAATTTATTTATGAAGAATATGTATTAGAAAGATAGAGTCATATGTTACGTTAGATGAGCTTAGCTTTAATAAAACTGTTTTAAAAGTAATATTTTAATATTTTAATAATTGATAATTTTTACTTTATTAATATTTAAAAACATAATAATAATAATAAATAATATCAACTTAAATTTAAACTAAAACAAATATAATTTATTTTATTTTAATTTGTCTGTAATTAGAAATATAAATTAATGGAATTATACTTAATAAAAATTTTGATAAAAAAATTTCTATATAATTAACATATATATATTACAATAAACTTATTAAATATAAACTAATTTAAAAATAATTAATATTTTAGAAACTATTTTATATAATAAAACTATTAATATCTAAAATAATTTTATTATAATAAAATTATATTTTTTAATAATTATTAAATAAATTTTTAAATTATAATATTAATTTTTAATATTAACTATTAAAATTTAAACTACTTATTAAATTAGATTATAAATTAATATTTAATTCAATTAATAATTAATTTTATATTTTATTAATCAATAATATAATTAATAAAAATAATTTTTATTTAATATTTAATATTTTTATTTATTGGTGGAGTCACAATAATTATATTTATGAAATAACTCAAAAAGTGATAAGTTTGTTGTTGTAAAATATTTCTACAATAATTAATTAACACTTCTTATTCACTCTCTATAAAAAAAACAGAACAAATATTATATATATATATATATATATATTTTTTTTTTAAATAAGTAAAATAACTTATTTCTAATTTTAACCTTTTAAATTCAATGTTCAAATGATTAAATAAGAGATGTATTTTCTTTAGAGAATCATTATAGTGTCTCTTTGGTTAATGTGACTATTATAAAAGTTTCTCTTTAAAAAAACCAAATTTTATGGAAAAAATTATTTTTACAATAAATAAATATTTTATTTTATTTTATAAACTATATACATTTTAATTAAATATAATTATATTATAATTATATTAAAATTTAATAACACTAAAATTATAACGGAATAAGTTTTAAATGTAATTATTTATAATATTAAAATTATATCTGTTATTACTTACAATAATTAAATATAAAAATTTAATATAATGTTATGTTATAAGTTGATTAAAATTATTAAAAATTGTATTATTTATTTATATTTTAATTAATTTAAAATTTAATTTTTTAATGATATAATTTTTAATTCTGTAAAATATTAATTATTATTTTAAATAATTATATAATAAATAATATATATATACATATATATATATATTTATATAATGAAATTTTTTAATATATAATTTTAGTTTATATCAACATATATTCTAAATAACATAACTATATTTATTCTAATTAAATATTTAAATATAATTGTATTACTTAGAGTTATATATTTCATAATATTATTATATAAATATATGTTTTATTAATTATTATATAATTATTTACAAAATATTAATTAATATTTTAAAGAAATAAATTTTATGTTATTAAAAATTTAAATAAGTTCTCCGCCATATTGACAGACAGAATAAATGTGTCATTTTTTCCTTCAAACAGATGATTGCGTTGTCTGTTCATATCTTCCCTTGTTCTATTATGTGCATTACTTTTATCATATAACTTTTTCTTTCTTATATATATATATATATTAGAAAGATAGAGTCATATATTACTTTAGATGAGCTTAGCTTTAATAAAACTGTTTATTTTATTACATAAAATAAAAATGTAAAAAAATATCAAATATTAACAATATATCAATATTAACTACTTAAATCTAAATAATAAATGAATATATTTTTCATTTTTATGGAAAAGATATTTTAAAATAAAATCTAGAAATTTTTTTGAAAACTAATTTAAATAGAAAATATATTAAACAAATATTCTCAACAACAAACATCTCTAAAAAACCCTTTTATGTAAAGTAAGAATTAATCCTTTTGTACCACAGACTGTGTGCTAGTTTTAAACCATACAATGCTTTCTTTAACTTCTAGATTTTTATCTTCTAGATTTCAAAATTTAGAGTAAAATTTTTTTAGTAATTTTAAAATAATTGTGATACAC
The DNA here is from genome assembly GCA_030347555.1 of Lablab purpureus. NCBI lineage: Eukaryota > Viridiplantae > Streptophyta > Magnoliopsida > Fabales > Fabaceae > Lablab > Lablab purpureus. The sequence goes on along the minus strand of CM059258.1, from coordinate 12,170,341 downwards.
TAATAGTTGCTAGTTTGATTTAAATTGATAGTATTATCAAAGTATGAATTGTTGTTAATAAGTATTTGAAGGTGAATGACTTTTAGTTAAACCTGAGTAATTATTAATAAATAAGTACAAAATATATGTTTAGTTTGACTATAAGATCTTTATTTTGGTTTTAAATCTTGAACATCTTTAACTTAATCTCGTGTTTTGAGTTACTTTTATTAGTAAGTAGAAAAATATGTTTAGCTTGACTTTATACCTTCAGCATTTCTAACTTAGTTACACTTGAACATCTCTAACTCGATTCCATATCTTGAATATCTCTAGTTCGATTCTATGTTTTGAATAACTCTAGATTTTATGTCTTGGACATCTCTTACTTGATTTAGTACCTTAAGGATATCTAGTTTATCTATAAGTTGACTCTACAGTTTAAGGTTCTTTAGCTGAATTTCGTGTTTCGAATATTTTTAGCTTGACTTTACTACTTTAGCATTCATAGATCAATATTGTGTTTTAATCAATTCTTTTATGTAAAAAAATAAAGAATACTACATTATTTTAAACAATAAATAAATGCTTTTAATTTATACTAAAAGTTGTATTATGTCAAAAGCTTAAATGCTTCTAACAAATATTAAAGTTATAACATAAACTATATAGTATGTTACAATTGGTTGTAATAAAGTGTGTGCTTTAAGATAAACTATGTAGTATGTTACAATTGGTTGCAATAAAAAGTGTGCTTTGATCTCCTTCTAACAAGCAGTTTGCACAATGTTTTTTTTATTTAACACTAAATAATGTACTTCAACCAACTTGTAATAAATATTTTTTTCTCCTTTAGTATTAAAAAGTGTATATATTTTAATTAATTAGGCAATAAAAAGTGTATGGAAGAGTTGTACTTTATTTTATTAATGTGTTTTATATATAAAATAAAAATGTAAAAAAATATCAAATATTAACAATATATCAATATTAACTACCTAAATCTAAATAATAAATGAATATATTTTTCATCTTTATGGAAAAGATATTTTAAAATAAAATCTAGAAATTTTTTTGAAAACTAATTTAAATAAAAAAGATATTAAACAAATATTCTCAACAACAAACATCTCTAAAAAACCCTTTTACGTAAAGTAAGAATTAATCCTTTTGTACCAAAGACTGTGTGCTAGTTTTAAAACATACAATGCTTTCTTTAACTTGTAGATTTTCATCTTCTTCATCTTTGATATCATATCTCATAGGTTGTTTAACATACACTTTTGCTTTCAAATATTCATTGATGAATTTTCCCTATTATTTTGAGTTGATAGAGAGATAAGCATACAAATTGTATCTGATCTCACTACAAGCGCAAATATCTCAAAATAATCAATATCTGACCTCTGCTTATATCATTTTACCTCTAATCTTGCTTTGAAGCGATCAATTTCTCCACTGGATTTGTATACAACTTTACTCCAATTTGGAAATTTTGTCAATTTTCATGTTTGATTCTTTTTAATGACATGAATTTCTTCATTTATTGTTTTTCTCCAAATTTTGATCATCAATAACTTCTTTAAAGGATATTGGTTCACAATATGCAAATAAAATAAAGTTGATAATTTCTTCATCACATGGGTTATCATATTTACCCACAACATAATCCTATCAATATCATCCATCCACCATTAAAATCAATATTGTGCAGTGCTTGGAACAAATTGAGATGATTTTCAAATAGCAAAGATGCTGGAAATTGCTTTGACCTTGTGTAATTTAAATGAAGGGAGATTTTCCTAACTAGTTGAGGATAAGGATAGTAGTATAAGGTGACATGTGTAAAGGTGTTTATAACATCTCAATTTACAGCTTGAGAAGAAGAAAGACGAAGGTGTGAGTACAATTCTAATTAAAAATTGAAATTGTTATCATGACTTTCAGAAAAAAAAAATTTAATTAAAATCAATGATCATAGTGTCTTAAAAAATCAATAATCTTTATAGATCAAACTCTTACATTTGGGAACTTGAACACTTAACTTGATGATGTACTTTTGTAATGTTTTATGAAAATTTAATTGAGAAATCTCCGAATGGGTGAAATACATATACATATGTATGTGTACTAGTATTATTCAATTAAAAAATTATAGTTTCTTAGCTGTCTTGATAGATCAAACTTTTATATTTGGGAACTTAAAAGACTTGTCAACTTCTCAACCATAAAAAATTAATTAAAGAATATTACGTGTATATTGTCAAATACATGTATTAAATACACATATATATGAATATTAATCTTTTAATTAGAGTATGAGGATATGAAAGTATATATTTATTTATTTATTCTTTTCATATACCTGTTTGTTATTATATCAAGTCTTTCTCCTCATATTTATTTTGTTTTAAATTTTTAAAATATTTTTAGTTTATTAATTAATTTAAAAAAATTGTTTGATATTTTATTGAGTTCTTAATTTTATAATTTAGTTTTAGAATATATATTTGATTATTTTTTATTTTTTATAATTATTTGTTTTTCAATTATTATTTGATGACACTTTAATTTGATATTTATGTTATTATAAATATATTTATTATTAGAGAAATCAAGACATATATAATTTTGACATTCCATCTATGATACTACTTTTTATTTTATATAAAAAATTATTTAATTAATATTTGTAACACCAAGAGGTGAGTACAATTATATCTATTATTTAATTGTAATAGATGAAAATGAGACAAAAGTTTCATATTAATTAAATATATAAATGTAGATAAATTAATGCAAGAATAAAAATGAAAAAGGAAATATAATCCGAACCAGACCCATTTTTATCTCTAACTGTAAGACTTTTGTTGATTTTCCCTGATTTATCAAGGATGTTGAAGTACTTGTACCTATTTATGGGATTTGAATGTGTTTTAAAATTTAATTTTTAAAAATAAAAATTAGGATTAACATAAAGCTTAAACTAAAATAAAATATTATTATAAAATTTTAATATATAAAAGAAGTAGTTCAGAATCTCATCTATAAATACCACTACAAACTAATCTAGGTATGACCTGGAAATCTTGTTCATGTACTCCATGAACACTACAAGGCATAACTACATACTAATAGTGACCATACTTCATCTTAAAAGTTGTCTTATGCACATCTTCAACCTTCACTCTGATATGATGAAATTCTGATATTAGATCAATCTTAGAGAATACAATTGTTCCATACAACTAATATTACAAATCATCAATGATAACAGATACTTATTCTTTATAGTGAGTTTGTTAAGTTGCTTAATCAATGCACAATCTTAATGACCCATCAAACATAATTAACACCCAATTTTCATATATGTTTATTCCTAGTGCTCTAGAAAAAGATGTGGCTAAATGGTTTTTCATCACTATCACACATCCAACACACATAGAGGACATCATCATCATACCAGATGTTGGTGTAACACCAACAAATCACATTACAACTACAACGGAAGCTACAATTACTTCAAACAAGCACATGACACAAGAGAGTGTGTCTCTCCATAATCATACATCATATAATTATTTATGTGATATCCTCACAATTAAGACAGAAATTCATCCTGATTTAGTTATGAGTGTGCACCCTCATTACTTAATCCAGATTCCTTCCTTCCTTAATATGTTTATATCTATTAAAAACAACAATCTCATTTCAATGAAATTGAGATTTGGCAAACATCCAATCAATTTCTCTATCTACAACAAACTAGCATGGCAAACCAATCCCCTTAGGTCAATCTTGGGAAAGAACTACTCTGATACCATTATTGTAACGACCTAATAAATCGCTACTTTTATCATACTTAGTATGCAAACGTAACTTGTATTAACTGATAATAAAACACATTATATATAAAATTTGTATTTGTATTCAATACAAAAGGGAATCTCTACTAGTACAAAATTCTATTATAAGAAATAGAAACATATACAAATATATGCGTATAACTACTACTTAATCTTCTAATATAATCCTGGGACACCAAAACATCCCACCCACCTATTAAGATATCTGCTCCCGTGTAGCAAAACACAATCATCGCAGGCCAAATAATCGACAATTGTAGGGTAAGCTAATCATTCAAAAATATAACAACACAAAATAATAACATCATGTAGTATTCATCATCATATCATTCTCATGCACATTCATCATAGAACATACTTACTTTGAAATTTAATGCATCTTTAATATTTGAAAAGTAACAACACAAATCATATTATCATGTAATACACATACTCACAACATTCTCATTAACACACATAAGTAGATTATGGGTACCAACCCCAGGCTCTACTCGGCCCCACACAAACATATCGGTAGATTATGGGCACCAACCCCAGGCTTTACTCGGTCCCACACAAACATATCGGTAGATTATGGGCACTAACCCCAGGCTCTACTCGACCCCACACACAAACATATCGGTAGATTATGGGCACCAACCCCAGGCTCTACTCGGCCCCACACAAACATATCGGTAGATTATGGGCACCACCCCAGGCTCTACTCGGCCCCACACAAACATATCGGTACTTTTGTTTTACTAAAAAGAACTCAATTTTTCATAATTTGAAGTTTTGTATTTTATTCTCGATCCGTACTTTTGTTTTACACAAAGAAAATAAATTTTTAGTAATTTTGAAATTCAAATTTTATTTTCGATCCGCACTTTTGTTTTACACAAAAATGCTCAATTTTTCGTAATTTCAAAATTTAAATTTTATTTTCGATTCGTACTTTTGTTTTAGAAAAAACAATTTCATAATTTGGAAATTTATATTTTATTTTCGATCTGTATTTTTTTCTAAGAAAAAAACTCAATTTTCATAATTTGAAATTTTATATTTTATTTTCGATCCATACTTTTTTTACACAAAAAAATAAATTTTTCGTAATTTGGAAATTCAAATTTTATTTTCGATCCCTACTTTTGTTTTACACAAAAAAACTCAATTTTTCGTAATATCGAAATTTATATTTTATTTTTGATCCGTACTTTTGTTTTACAAAAAAACACTCAATTTTTCATAATTTGGAAATTCAAATTTTATTTTCGATCCGTACTTTTGTTTTACACAAAAAAAACTCAATTTTTCGTAATTTGGAAATTCAAATTTTATTTTCAATCCGTACTTTTGTTTTACACAAAAAAACTCAATTTTGGGTAATTTCGAAATTTAAATTTTATTTTCGATCCGTACTTTTGTTTTACAAAAAAATCAAGCTTTCATAATTTGGAAATTTATATTTTATTTTCAATCCGTACTTTTGTTTTATAAAAAAAAAACTCAATTTTTCATGATTTGGAAATTTATATTTTATTCTCGATACGTACTTTTGTTTTACGCATAAAAACCCAATTTTTCGTAATTTCGAAATCTATATTTTCTTTTGGATCCGCACTTTTATTTTACAAAAAAACTCAATCTTTCATAATTTGAAATTTTATATTTTATTCTCGATCTGTACTTTTGTTTTACAGAAAAAATACTTAAATTTTCGTAATTTCGAGATTTATATTTTATTTTCCATGCCTAATTTTGTTTTAAAAAAAACTAAATTTTTCATAATTTCGAAATTTACATTTTGTTCTCGATATGTACTTTATTTTTACACAAAAAAACTCAAGTTTTCGTAGTTTCAAAATTTGTATTATATTCTCGATCCGTACTTTTCTTTTACACAAAAAAACTCAATTTTTTGTATTTTGGAAATTCAAATTTTGTTTTCAATCCGTACTTTATTTTTACACAAAAAAACTGAATTTTTCATAATTTGGAAATTTGTATTTTCTTTTCAATCCGTACTTTTGTTTTAAAAAAAAAACTCAATTTTTCATAATTTGGAAATTTATAATTTATTCTTAATATGTACTTTTTCTCTACGCATAAAAACTCAATTTTTCGTACTTTCAAAATTTATATTTTATTTTAGATCCGTACTTTTGTTTTACAAAAAAAACCCGATTTTTCATAATTTGGAAATTTATATTTTATTCTCGATCTGTACTTCTATTTTACAAAAAAAAACTCAATTTTTCGTAATTTCTAAATTTATATATTATTTTGTATCCGAACTTTTGTTTTACACAAAAAAACTCAATTTTTTTTAATTTCGAAATTTATATTTTATTTTCGATCCCTACTTTTGTTTTACAAAGAAAAACTCAATTTTCCCTCATTTGCAAACTTATATTTTATTCTCGATCCGTACTTTTGTTTTATACAAAAAAGCTCAAATTTTGTAACTTCAAAATTCAAATTTTATTTTCGATCCGTAGTTTTGTTTTACACAAAAAAACTCAATTTTTCGTAATTTCGTAATTTAAATTTTATTCTCGATCTGTACTTTTGTTTTAAAAAAAATAATTTTCATAATTTGCAAATTTATATTTTATTTTCGATCCGTACTTTTGTTTTACAAAAAAAAATCAATTTTTCATAATTTGGAAATTTAAATTTCATTCTCGATCCGTAGATTTGTTTTACACAAAATACTCAAGTTTTCATAATTTCGAAATTTATATTTTATTCTCGATCCGTAATTTTGTTTGACAAAAAAAAATCAATTTTTCGTAACTTCGAAATTCAAATTTTATTTTTGATCTGTACTTTTGTTTTACACAAAAAAACTCAATTTTTTCGTAACTTCGAAATTTAAATTTTATTCTCGATCCGTACTTTTATTTCACAAAAAAGAAATCAATTTTCATAATTTCCAAATTTATATTTTATTTTCTATCCGTACCCTTTTTTACAAAAAAATACACAATTTTCCATAATTTGGAAATTTAAATTTTATTTTCGATCGGTACTTTTGTTTTACACAAAAAAACTCAATACTTTTGTAACTTCGAAATTTAAATTTTATTCTCGATCTGTACATTTGTTTTACAAAAAAGAAATCCATTTTCATAATTTCCAAATTTATATTTTATTTTCGATCCGTACTTTTTTTTTACAAAAAAAACACAATTTTCCATAATTTGGAAATTTAAATTTTATTTTAGATCCGTAGTTTTGTTTTACACAATTTTTTTTTCATAATTTGGAATTTTATATTTTATTTTCGATCCGTACTTTTGTTTTACATAAAAAAACTAAATTTTTTGTCATTTCAAAATTTAAATTTTATTTTCAATCTGTACTTTTGTTTTACAAAAAAAATCAATTTTTCATAATTTGGAAATTTATTTTTTATTTTCGATCCGTACTTTTTTTTACAAAAAAAACTCAATTTTTCACAATTTGGAATTTTATATTTTATTTTCGATCCGTACTTTTGTTTTACAAAAAAAAATCAATTTTTCATAATTTGGAAATTTATATTTATTTTCCATCCGTACTTTTTTTTTTACAAAAAAAAACTCAATTTTTCATAATTTGGAATTTTAGATTTTATTTTCGATCCGTACTTTTGTTTTACAAAAAAAAAATCAATTTTTCATAATTTGGAAATTTATATTTTAATTTTGATCTGTAATTTTGTTTTACAAAAAAAACTCAATTTTTCATAATTTGAAAATTTATATTTTGTTCTCGATCCGTACTTCTGTTCTACAAAAAAAACTCAATTTTTCATAATTTCAAAATTTATATTTTATTTTCGATCCGTACTTTTTTTTAACAAAAAAACACAATTTTTCATAATTTGGAATTTTATATTTTATTTTCGATATGTACTTTTGTTTTACAAAAAAAAATCAATTTTTCATAATTTGGAAATTTAGATTTTATTCTCGATCTGTAGATTTGTTTTACACAAAAAAACTGAAGTTTTCGTAACTTCGAAGTTGAAATTTTATTTTCGATCCGTACTTTTGTTTTAGACAAAAAAAACTCAATTTTTTGTAATTTCAAAATTTAAATTTAATTTTCGATCTGTACTTTTTTTGTCACAAAAAAACTCAATTTTTCATAATTTGGAAATTCATATTTTATTCTCAATCCGTAGTTTTGTTTTACACAACATAACTCAATTTTTCGTAACTTCGAAATTTATATTTTATTCTCGATCCGAACTTGTTTTACACAAAAAAAACTGAATTTTTTGTAATTTCAAAATTCAAAACTTCTTTTCATCCGTACTTTTGTTTTAAGTACAAAAAACTCAATTTTTCGTCATTTCAAAATTTAAATTTTATTTTCAATCCGTACTTTTGTTTTACAAAAAAAAATCAATTTTTCATAATTTGGAAATTTATATTTTATTTTCGATCCGTACTTTTTCTTACAAAAAAGACAAAATTTTTCATGATTTGGAATTCTATATTTTATTTTCGATCCCTACTTTTGTTTTACAAAAAGAAACTCAATTTTTCATAATTTGGAAATTTAAATTTTATTTTCGATCCCTACTTTTGTTTTACACAAAAAAAAACTCAATTTTTCGTAATTTCAAAATTTATACTTTATTTTTTATCCGTACTTTTGTTTTACAATATAAAATCAATTTTTCATAATTTGGAAATTTATATTTTATTTTTTATCTGTACTTTTGTTTTACAAAAAACAAACTTAATCTTTCATAATTTGAAAATTCAAATTTTAATTTCGATCCGTACTTTTGTTTTACACAAAAAAAGCTCAATTTTTCATAATTTGGAAATTGAAATTTTATTTTCGATCCGTACTTTTGTTTTACACAAAAAAACTCAATTTTGGGTAATTTCGAAATTTAAATTTTATTTTCGATTCGTAGTTTTGTTTTACACAAAAACTTAATTTTTTGTAATTTTGAAATTTATATTTTATTTTCGATCCCTACTTTTGTTTTAATAAAAGAAACTCAATTTTTCCTAATTTGGAAATTTATATTTTATTCTCGATCCTTACTTTTGTTTTACACAAAAAAACTCAATTTTTCGTAACTTCGAAATTCAAATTTTATTTTCGATCCGTACTATTGTTTTACACAAAAAACTCAATTTTTCATAATTTTGAAATCTAAATTTTATTATCGATCCGTACTTTTGTTTTACAAAAAAGAAATCAATTTTCATAATTTGCAAATTTATATTTTATTTTTGATCCGTACTTTTTTTTACAAAAAAAACATAATTTTTCATAATTTGGAAATTTATATTTTATTTTTGATCCGTACTTTTGTTTTACAAAAAAAAAATCAATTTTTCATAATTTTGGAAATTTAAATTTTATTCTCGATCCGTAGTTTTTTTTACACAAAAAAACTCAAGTTTTCGTAACTTCGAAATTGAAATTTTATTTTCGATCCGTACTTTTGTTTTAGACAAAAACAACTCAATTTTTTGTAATTTTGAAATTTATATTTTATTCTCGATCTGAACTTGTTCTGCACAAAAAAACTGAATTTTTCATAACTTCAAAATTCAAACCTTATATTCGATCTGTACTTTTGTTTTACATAAAAAACACTCAATTTTTCGTCATTTCGAAATTTAAATTTTATTTTCAATCCGTACTTTTGTTCGACAAAAAAAATCAATTTTTCATAATTTCAAAATTTATATTTTATTTTCGATCAGTACTTTTTTTTTTACAAAAGAAACTCAATTTTTCATAATTTGCAATTTTATATTTTATTTTTGATTCGTAATTTTGTTTTTAAAAAAAATCTAAATTTTTCATAATTGGGAGAAATTTATATTTTGGTCTCGATCCGTACTTCTGTTTTACACAAAAAAATTCAATTTTTCGTAATTTTGAAATTTATATTTTATTTTCAATCCCTACTTTTGTTTTAGTTTTATTAATTATTATATAATTATTTGTAAAATATTAATTAATATTTTAAAAAAATAAATTTTATGTTATTAAAAACTTACATAAGTTCTCCGCCATATTGACAGACAGAACAAATGTCGTCATTTTCTCCTTCAAACAGATGATTGCGTGGTCTGTTCATATCTTTCCTTATTCTATTATGTGCATTACTTTTATCATGCAATCTAAGAGTGACCTACCATCCCTCAAAAATATGCTAGCAGAAGGACTGCAGTCACCATTTCCTCCAGCATGATTTACAAAGCCCCGAAGACCATATATTTTCTGGCAACAGCTACACCTAATCCCATCATAAGTTATCCTCCCCTGAGCTACATCACTGTTATTGCCTCCTTCTGCCCAGTAATGGACCTTACATCTTGGTATCAGCACGCCCCTATCTATTAACCAATAAAGAACATTTTGAGGTTGTTGGTGTGACAGACTTGAGGCAGACACCTTTTGCACCCTTTTGCTCGATCTTAGACATTATGTACGTCACCCTTTCATGTGACACTTTGGCATGATGGTCTTCGAATTCCTGGTGTGTTTATGGTTTCTATTCTCAGTTGAGATACTAGCTGGTGAAGCAGTATGCAATTCAGGCTCTTTTTGAAGAAATTGGGACAAGATTTGCGATAGATCATCGCCAGCAACATACCCAACGCTTCCCTCATTTGGAGGACAAACATCTACATCCTGGTCATTTGGGAGTTGGTCTGAATGCAGATGTGAAAAATTAGAGTCATTTGCAAAAAAATTAGAGTCATTTGCAGAATGCATCCTACTGTGATCAACTTGGGGCTGCATAGTGTTCATGTTGGATTCCGATTACATATGTGTCAAAACTTGAATAATTGAAGTGTACAACTTCTCGTCCTGTTCATTAGTGACTTGTACCTGTAGCGTCCACGTCTAGGAAAATTTCTATCTTCTGTCCACTCAATTTTCCATCCAAGATATGCTAGATGCTTCCATACTTTAGTCTTCAAAAGTTCCCTAATGGTCTTGCTACCACATCCAAGTAAATACTGGTTAATAACATCAGGAAACTATTCAACATTGGTCACTACCAGAGGTTTCCAACAAATGGACACTGAGCGTCTACGTTTTCTCTTCTTTGAACAACAGCTAGCACCTGACTTTACTTCATCAGCATCAGGCATGATCTCCTGAACAGGAGATACATGTTCCTTCTGCAAAATGTTCCTTCTGGTAAATAATTTTCTTCTCTGATGCCCCATCCATCAAAGATCTCTATCGTATTCTTCTTGAAAGCAAATGATGCTACTACTTTTTTTGTTGGTATCCAACAAGTTTGACACACCACCATTTTCCATAGGGCTATCATAAACTCCAATGTCAGAACCAAATACATTAGTGCGAGCAGCATCACAATGAATGTTGTTAATAGGTTCAACTGAGTGCAGTTCTGGTGTTTCTTTCTAGAAATCCTCCGGAAGGTTTAAAGCTGGGAAAACTTCTTCAAGTGTGAGGACATAGTAGTCACCAACCACCTCCACTACAAGGGCTCTCCACAAGTCCTTATCACTACATGTCCAATGTTTTATATTGTCAAAATCCTTTTTGCTTCACTGAAACCGCAATAAAGGATTCCTTTTCACACTCCTGAACTACTTCAAGGAACACCCACTTTCCTCGTGGCTCCTAATTCTCAGTAGCTTCATCCCAATCCTGTGTTATCCTTAATTGATGAATTCCTACCTTCATTTCATCACCCAAATCTGGGAAGAGCACGCTCCTCTCCTCCATTCCATTGCAGTGATCAAATATGACACCTTCCCACCAGCCATCTTGATAACTTACATCAACACAGACCAAATGGAAGGTCCCTCTCCCCAAACTCAAACGGAGGAGGCAGTGGTCTGATGAATCCATGTCTATTGCTACAATCTGAAGAAGAACTATAACCATCCAAAACAGTTGAAACACATACCACATCCACGAGGTATTTTGATCCATCGTCATCTAGAATATTGTCATTGACATAAGGCTTCTGCTTCTTGCAGCGGACCACCGTCCCCGGGTGCCAGGAACCCAGAAAACCCTCTTCCACACTTTTTACCTGGAAATAAAATAAAATCAGATTTGATTTCTTGAACTGGAATTTCAGATTAAGGTATCACCGCATTCACCTTTATCACAAAATAGTAATAAAAAACACACACAAGAGACAATGAGAAAAAAATACCCAGAACTCTCACACAACGGCAACATAGCGTCAACCTAGCCGACGCTAAAATACTGTGCATAGCGTTGGCCATGCGTGGGCTGGGGCGACGCATCACTTAAAAAAAAAAAAAAATAGCGTCAGCCTAGCCGACGCTAGGCCGACGCTAGGCCAACGCTAAAATACTGTGCATAGCGTCGGCCATGCGTGGGCTGGGCCGACGCTACACTAAAAAAAAAAAAAAAAAAAATTAAGAAATAGCGTCGGCTATGTTGGACTTGAAGACTTGGTTTCAAGTGGATTTGATGTCTCCAACCACCTTTAAAGATGAAGATGTTGGTGCTTGAAGAATGAAGATTTTGTCTTAGGATTAGAGAGTCTTAGGTTGTGTGGTAAGATGCATTTCAATCTATCTTGGTCTTAGTCTTGGAGTTTAAAATGTTTTGAAATGTTTTAAAAAGGTTTTAAAATGATTTCAAAGGTTTAACTGTTTTTTAACTGGTTAAAAATCTGATTTCAACTAGTTAAACTGTTCTTCATTTTCAAAGCTTTGTATTTTGAAAATTTCAGCTGATCTGTTTGAAATTTAAACCAGCTTAAAATCCCGGTAGCTTTGTTTCGGAAATTCAGTTTTCGGAATAGCTAGTTAAAACGAGATTTCAACCGATCGTTTTCAAGTTTCGATGAAAGCAGGTGCTCACCTGGAAAATTGGTTTTTAATGAAAACAACCAGCTAAAACGCGTTTCAACCGACTATTTCCTGCAGAATCTGTTTTAACAGTTTTCTATATATATCTTGAAACTCAAAGAACTAATTGACGAAACCTTTTCTAAAAGACCCATTGAGCAAGAACGTTCCTAATACACTCTAAAACAGTTTGCGAATCACTCCAAGACGATCAAGATTCATTTGAGTGCGAATCAAATCAAGAATTGCATGCTCTGTTTTTCGTTCTTCTTCGGTGCTCTGTTTTCGTTTCGCATTGAATTTCCAGGTGAATTCAATCCAATTCTTTGTGTGTTTGTTAGCTGCGTGTTTGTATCTTAATCGGGGTGATTAAGAGATCTTGTAATAGGGTTTTACAGGTGTTTAGAAGTCTTGTAGGGTTCAAGACTTGGTGCAGCTTTTCGGTTTCGGTTTTGCATGTAGTGTTCATGTAAAAACTGGTTTTTAGTGAATTGATTGAATTTGTTTGATTAGGAAACTGGATGTAGCCTTTGTTGAAAGGTGAACCAAGTATAAATCTCCTGTGTTGTTCTTCTTCCCTTGAACTCTTTACTTTCGGTAATTGAAGTTTAAATTGAAATTGAATTGGATATATGATCAATTGATAAAGAGCATTTCAAGAACCTATAAAAACTGATTTAAATCTTCAATCCGAATATGGTTTTTCATAATTGGGCATTGGGTTTCGAAAATCTTTGAAAGTTTAATTCACCCCCCCTCTTAAACTCAGCCATTTATTCCAACAATTGGTATCGAGCTGGTTCTTGAAAAATATTCAAGTTTTCGAAAAATTTCAAACATGGTCGAAGGAAAATTGCCTTTTGCGGAGGGTGCTTCTATAAACAGGCCACCTATGTTTTCTGGGGTAAACTATCCATTTTGGAAAGTGAGAATGAAGATTTTCATTGAATCAATTGATATAGGGATTTGGAATGCTATAGTCAATGGACCGTATATCCCTAAAGAAGAAAAACCATGGGAAAGTTTAAATGCTCGATGAACAAAAGAAAGTGCAATATGATTGTAAAGCAAAGAACATCATTACATCTGCACTTAATCTTGATGAATTCTTTCGTGTTTCACAGTGTTCCAATGCTAAAGAGATGTGGGAAGTGTTGGAGGTTACTCATGAAGGAACAGCTGATGTTAAGAGAGCAAGAAAGCATACTTTAATCCAAGAGTATGAGATGTTCAGAATGCTTCCTGGAGAAACTGTTTCAGATGTGCAAAAGAGGTTTACACACATTATAAACCATTTGATCGGCCTTGGAAAAGTGTTTGAGAAAGAGGAGCTGAACATCAAAGTGCTGAAATGTTTGGATAGAAGTTGGCAACCCAAAGTTACAGACAATTTCTGAATCCAAGGACTTGTCAACAATGAGTGTTGCTGCACTTTTTGGAAAGCTAAGGGAACATGAGCTAGAGTTGAATAGACTTGCTGAACAAGAAGACAATGACAAGAAAAGAAAGGGCTTGCCTTGAAGACTTTGGTTCACAAAGAGGAGAATAGTGAGGATGAAGGACATGGAGGAAGTGATGCGAGAAAATCTGAACCTCTTAGTTAGAAAGTTCAACAAGTTCTTGAAATACAAGAACAAAGACTACAAGAACAAGAGGTATAATAAAAAATCTGATTTAGCTTCTTCTAACTTTACTTGTTTTGGTTGTGGAAAACAGGGACACATTAAGGCTGAATGTCCAAACTCACAAAACAAAGAGAGAAATGGAGAAAAGAAGCATGAAAGATCATTCAAAACCAAGAAGGCTTATATAGCATGGGATGAGAATGATATCTCCTCTAGTGACTCTTCAAGTGATGATGAAAGAGCCAATCTTTGTCTTATGGCTAATGGTGATATAGCAAGTAGTGTAAGTTCCTCCACTACTCAAAATGGTCTTCCTTATGATCAGCTGCTGCAAAATTTTCTGGAATTGCATGAAGAGGCTAATAAAGTTGCTTGTTCTAACAATAGGCTTAAAGGTATGAACAATTGGCTAGAGAACAAGGTGAAAGAGCTAGAGAAAGAGCTGGAAAATTCAAAAACTGATTTTGAAAATCTGGAAATGATTTACAAGGTTTCTAATTGCAATGATGAACATGCTGGAAAAATCTGCACAAACTGCAGAACTTTAGAAAATCAAATTGAGTATTTGAACAAATCTTTAGCTAAATTCACCATGGGAAGAGCCAACTTGGATACACTTTTAGAATTTAAAAATTGTGTAACGAATAAAGCTGGACTTGGATTTAAAAATGGTTTTCAAAAGAAACAAAAGGCTTATAGAAATTTCTTTTCACATAGAAAACCATCCAGCACTTCATCCATTACTTGCTTCTATTGTATGAACAAGGGACATACTTCAAAATCATGCAAAATCAGAAAATTTGGTGTTCCTAGTGGTCAATTTATTTGGAAGCCAAAATGTGGTAGAAAGGTTATTAACTTTGTTGGACCCAAATTGATGTGGGTACCAAATTCTCTCCATTGATTGTGTTTTGCAGGTGTTCTTGAAGGCCAAGGAATCATTGTGGTATCTAGACAGTGGCTGTTCAAGGCACATGTGTGGTGACAAAAGGAAGTTTGTCAAACTCACCTTGAAAAATGGAGGTTTTGTCACCTATGGAGATAATAATAAAGGGAAAATCCTTGGAAGTGGTGATGTTGGTAACATTTCTTCAATCCTCATTGAAAACGTGTTATATGTTGAAGGTTTGAAGCATAATCTTCTTAGTATTAGCCAGCTATGTGATAAAGGTTTCGGAATCACTTTTGAATCAAATCATTGCAAGATCCTTGAGAAAAATTCGATAAAATCTGCATGTTAGGCAAGAGAATTGAAAACATTTATATGCTTGATCTTGATCATATGTGTGCAACTAATTTTACATGTCTCATGTCTAAGGAAGATAGTTCATGGCTTTGGCATAGGAGAGCTGCACATATTAACATGAACCATTTGGAAAAACTGTTTTCAAAAGAACTTGTTCTAGGGTTACCTAAACTGAAATTTGAGAAAGATAAAATCTGTCATGCATGCCAAAAGGGTAAACAAACCAAAGTTTCTTTTAATCTGAAAAATTATGTGTCAACATCAAAACCTTTGGAACTGCTGCATATGGATTTGTTTGGTCCATCTAGAACAATGAGTATTGGTGGAAACTATTATGCTTTGGTTATTGTTGATGACTATTCTAGGTTTACTTGGACTTTGTTTTTGAAAAATAAAAGTGATGCATTTCATGCTTTTAAGAAACTTGCCAAGGTTTTACAAAATGAAAACAGCTGCAGCATAAGTGCTCTTAGAAGTGATCATGGAGGGGAATTTGAAAATGAAAAGTTCAATCATTTTTGTGAAAAATATGGGATTAAGCATAACTTTTCAGCACCTAGGACTCCTCAACAAAATGGTGTTGTTGAGAGGAAAAATAGATCACTTGAGGAACTAGCTAGGACAATGCTTAATGAATCAAACATCCCTAAATATTTTTGGGCGGATGCAGTAAATACTGCATGTTACATAATAAATAGGGTTTTGATAAGACCTATTTTGAAGAAAACCCCTTATGAATTGTACAAAGGGAGAAAACCCAACATAGCACATCTTAGAGTGTTTGGCTGCAAGTGTTTTGTTTTAAATAATGGCAAAGAAAAACTTGGCAAATTTGATGCTAAAGCCGATGATGCATTGTTTTTAGGCTATTCTTTACATAGCAAAGCATATAGGATCTTCAATAAGAGATTAGCTATCATTGAGGAATCAATACATGTTGTTTTTTATGAGACTAATGTGCAAAATGAAGGTGCAGTGAGTGGTGCAGGTGCAGGTGAAGAGAACTTAATTGAAGGTGTATCAACTGGACATGTAGAAACTGAAAAAGCTGCTGCAGTGGAATTTCAGTCGGTGAAAATCGAGAAAGAACTGATCGAAATCCTAGCACCGGAATTAAATTCTGCGAAAATGATCTACCTAAAGAATGGAGGGTGCCTCGCAATCTGTCCATTGGAAATGTGATAGGAGATGTCCAAAAAGGTGTTTCTACAAGAAGGTCTATGCATGATACATGTTTAACTGCTGCATTTGTTTCCCAAGTTGAACCTAAATGTGTTGATGATGCTTTATTGGATGAAAACTGGATTTTGGCAATGCAAGATGAATCGAACCAATTTAAAAGGAATGAGGTTTGGGAACTAGTCCCTTGCACACCTAACATGAATATAATTGGCACAAAGTGGGTGTTTAAAAATAAATTGAATGATCAAGGAGTAATAACTAGAAACAAAGCTAGGCTTGTAGCTAAAGGGTATAACCAAGAGGAAGGAATAGATTATGAGGAAACATATGCTCCTGTTGCTAGGTTAGAAGTCGTTAGGTTATTACTTGCTTTCTCATGCATGATTGGATTCAAACTGCATCAAATGGATGTGAAAAGTGCATTTTTGAATGGATATATAAATGAAGAAATCTATGTTTCACAACCATCCGGATTTGTTGATCACAAATTGCCTAACCATGTATATAAGCTCAAAAGGCTCTTTATGGACTCAAGCAAGCTCCAAGACAATGGTATGAAAGGTTAAGTAACTTCCTTATCTCTCAAAACTATGAAAGGGGCCAAGTTGATAAAACTTTGTTCATTAGAAAGTCTTTGGACAGACATTATACTCGAGTGCAGGTTTATGTAGATGATATTATCTTTGGATCCACTAATGAGAAGCTTTGTGAAGAATTTGTTGCGAGCTATGCAGGGGAGTTTGAAATGTCAATGATGGGTGATCTAAACTTCTTCTTAGGCTTACAAGTCAAGCAATTAGATCATGGAACATTCCTCAATCAGTCAAAATATTGCAAAGAGCTGTTAAAGAAATATGAGATGGACAACTGCAAAGAATCAAGCACACCCATGGCTACCAGCAGCTATCTTGATGCGGATGAAAGTGGTAAACCTTTTGATTCCACTAAGTATAGAGGTTTGATTGGTTCACTATTATATCTAACTGCTAGTAGGCCTGATATAATGTTTAGTGTATGCATGTGTGCTAGGTTTCAATCTAATCCCAAAGAATCACATTTCGCAATTGCCAAAAGAATCTTGAAATATCTAAAAGGAACTATTAATGTTGGTTTGTGGTATCCTAAAGGTGCTTCTTTTAATCTAGTGGGCTATTCGGATGCAGACTTTGCTGGATGTAAGCTTGATAGAAAAAGCACTAGTGGAACTTGTCATCTACTAGGAAGTAGTCTAGTATCATGGCATAGCAAAAAGCAAGCTAGTGTGGCTTTGTCTCATCGTTGAAGCTGAGTATGTTGCAGCTGGAGTCGTTGTGCTCAAACTCTTTGGTTAAAACAACGAGCTTTTTGATTATGGTTTGAAACTAGATCACATTCCTATTAGGTGTGACAATACAAGTGCTATCAACTTAACAAAAATCCTGTTTTGCACTCTAGAACGAAACATATAGAAATAAGGCACCATTTCATTAGGGATCATGTTCAAAAGGTGATTGCATAATTGAATTTGTTGACTCTAATAACCAACTTGTTGATATATTTACCAAACCACTCCCAAAAGATAGGTTTTTCCAATTAAGAAATGAGTTGGGTGTTCTTGATGTTTCAAATGTGATGTAATTCCTGTATATGATTCATTTCTGCTGTTAATCATGCTGTATTTGTGTGTTTGAATGCTTAAATCTGCATAATTCTTGATTAATTACGCTTAGATTTGCATATTGTATGTTATAAGTGAAATCTGCAATGTTATTCAGGATTTTAGCTAGTTGTTTCGGGCTTTTAATCGCTTGTTTTGCCTAATTTGGGGCTGCAGATGTATGTGCAGTAATTTCGTCTCTGTTTTAGTCGGTTGATCCGTCGATTTAGTCGGTTAAAATCGGTTATCCGCATTAAACCAGATGATCGGATTTCTGTTTTAATCGCCTGTTTTTCATAAATCAACTGACCGAAATTGCTCGTCGACGATGCAAAATTTAAAATTTGTGCGAATTTGTCTGTTATACTCGCATTGATTCATATTCAATTGGTGCATTTAAGTTGATTAAATGATAATTGAGCATTTAAACATGATAGATAAAGCTGATTCAAAGAATCTTGACTGCTGTTTTGTCTTGTAGTGCCTTTGCTTTACTTTTTAACCGGTTTCTCTCTCCAAATACGTGTTGCATTAAACCGATCGAATTCTCTGGTCAAAACTGTGCCTCATCGCATATCTCTCGTCCAATATATTCCAACTGAATGCAATTGATTCCTTCTTTGACTGAACAAAGCACTAATTTCTTAATAAATTGAAAATCTGAAATGATAAATACATGTGGGTAGCATTGTTACTTCAGCATTCACTTTACTCGTGCAAAAACACTGCATATACTCTGTTTCTGTGCATTTCTTTTTTCTGCTATGGCCTCCTCAAGCAACCCAAGGAAGAGATCAAAAAAGGCTGGGTCATCCAAAGGTAAGGAACCAGAAATTCCAGCAACTCATACTTATAGACATGGGTCTATAGAAGCTTGGTTTGATGATGATGATGTAGAGGATGATGATTAAACTAGTTCTGCAACTAATAGAGAGATGTTGTTGCTGTTAAATCCTGTTGCTGATGCTGTTTACTGGTTTTGGAGTACTCGGTGCTGTTACTGTTTTTTTTTTTGTAAAGCTGCTGCTCGTGTTTGCTGGATTTTTGGAATGTCTGTAGCTGTTGCTCGTTGCTTGGTGCACTTGCTGTTATTGAAAATGCTGTTAATACTGCTGCTGTATTTGCTGGTGTTTTGGAAGAAAAGCTGTATTTGCTGTTTTTTTTTTTTTTTTTGTAAAACTATTGCTGTTGCTGCATAATTGATGTATTTGCTGTTGCTGCATAATTGAAGTACCGCTGCTGGTGCATTAATTCTGCTGCTGCTGGTGCATCTGCTGTAATCGAAGTGCTTGTTGCTGTGTGTCTGTTATTTTTGTAATGCTGGTTTTTGCTGTTGTTGCTGCTGGTGCATTAATTCAACTCGCTGCTACACGATTCTACTAATGCTGCTGCAAAACCATGCTGTCTATTATCTGTTTGCATTCATGTTTTTGCATTTCATTGCTGTTTGGTTGTGTGCTGTATGTGCTTATTTGTTGCTGTTTTTTTTTTTTGGGATAATGCCCATGTATGTTGAACAATCTTATTTTACTGCATATGCTATGTTATTTTTCTGGTGCTATTTGATGATTCCAAAGGGGGAGAAATTGTTGAATGCATTTGAAGGCACATGAAGCGCAAGTACAAGAGAAAGGGGAGAATCTAGTGAAAGGGGAGAATCTGAATCTGCATTGTCTCTGCTCGCTCTGCTTTCTGCTGCTATTTTTCCGCTATATTGTTTTTATCACACTCGTTCTGCAATTTGCTGCTGTATTTTGTTTTGTGCAGGACTCCTACATTCTTCAAAGACAATGAATGCATCAAGTGGTTGTCATCATCAAATAGGGGGAGTTTGTTGGACTTGAAGACTTGGTTTCAAGTGGATTTGATGTCTCCAACCACCTTTAAAGATGAAGATGTTGGTGCTTGAAGAATGAAGATTTTGTCTTAGGATTAGAGAGTCTTAGGTTGTGTGGTAAGATGCATTTCAATCTATCTTGGTCTTAGTCTTGGAGTTTAAAATGTTTTGAAATGTTTTAAAAGGTTTTAAAATGATTTCAAAGGTTTAACTGCTTTTTAACCGGTTAAAAATCTGATTTCAACTAGTTAAACTGTTCTTCATTTTCAAAGCTTTGTATTTTGAAAATTTCAGTGATCTGTTTTGAAATTTAAACCAGCTTAAAATCCTCGGTAGCTTTGTTTCAGAAATTCAGTTTTCGGAATAGCTAGTTAAAACGAGATTTCAACCGATCGTTTTCAAGTTTCGATAAAACAGTGCTCACCTGGAAAATTGGTTTTTAATGAAAACAACCGGCTAAAACGCGTTTCAACCGACTATTTCCTGCAGAATCAGTTTTCTATATATATCTTGAAACTCAAAGAACTAATTGACGAAACCTTTTCTAAAAGACCCATTGAGCAAGAACGTTCCTAATACACTCTAAAACAGTTTGCGAATCACTCCAAGACGATCAAGATTCATTTGAGTGCGAATCAAATCAAGAATTGCATGCTCTGTTTTTCCGTTCTTCGCTGGTGCTCTGCTTTCGTTTCGCATTGAATTTCCAGGTGAATTCAATCCAATTCTTTGTGTGTTTGTTAGTCTGCGTGTTTGTATCTTAATCGGGGTGATTAAGAGATCTTGTAATAGGGTTTTACAGGTGTTTAGAAGTCTTGTAGGGTTCAAGACTTGGTGCAGCTTTCTGGTTTCGGTTTTGCATGTAGTGTTCATGTAAAAACTGGTTTTTAGTGAATTGATTGAATTTGTTTGATTAGGAAACTGGATGTAGCCTTTGTTGAAAGGTGAACCAGTATAAATCTCCTGTGTTGTTCTTCTTCCCTTGAACTCTTTACTTTCGGTAATTGAAGTTTAAATTGAAATTGAATTGGATATATGATCAATTGATAAAGAGCATTTCAAGAACCTATAAAAACTGATTTAAATCTTCAATCCGAATATGGTTTTTCATAATTGGGCATTGGGTTTCGAAAATCTTTGAAAGTTTAATTCACCCCCCCTCTTAAACTCAGCCATTTATTCCAACAGGCTAGGCCCACCCCTTAAATTATTTTAGCCTCCCCTGGACCGATGCAACGTTAATAATTTTTAATTTTTAATTTAATTTGTGTGTCGGCTTGGCCGACGCTAAGTTTTTTTTTCTTTCCTTAGCGTCGGTGTAGAGTGGAATTGGCCGACGCTAGTAGCGTCGGTTGCGAGCCGACGTTAGCTTTTGGCAGCTATTTTCACTCTTTCTTGTAGTGACCACCTTGGGTATCCTTGTATCACCAATTAGGATGATGCAACCACCCAATTAGGGTTATCTAGCCAATGTCAAACCTTACACAAACACACATACACACAAATGTACACACATATATAAATCCATATACATGTATAAAGTGATTCATCTAGGATCCATTACCCAGGGTCATCCAAACCATACATCAACATATATAAAATAATTAAACCTATATAAAAGCATCAATCATGACATAACCTAATTTTCATTTCATTATATTGTCTCTTGAGCAATAGACCTATCACTTGAGAGAAATGCAACTAGAGAGCAATACCTTCCCAAGACTCTCCTTCCCATCATTTGAGTGTTATAGCCAATGCTTGAGTGACCACCACTTGTTGGAGGAAGTTCAATAAGTACTAGAAGGGTCATCCATCGCCATAGTACGCTTGAGCATGCAACCAACATTTAAGCATCTAGGCATGTGTCACACATTGTTACACGTAATGATGACATATATACACTGCCTTGAACCATGCTTAAACTTCCAAACACAACGCTTGAGTCACAAGTTATATCACTTGAGCGTCCAACTAAACGCTCACGTGATACGCTTCTAGAGAAAAAAGAATAATCTCAGCACCTCTTTTGCCCAAGCTACAAGCCAACACTTGAGTTATAAATCATGTTGCTTAGGTGACACAAGGAGGTCAATGCAATTAACACATATTGTTTGAGCCTTTCCTAAGTTATCATACATTGCTCAAGCGATACTCAGTCCAAAAGCAACTCCGACAACTCAAAATAAACATTTTCTCAAATTTTCTACATTTATATTCAATTCTACACATTGTTAGATATTCCAATTGCATTAATACTCAAATTTATAGATGAAAAACTTCCACATCTCATATTTTCCCATCCATTTAATTCCATAACATACAAACATATTCTTCTACTTGCATATACATATTCTACAAAAACAATTATACATTGTAAATTTTGGATTATTAGCTCCCCTTACCTAAATTGAAGCAAGTTGTTATCAAATAATCCCTTTAAAACTTTCCAATCAACTCTATTAACTTAGGTGAGCTTCTCGAAGTTTAGTTCCACATCGAAAGACACCCCTTAACATAAACTTGAGAATAGAAGGAAAAAAAGGATTGAAACTTAAATAGGATTGATTTTACTTACCATAACTAAGAATTGTTCACTCCAATTTGCTCTAATCTCTATAAGCACCTCAAGACCTCAATTTTATAAACAAATTTAGGGTCAAACTCCTTTTATAGTTAGAGAGAAGCTTTATAAACTAAAATTTTAAAAATAAACTTAAAAATAAACATTTAATTTTTGTTTATAGAGGTTATATTCAATTTATTAATAAATATTATTGGGTAGTTATTATTTTGTAAAAATATTTTTCATTATATGGAATAAGATTATTAATTTTGTCATTTTTAATTTAAAAGTTATGTTAAAAATTGTTTCTAACGCATCACTGTGCACAAATTTGAATCTATTAAAAGTACTTAAAACTTAAAGTTTTAAAATGAGCTTTGTTTTAATACTAAAACAAGTTTTTATTTTATTAGAATCTGTTAAATCTAATGATTCATTTTTTCTCCATTTTAGCCAGTTAAAATAACACAATGATAGTCTAAAATCACTCATAGTCTAAAATCTAGTGATTTTAAAATATTAAACACTCATTTTAACAAATTAAAATTCTAGCTTGATTTTCTAGTTTTGTTTTAATTGATTAAATCAATTTTAATGGATTAAAATGGACATATATAAATAAAGCCTAATTATGTTTATACTTTATGAATTTGGATTAATTTTTTCCACTAATTGAAAAACATTTTTGTTATTGAGAGATTATATCGAGATTAGGAACACTTCTCAAAGCTCATTAGACTTGATATTTGATTCAAACTTTCCATTTCAAAGTTTACATAACTAATTATCCGATCTTTTACTTCTTAGTTGTCCTTAACTTTTTTCAAGTGATTTTATTTTTATACACTACTACAGTATTAGCAATTAACGTCGTCATTTTACGTCGGTTTAAATACAAACGACGTAGAACGTTTGATTTGAGCACATTTTACGTCGGTTATACATGTAAATCGACGTAGAATGTTTTTGAATTCTACATTCTACGTCGGTTAATGCAACAACCGACGTAGTAGTTTTCCTAATCCGATCTTGTAAGTTGGCTTATCTTAGGCCACCGACTGAGACGATGGCTTGAAACCCGGGTAGAAATAAGACGAATCGAAAACCTTGGAAGCAACAAATCGCGGGACGTAAGCTGTTGAATAAGCTGTGGGTCTTGAGGCAGATGTGGCATCTTCTGAACCACCGTAGTTAGGGGGAAAAAGCTCATCTTTTTTCAATGCAACTAGAGGGCTCTTAGTACGCTAATGCTACTACCTGTCCGAGGATGTTTTTTGGTTTATGTCGGCCAAAGAAAGGGCTTCCCTATCAGCACAAAGAATAAATTCAATAAGAGAGGATTGGATTTCAAAAAGAAAAGACAAAAACCGCATTGAGTGGGGCCTGCCCTAAAATGGCCCTTACAGAGCTTCTCTATCAAGAGCTGCTAGTTGGTGGTTGAGGAGTAATAGGTTCTGCATAAGCTACATTTCGTGGGGGAGGCACCTATCCAGTACTTCCGAACTCGTCTTTCATCTATAGACATTGGGTCGCTAAAGCCAATAGTTCGGTGTCCGGGCTATAGCCACTCATCTTTGGTTGCAGCTTCGGCGGAAGCCTATGCTTTCAGTTCAGTTCCATTCCTTGGTTCTCCGGTTGATTGCCCAGCCCGCGTCACACCTTAAAAAGCTTTGGAACGACAGTTTCACTTACTTCTCACGGACATTGGACCTGGCCTTTGAACTTTAGCATAGAGTCTATTGGATCTAAAGGGGAGCTATTTGCTAATCGAGGGCTTCACTTCCCTGCTCTGGTTCAATACTACCTAGGTATCCTCCTCAGTATCGTTACCATGCTAGCTTGAATAGTCTCAGAGCTTGGATACGATTGCCTCGAAGGAATGCAGAGCTGTCTTATAGTAGCGAGCACCCCCTTATGAACCTTAAACCAAAGGACAGAAAGAAAGCAAAAGGAGAAGGAAGAGGCATATTCAACGTCGGTTAAAAGTGAACCGACCTTGAAAATATTACTTTTAACGTCTCCTTATTCAACGTCGGTTTTGAGACCGTCGTGAAATTATTCCCAGAACCGACGTGGATTGTGGTTTCTGTAGCAGTGATATCTTTTAATTTTTCTTCTGGAAATACATCTGATTAAGGTTATCAAATTGATCTTATGATAAGTTTCACTAGGTGTTATGATAAGGTTTTGTAGGATTGAAGATGTTAGTTTTTAGTTATTTTCTTTCTTGTTTTCCCATGTGTCTTGTAAAAACTTAGAAGTTAGTGGATCAGTTTAGTCATTATAGATAAGAGTCTGGATGTACCTATTTTACTAAAGTGAATATAAAACTTTATCACTTAGTTTTCTTTCTCATCTCTCTCTTGTTACATTGTTAAACATATTATCTTGTACACCTTATTTTCTAAAAGATCACTAATATCATATATTGAAATTGTATAGAACTTATTACAACCTTTATTCTATTAATTCATTAGAGATTTGACATTCTATTTCAAAAATTGGTAATAACTCAATTTATCCCACATTTTGAACTTAGTTTACTATTTTAATAATTGATATTAATACTATTGTATAAATTTTTTTAATAAATTGTTGAGAACTACTTAGCTTTTGTTGAAATGTTTCTTTATTAACATATTACTTATGTTTTGCCAGGTTAATCATGAGTATTGCAAAGTAAGTAAGAAATTTATACTAAATCAATTGATAGAGATTCTTTTTATGTAATTATTAATGGAAACAGATATTTTTATGCATAAAAAATTATTTATTTATTGAAAAATCATGGACATCAACGTTAAAATCATGGACATCAACGTTAAAGTGGAAACACAAATACATGACAATATATTATAACTTCTACTTTAAAATTTAATGAGTTTTTTTTATCATATTTCTCAATATAATTACAAAAAATAAATAAATATGGAATACTTTGGAAGTAAATCAATAAGAATAAAAAAAGTAAGCAAGCATGCTTTTGTTTAAGACTATGAGCTTTTTCAAATACAATAAGAAGAAATTGTATTTAATCTTCAAAAGAAACTTACCAAGATAAAAAATCACCTAATCATATACTCAGTTAATAAAACACGAGGAATGTAAAAGTTCAAACATATAAAAAAAAAAAATTAAATAATATGAAAAAAACTTACATCAAAATTTTAATATAAAAGTACTAACATAAACGTCTTGATATTTTAGATAAAAAATGTCCAAATAAAAACATATATTAAAAATTTTAAAAAATATAGACAATATAATTTTGAAAAGATATATATTTATAAGAAATAAAGAATGAAGTAGTTTCTTTCATAATTTTTTAATGAATATTTTTATTTTGTTTTTAATTTAAATTATCTTATCTAAACCTATAGAAAAAGAGTCTTACATTTTTTTATTCAATAGTTCTATAAATCTAACCTATTCTTAAGATATATTTAAAAAATAATTTAATTAATTAAAATACACAGAGTATATAAAATTGTTGATTAAATTAAAATTGAGAGACTAAATTAACAGAAACAATCAAACAGACTAAAATTGTTATAAGGGAAAAAAAATAAAAGTCTATGAAATATTTTAACTATAACTGTTATGTCTTCTAATCTATGTTTTTTAAAATAGTGTAAAGATAAAAAACCAAAGCTATTCAAATATTCTACATGATTAAACTAATAAAGATATTCACATTTAGAAACTGAATATACATGTTAAAATACTTGAATCCCATGAGTCCTGAAAAAGTTAATAAACTAAAATAATTGAATCTCGTAAGTCTAAATAAAAGTTAAAAATGTAATGTATTTTATTTTAATCTCTCAATTCTAAACAAGAAAAGAGTAACGTATTTTATAATTATTATGAGAGTTTTTGTCCACATGTATTGACTCCAATATTCCTTCTTTTAAGGTAAGTTAAACCAGTTACTACCTTGATTTAGTCTTATCCAAAATAAGTGATTTTAAGTGTTGTATAAACTACCATAATAAATTATGGATGCTTTTTATTACAATGTTTATAAATAATAATATTAATAAATAAACCATTTTTATTAATTTTCTTTTTCTTTCAATTTATCTAAATAATATTATTTTTTATTGCACCTGTTTCATAATATATTATTATTTGTTCATACTCATATACAAAAGCCAACTCGCATTTTGAACTAAGTCACCATTAAGATAATCTTTTGGTATTCCTTCTCAGGTTCACAAAAACTCCTTTAATAGTGTTATGGGAGGGAAAGATAAGAAGAAGAGTGTATTGATCAATGCTTATTTGATATGGTATATCTTTATTGAATAATAAGTATAATAATACTTGTTTGTTGTTATTTTAAATATTAATTAAATAATTTTTTATAAAAAATAAAAATTATAAGAAAGAAAATATGATATTATAAAAGATTTAATGTCAAATTGATATACATTTTCTTTTTCTTAATGATAAATATTAATAAGAAAATTATAATTACATAAATATTAAATTAGAGTATCATTAAATAATAATTGAATAAAAGTTAAATAATTATAAAAAATGATAAAATATATTTTAGAAATAAATTGTAAAACTAAGAATTAAATAAAAGTTAATATAAGATTTTTAGGTTACTTAATAAATTAGATGTATTTTAATGGTTTAAATTAGGAACATGTACTATGATGAGTTTGAAACAGGTAAAGGACAAATATGTTATCTTACCGGACTTGAGATTGGAACATTGACATCTTATGTGGGGACGGAAGGGGGTTAAAAAGTCGAATCCTCATTCTCCTTAGCTCTGGACTGAGTTGTTCCGGTACACTCAATAGTTCCATATTGTTTAGGAATCAAGGTCAAAGTTAGTTTATATACTTCTTCCTCCCTTAAACCTCTGAGACGCCTTTTAAGGATAAAACAGTGACGGAACTTCAAACTCTAAAAAAAACAATATTTTAAATGCAGTGATTGACCATAATGATATTTCCTTAACAGACTTGAGGCTAGAACAATTATTCATCTCATCCCCATATCAAATGAAAATAAATATTTAGATTCATTTCTCATTCCTATTTGAATAGCTATTTATCATTTACATCATGTTAAGTATCAAAACATATTTAATAGTAAACTCATCTATTTCCCAAATTTATTTATGAAGAAATTTTCTAATAAATTACAAAACTTAATATCTAATAATAATAATGTCTACACCTTTATTCTCCTCTTTTAAAATATATATTTATTTACTTACATACAATATTCTATCATACTTTGATTTTTAAGAGACCAAATTATGACTGATCAAAAGTTTTAATTATCATTTATAAAACACATTTGTTTATAAAAAAAACTAATCTAAACTTATTTATTAAATTATTATTATATCTTAAAAAATTTACATAATACTATAATATATCACTAATGAAAATATATAAAAAATGCAGGTGTGTCATGTTTTTATTACATAAAATTACATAATTTTAAAAAATATATTATTTTATAAAAATAATGTTTTAGAAATAATATAAAAATTATTTTTAAAGAGAGAAGTCAGTTAATTATTTTAAAATAAAAAGACATATGTATTCTTTTTATATAATGGTGTAAATAAAATTATAAATATTTCAGTAGAAACTCTTTTAAATATGAAGTACTTTTTAAAATTAAAATTTTTAAATAAAATTATCTATAATAATATATAAATAATATTTTTAATACATATTTTATATTCTTATTTTATTTTTAATATATTTTAAAACTAAAAGTAAAATAAATATTTTAAATTTAAAAATAATTATAAATACTTAAATATGTAATCAAATTCTTATGAAATTAGCACTGTTAAGCAATTTAATTTAAATTGAGATATAACTTTTTCTCTCTTACATATATATATATATATATATATATATATATTAGAAAGATAGAGTCATATGTTACGTTAGATGAGCTTAGCTTTAATAAAACTGTTTTAAAAGTAATATTTTAATATTTTAATAATTCATAATTTTTACTTTATTAATGCTTAAAAACATAATAATAATAATAAATAATATCAACTTAAATTTAAACTAAAACAAATATAATTTATTTTATTTTAATTTGTCTATTCTTTTACTGTAATTAGAAATATAAATTAATGGAATTATACTTAATAAAAAATTTGATAAAAAAATTTCTATATAATTAACATATATATATATATATATTACAATAAACTTATTGAATATAAACTAATTTAAAAATAATTAATATTTTAGAAACTATTTTATATAATAAAACTATTAATATCTAAAATAATTTTATTATAATAAAATTATATTTTTTAATAATTATTAAATAAATTTTTAAATTACAATATTAATTTTTAATATTAACTATTAAAATTTAAACTACTTATTAAATTAGATTATAAATTAATATTTAATTCAATTAATAATTAATTTTATATTTTATTAATCAATAATATAATTAATAAAAATAATTTTTACTTAATATTTAATATTTTTATTTATTGGTGGAGTCACAATAATTATATATATGAAATAACTCAAAAAGTGATAAGTTTGTTGTTGTAAAATATTTCTACAATAATTAATTAACACTTCTTATTCACTCTCTATAAAAAAAAACAGAATAAATATTATATATATATATATATTTTAAATAAGTAAAATAACTTATTTCTAATTTTAACCTTTTAAATTGAATTTTCAAATGATTAAATAAGAGATGTATTTTCTTTAGAGAATCATTATAGTGTCTCTTTTACAAATTTGTTCTTTCTTCTTGTTAATGTGACTATTATAAAAGTTTATCTTTAAAAAAACCAAATTTTATGGAAAAAATTATTTTTACAAAATAAATATTTTATTTTATTTTATAAACTATATACATTTTAATTAAATATAATTATATTATAATTATATTAAAATTTAATAACACTAAAATTATAACGGAATAAGTTTTAAATGTAATTATTTATAATATTAAAATTATATCTGTTATTACTTACAATAATTAAATATAAAAATTTAATATAATGTTATGTTATAAGTTGATTAAAATTATTAAAAATTGTATTATTTATTTATATTTTAATTAATTTAAAATTTAATTTTTAATAATATAATTTTTAATTCTGTAAAATATTAATTATTATTTTAAATAATTATATAATAAATAATATATACATACATATATATATATATATACATATATATATATATATTTATATAATGAAATTTTTAAATATATAATTTAAGTTTATATCAACATATATTCTAAATAACATAACTATATTTATTCTAATTAAATATTTAAATATAATTATATTACTTAGAGTTATATATTTCAAAATATTATTGTATACATATATGTTTTATTAATTATTATATAATTATTTCTAAAATATTAATTAATATTTTAAAGAAATAAATTTTATGTTATTAAAAATTTAAATAAGTTCTCCGCCATATTGAGAGACAGAATAAATGTGTCATTTTTTCCTTCAAACAGATGATTGCGTTGTCGGTTCATATCTTTCCTTGTTCTATTATGTGCATTACTTTTATCATATAACTTTTTCTTTCTTATATATATATATTATAAAGATAGAGTCATATATTACTTTAGATGAGCTTAGCTTTAATAAAACTGTTTATTTTATTAATGTATTTTATATATAAAATAAAAATGTAAAAAAGTATCAAATATTAATAATATATCAATATTAACTATCTAAATTTAAATAATAAATGAATATATTTTTCATCTTTATGGAAAAGATATTTTAAAATAAAATCTACAAATTTCTTTAAAAACTAATTTAAATAAAAAAGATATTAAACAAATATTCTCAACAACAAACATCTCTAAAAAAACCTTTTACGTAAAGTAAGAATTAATCCTTTTGTACCACAGACTGTGTGCTAGTTTTAAACCATACAATGTTTTCTTTAACTTGTAGATTTTTATCTTCTTCGTCTTTGATATCATATCTCATAGGTTGTTTAACATACACTTCTTCTTTCAAATATTCATCGATGAATTTTCCCTATTATTTTGAGTTGATAGAGAGATAAGCATACAAATTGTATCTAATCTCACTACAAGTGCAAATATCTCAAAATAATCAATATCTGACCTCTGCTTATATCATTTTACCACTAATCTTGCTTTGAAGCGATCAATTTCTCCACTGGATTTGTATACAACTTTACTCCAATTTGGAAATTTTGTCAATTTCCATGTTTGATTCTTTTTAATGACATGAATTTCTTCATTTATTGTTTTTCTCCAAATTTTGATCATCAACAACTTCTTTAAAGGATGTTGGTTCACAATATGCAAATAAAATAAAATTGATAATTTCTTCATCACATGGGTTATCATATTTACCCACAACATAATTCTATCAATATCATCCATCCACCATTAAAATCAATATTGTGCAGTGCTTGGAACAAATTGAGATGATTTTCAAATAGCAAAGGTGCTGCAAATTGCTTTGACTTGTGTAATTTAAATGAAGGGAGATTTTCCTAACTAGTTGAGGATAAGGATAGTAGTATAAGGTGACATGTGTAAAGGTGTTTATAACATCTCAATTTATAGCTTGAAAGTAGAAAGATGAAGGTGTGAGTACAATTCTAATTAAACATTAAAATTGTTATCAAGACTTTCAGAAAAAAAAAAATTTTAATTAAAATCAATGATCATAGTGTCTTAAAAAATCAATAATCTTCATAGATCAAACTCTTATATTTGGAAACTTGAACACTTAACTTGATGATGTACTTTTGTAATGTTTTATGAAAATTTAATTGAGAAATCTCCGAATGGGTGAAATACATGTACATATGTATGTGTACTAGTATTATTCAATTAAAAAATTATAGTTTGTTAGTTGTCTTGATAGATCAAACTTTTATATTTGGGAACTTAAAAGACTTGTCAACTTCTCAGCCATAAAGAATTAATTAAGGAATATTACGTGTATATTGTCAAATACATGTATTAAATACACGTATATATGAATATTAATCTTTTAATTAGAGTATGAGGATATGAAAGTATATATTTATTTATTTTTTTTTTTTTTCATATACCTGTTTGTTATTATATCAGGTCTTTCTCCTCATATTTATTTTGTTTTAAATTATTAAAATATTTTTAGTTTATTAATTAATTTTAAAAAATTGTTTGATATTTTATTGAGTTCTTAATTTTATAATTTATTTTTAGAATATATATTTGATTATTTTTTATTTTTTATAATTATTTTTTATTCAATTATTATTTGATGACACTTTAATTTGATATTTATGTTATTATAATTATATTTATTATTAGAGAAATCAAGACATATATAATTTTGACATTCCATCTATGATACTAATTTTTATTTTATATAAAAAATTATTTAATTAATATTTGTAATACCAAAAGGTGAGTACAATTATATCTATTATTTAATGGTAATAGATAAAAATGAGATAAAAATTTCATATTAATTAAATATATAAATGTAGATAAATTAGTACAAGAATAAAAACGAAAAAGGAAATATAATCCTAACCAGACCGAGTTTTATCTCTACCTGTAAGACTTTTGTTGATTTTCGATGATTTATCAAGGATGGTGAAGTACTCGTACCTATTGATGGGATTTGAATGTGTTTTTAAAAATTAATGTTTAAAAATAAAAATTAGAATTAACATAAAACTTAAACTGAAATAAAATATTATTATAAAATTTTGAATACATAAAAGAAGTATATTTCAAAATACCAAAATATTAATAAAAATAAGTTGAAAAATCAAAATTTAAATTATTTTATTTAGTATTTTCATATTTTTATTTTAATTATGTTTTATATATAATATAAAAGATAACTATTAATAAAATATCAAATTAATTATTTTATTTTATTTACTATTGTAATTTTTATTTTATTATTTTTGTTTTAATTATTTATTTCTATAATATAAAATATATTACTAAAAAATATATATTAAATTATTTACTTTATCTTATTTCCTATTTTAATATTTTATTTTATTATAATATAGAATATATTATTAAAAGTCTATTAAAAAAAATAATTTTTATAATTAATATAATTATACAAAATAATCAGCATAATTAATTATATTTTTTACATAATTAATTATGTCATAAATATCTTATTATTGTTTATGTGCATAATTGTTCAAATATGAAAAAGTCATAGTCAATTAACTTTGTTTTGATATTGTATTTATCACTTTTAATTTAAAATTAATCTTATTTTTTATGTTTTTAAACTTGTTTTTCGCATTTGTTTTAATTAATTGTGTAAACAGTTCATTCATATAAATCATAAAAATTAACCTAATATAAAAGTGTCTAATTGAATGCAATACCAATCTAAAAAATATACAAATTAAGGTAACTCTTTTACAAGTGTAAAAACTTTATAGATAAAAAAAAATATAAATATAACTATTTAGAGTTAATTTTTTTTAGTAATTTTAAAATAATTGTGATACACTAATAGTTGTTAGTTTGATTTAAATTGATAGTATTATCAAAGTATGAATTGTTGTTAATAAGTATTTGGAGGTGAATGACTTTTATTTAAACCTGAGTAATTATTAATAAATAAGTATAAAATGTATGTTTAGTTTGACTATAAGATCTTTATTTTGGTTTTAAATCTTGAATATCTTTAACTTAATCTCGTGTTTTGAGTTACTTTTATTAATAAGTAGAAAAATATGTTTAGCTTGACTTTATACCTTAAGCATTTCTAACTTAGTTACACTTGAACATCTCTAACTCAATTCCATATCTTGAATATCTCTAGTTCGATTCTATGTTTTGAGTAACTCTAGATTTTATGTCTTGAACATCTCTTACTTGATTTAGTACCTTAAGGATATCTAGTTTATCTATAACTTGACTCTATAATTTAAGGTTCTTTATCTGAATTTCATGTTTCAAATATTTTTAGCTTGACTTTACTACTTTAGCATTCATAGACCAATATTGTGCTTTAATAAATTCTTTTATGTAAAAAAATAAAAAATACTACATTATTTTAAACAATGAATAAATGCTTTTAATTTATACTAAATGTTGTATTATATCAAAAGCTTAATTGCTTCTAACAAATATTAAAGTTATAACATAAACTATATAGTATGTTACAATTGGTTGCAATAAAGTGTGTGCTTTAAGATAAACTATATAGTATGTTACAATTGGTTGCTATAAAAAGTGTGCTTTGATCTCCTTCTAACAAGCAGTTTGCACAATGTTTCTTTATTTAACACTAAATAATGTACTTCAACCAACTTGTAATAAATATTTTTTATCCTTTAGTATTAAAAAGTGTATATATTTTAATTAATTAGGCAATAAAAAGTGTATGGAAGAGTTGTACTTTATTTTATTCATGTATTTTATATATAAAATAAAAATGTAAAAAAATATCAAATATTAACAATATATCAATATTAACTACCTAAATCTAAATAATAAATGATGGATGCCTAGGAGGCATTGTATGTGTTGTAGGATCTCTCAAACATGTCTAGAAGCATAGAAAATCAAAATAACATGAAGATTATCATAGAAGAACATGAAAACCGAAATTCCCCCAAATGTTAGTGTTCCAATCGGTGCAAAATCTTTAAAACTTGAAAAGAAATCAATTCAACCAATTAAAATCAAGAACACATGCATAGAAAGGCATAGAATGAATTAAACTTGAATTTAATCAATGCAAATGGCTAGAATTGATCCATATAGGTGCAGCACATGAAGAACAAAACAAGAACATGAAAAGGAAAACATGGAAGAAAGAAAGAGATGAAGAACACGCCACTTTTGAAGAGAAAAGATAAGTGCAAAAGATAATCACCACTTGAATTTAGGAAAACTCAAGATAAGATTCAAAGAAAATGAGGAATACCTCTTGAACTTCAAAGAGAATTGCTCTTGCAATGTATTCAAGCTTCAAAGTTATGTTACAAATGAGAGTTACACCCTTATATAGAGGGGAAAACGAAAATGCATGCATATGGGTGGAAGGTGAATCGTTTAGGCCATGTTTGGAGATGCTCCCTAGCTTCCCAAACAAGGCCCTTCCCACTAAATGTTATCCTTATGTCCAAACACCCTTCCTCTTGTGTTTATTTGTGACAAAGTCATAAAAGAAACTAAACTATTTTTATTTTCAAGGAAGTTACAAGAACTATTGATATTTCTATTATCGTCTTCAAGTTTCTTGTACATTCCTCTTGTTTTTCTTCCTTCCTTTTCTTCAAATCTTTTTGTAAGCTCTTTTTTCATTATTTCTTTTCCTTTTCTTCTTGTAGTGACTCCTCCTTGCATTGATTGAGGTTCTTCATGGAATGAGATCACATCATCCTCCCCCTCTTGAAAAGAATTCGTCCTCGAATTTGGGGCACCTACATCATACAAAGATAAATCACTCACATTAAAACTATTGCTTACTTCATATGTGGAAGGTAAATCTATTTTGTATGCATTGTCATTTATTTTTTCAAGAACTTGGAAAGGTGCATTCGCCCTTGGCAATAGTTTAGATTTTCTTTGAGTAGGAAATCTTTCCTTCCTCAAATGAATCCATACCCAATCACCAGGTTCAAATGTCACTTTCCTTCTTCCTCTATTGGCTGACTTTGCATATTTTTCAACCTTCTTTTCAATTTGAGCTTTGATCTTTGGGAAGAGGTAATAGGTCCAGGGGAGTCAAAGGATTAAATCCATAAACCACTTCAAAAGGAGAATGGGAGGTTGTAGAGTTCACCACCCTATTATAGGCAAACTCCACATGAGGAAGAAGCTCCTCCCACTCTCTTAAATTTTTAGAAATCAAACAACGAAGTAGTTGAGATAAAGTTCTATTTACCACCTCTGTTTGTCCATCTGTTTGGGGGTGACATGTAGTAGAAAATAAAAGTTTAGTACCCAGCTTACCCCATAAAGTTTTCCAAAAGTGGCTTACAAACTTTGAATCTCTATCAGACACTATGCTCTTTGGGAGCCCATGCATGCGCACTACTTCTTTAAAGAAAATATTCGCAATGTGACAAGCATCATCCACTTTGTGGCATGGAATAAAATGGGCCATTTTTGAAAAACGATCCACTACCACAAAAATAGAATCATTACCCGTCTTGGCCTTTGGAAGGCCCAACACAAAGTCCATTGAAATATTAGTCCAAGGCATATTGGGAATGGGAAGGGGAGTATACAGTCCATGAGCTAAGACTCTAGATTTGGCCTTTTTACAAATAATACATTTATCACAAATTCTTTGTACATCTCTTTTCAAATGTGGCCAATAAAAATGCTCTTTAACAACTTCTAAAGTCTTTGTGATCCCAAAGTGTCCCATCAAGCCTCCTTCATGAGCTTCCTTCACAATTAACATTCTTAAACATCCTTGAGGAATACACAAGCAAGTAGATCTAAAAAGAAAACCATCATGAATGAAAAATCCCTCTTTAGAACCTTTAGAACATTCTTGAAAAATAGAAGAAAACTCAGAGTCATGTTCATACAAATCTTTAATATGTTCAAAACCCAAAAATTTTGTTTCAACCATAGTAAGCAATGTATGTCTCCTAGATAATGCATCTGCTACTATGTTGACTTTCCCTTGTTTGTGTTTAATGACATAAGGAAATTGCTCAATAAATTTTACCCATTTGGCATGCCTCTTGTTAAGCTTGCCTTGACTTTTCAAATACTTCAATGCTTCATGATCACTATGAATGACAAATTCTTTTGGAAGCAAATAATGTTGCCATGTATGCAATGCTCTAACAAGTGAATACAATTCCTTGTCATAAGTGGAATAATTCAAATGCCCTCCCTTTAACTTTTCACTAAAATATGCAATGGGATGATTTTCTTGTAACAAAACAGCCCCAATCCCAATGTTTGATGCATCACATTCAATTTCAAAAGATTTAGAAAAGTTAGGAAGTGCAAGAATAGGAGCATGAGTCAAAAGTTCCTTCAATTTTTCAAAAGCAAGTTGTTGCTCCTTTTCCCACTTAAATCCAACATCTTTTTTTACAATTTCATTTAAAGGAGATGCAATGGTACTAAAGTTTGGAACAAATCTCCTATAAAAACTAGCTAAGCCATGAAAACTCCTCACGTCATTGATAGTGGAAGGAGTAGGCCATTCTTGAATTGCCTTGATCTTTTCTTCATCAACCTGCACTCCTTTATCACTTATCACATAACCAAGGAATATAATATTATCCATGCAAAATGAACATTTTTCTTTATTAGCATAAAGTGAATATTGCCTCAAAGTACAAAGCACCATTCTAAGATGAGAAATATGATCATTCAAAGTAAGACTGTAAATGAGAATATCATCAAAATAAACCACAACAAATCTACCAATGAAAGATCTAAGCACATGATTCATCAATCTCATAAAAGTACTTGGAGAATTAGTAAGTCCAAAAGGCATAACCATCCACTCATAAAGTCCATGTTTAGTTTTGAAAGCGGTTTTCCATTCATCACTTTCTCTAATCCTAATTTGATTATAACCACTTTTCAAATCTATTTTCGAAAATATTTTTGAACCATGGAGTTCATCAAGCATATCATCAAGACGTGGAATAGGATGTCTATATTTAATAGTAATATTGTTTATTGCTCTACAATCAATACACATTCTCCAAGAACCATCTTTCTTAGGCACCAATGTCACGGGCATAGCACAAGGACTCATGCTTTCCCTTATCCATTCCTTCTCCAAGAGTCCCTCAATTTGTTTTTGAATCTCCTTTGTTT
Organism: Lablab purpureus; assembly: GCA_030347555.1. NCBI lineage: Eukaryota > Viridiplantae > Streptophyta > Magnoliopsida > Fabales > Fabaceae > Lablab > Lablab purpureus. The sequence goes on along the minus strand of CM059258.1, from coordinate 12,132,762 downwards.
CTTGAGGATTACTCCTGTATGCGGGCCTATTTGGTAGAGTAACTCCAGGAATTAAGTCCATGTGATGTTCAATACCTCTTAAGGGTGGAAGTCCCTTTGGAGGATCTTGAAAACATCCACAAACTCTTCAATCACAGCCGCCACTTCTAAAGATGAAATAGATGGTGAAGAAAATGTAGAAGACAAGCAAACTTTGTTAGGCATAATTAAAAACAAACTTTATTTTCATTAATTACCTTCCTAGCCTCTTTGGAGGACATGTAGAGGCTAGTTTTCTCCTTCTTTTCTTTATTTTTGTTTTCATGTGCAGATTTGGATACTCCATGCTCATGGTTTGCACTTTTCTTTTCTTGCTCTCTTTTCTTTCTCATTTTGATTTGGTCCTCATGAACCTCCCTTGGTGTGAGTGGTTTCAAAACAATTTTCTTTCCCATGTGTTCAAATGAAAATTTATTGTTTAGGCCATCATGATACACTTTTCTATCATATTGCCATGGCCTTCCCAATAGTATGTGACTTGCCTCCATGGGAACCACATCACAAAGGACCTCATCTTTATACTTTCCAATGCAAAAGAAACAAGAGCTTGTTTGTCAACAACTATCTCCCCTCTTCACTTAACCATTGTAATTTATATGGTCTAGCATGAGATATAATGGGTAAACCAAGTTTTTCGACTAATCTCTTACTAGCCACATTTGTACAACTCCCTCCATCAATGATGAGAGTACACAATCTATCCCTTATGAGACACCTAGTATGAAAAATATTTTCTCTTTGGGTATCATCAAAATCTTTGGATACTTGACCCAACATGCGCCTCATAATCAATAGATCTCCCTCACTTGGAGGAATACACTCATCATCACTAGAGTTAGGTGAAGAAGAATGAGATAAAGACTTAGGAGAAGACTCTTGAGAAGTGTGTTCACTAAATACTTTTCCTCCTTTCAAGACCATGTTTCTTTTAGATGGACATTCGAATGCAATATGTCCATATCCCAAACATTTAAAACATTTTGTTGAACTTGATCTTGAAGAAGTTAAAGCATTAGGTTTCTCATTGGATTTAGAATAAGAAGACTTACCTTGGCTCTCGGTTAGCTTTTTATGATCCTCCCATTTGTTTTTACTTTTATCCTTCCAAGAACTAGGATTATATGTCTTCTTTTGAGCTCCTCTCCTTTGAAGTTGTTTTTCCACGTTGGTGGCTTGATGCACCATTTGTTCCAAGGTGTGATACTCTTGTAATTCTATTATATCTTGAATTTCTCTTTGAGACCATTGAGAAATCTAGCCATTGTGGCCTCCAAGCTTTCTTGAATTTCGGCCTTAGCCATGGTAGACTCTAAATCCTTGAAATATTCTTCAACACTCCTTGTTCCTTGTGTAAGCCTTTGAAGCTTTAGATACAATTCTTTCCTGTAAAAGAAGGAACAAATCTATCTCTCATACACATTTGAAGATCATGCCATGAAGTAATGGCCAACCTTCTACCATTAAGAACTTCTTTTTGGATTTGATTCCACCATACCAAAGCATATTGTTCAAATTCAAGAGTAATGAGTTTAACTTGTATAAGATCTTCAAAATCATACACACTTAAAATTTGTTCAACTTTGGATTCCCATTCAAAGTACAATTCGGGATTACTATCCCCAAGAAATTTAGGCAATTTTACATTGTTTTTGTTTAAACTATCTTGATACAAATTTCTTCCTCCTCTTCTTGCTCTATGATAGGTGCGGTGATGATCCTCATGGGATTCATCACTCTCTTCATGAGCAGTTCTTCTTCCTCTTCTCCTTCCCTCATATGCTTGCAAGTTGAGTTGAGTTTGGGCTATTTGTCTTGTAAGTTCCTCAACTCTTGCATATAAGTGGGCATGTCTTGGAGACAAAGGAGGAGTTTCTTCATGATTAGACATATCTACACAAGAAAACAACAAACAACTACAAGTATGGGTTAGCAAAAACACTTTATATGTCTTGGCCTTGGTGATATTAAGTTGCAAAATCTCACTCTCTCTCACTTTAAGCAAATCTCTTAAAAGGTATCAAGATGCTTCTTCAAAATCCAAGAACCCAATTTGGTATTCTATTCAAGTGAAAGATGTAATGATTGGCCAAAACACTTAGAGTTCCAAAGGACAAGAAAACTACAAGACAAAACTTATAGAAATTTTAAAGACTAAAAAACTAGAAAGGGTAAAAGCAAGAAAGGGACACAAGAGAGTAACTATTAATATGACAATTTGGAACAAATCAAAACAAGAAAAGCACCAAGAAAAATGGAAAGATTACTCAAAAAATTTAGCACAAATTCTAGTCAAGATTTCAAGTGAAAAGAAGTTCACTAACATCCACAAATAATAGGACTAATTTGCCAAACCAATGACCAAACAATCAATCAATGTGTATAGGCAAGGAAACTTGATTTTCTTTTTGATTTTTTGATGCAGAAGTATTTAACCAAGGCTTGTTTGAATTCGGCCTTAGATTTCCTTTTTGTTTTAAATTGTGCTTTTATGTTCAATGCCTAATCACATCCACCAAGAGTTAGTCTCACAAAGTTTGAACACTTAGCCCCTAATGTTTGGAGTCCAAACGATCAATTCTAATCACAAGAAGTCCTAAAGAGAAATTGAAACTAAACAAATCAAGTAATACAAGAATTAGATAGTAAAGAAAACTTGACAAACATATGACTCAAAAACAACAAAAGGAAGACACATCTAATGGTAATCAAGTGATTAATGAATGTTCTTTTATCAAACACCTAATAGGTTTCATAGAACATCACTTCATTAACCAAGATTAGCCAAGAAAACATGTATAAAACTGGAAAAACAGATTGCAACAATCAAAAAAACACTTTCGGAAATTGCACAAACACAAAACAGATTAGAAACCAAACTAGAAACAACTTTAGAGACGGAATTAGAGACAAAATTTGCAGCAGGTTTTGGAGACTGAAAAAAAACAGCAACAGATTTAGAGACAGATTTTCAGAAAATCCAGATTTAGAGACTGAAATTGTGACTGAAACTGTTTTTTTTTTCTTACAGATTTTGCTATGGTTTTCAATGTCCAACTAGTTTTGAAACTTTGAACACATCACAAACCATATAAGCAATAGGAAAGATAGAAACTGCACCTTTCACCTTGTTCTTCAGGTTTTTGATCCCCACACATCATGTTTGATACCTTAGAGCTCTGATACCAAATGATGGATGCCTAGGAGGCATTGTATGTGTTGTAGGATCTCTCAAACATGTGTAGAAGCATAGGAAATCAAAATAACATGAAGATTATCATAGAAGAACATGAAAACCGAAATTCCCCCAAATGTTAGGGTTCCAATCGGTGCAAAATCTTTAAAACTTGAAAAGAAATCAATTCAACCAATTAAAATCAAGAACACATGCATAGGAACGCATAGAATGAATTAAACTTGAATTTAATCGGTGCAAATGGCTAGAATTGATCCATATAGGTGCAGCACATGAAGAACAAAACAAGAACATGAAAAGGAAAACATAGAAGAGAGAAAGAGATGAAGAACACGCCACTTTTGAAGAGAAAAGATAAGTGCAAAAGACAATCACCACTTGAATTTAGGAAAACTCAAGATAAGATTCAAAGAAAATGAGGAATACCTCTTGAACTTCAAAGAGAATTGCTCTTGCAATGTATTCAAGCTTCAAAGTTATGTTACAAATGAGAGTTACACCCTTATATAGAGGGGAAAACGAAAATGCATGCACATGGGTGGAAGGTGAATGGTTTAGGCCATGTTTGGAGATGCTCCCTAGCTTCCCAAACAAGGCCCTTCCAACTAAATGTTATCCTTCTGTCCAAACACCCCTCCTCTTGTGTTTATTTGTGATAAAGTCATAAAAGAAACTAAACTATTTTTATTTTCAAGGAATTTACCAGAACTATTGATATTTCTAATGTCGTCTTCAAGTTTCTTATATATTCCTCTTGTTTTTCTTCCTTCCTTTTCTTCAAATCTTTTTGTAAGCTCTTTTTTCATTATTTCCTTTCCTTTTCTTCTTGTAGTGACTCTTGCATTGATTGAGGTTCTTCATGGAATGAGATCACATTAATAAATGAATATATTTTTCATCTTTATGGAAAAGATATTTTAAAATAAAATCTAGAAATTTTTTGAAAACTAATTTAAATAAAAAAGATATTAAACAAATATTCTCAACAACAAACATCTCTAAAAAACCCTTTTACGTAAAGTAAGAATTAATCCTTTTGTACCACAGACTCTGTGCTAGTTTTAAACCATACAATGCTTTCTTTAACTTGTAGATTTTTATCTTCTTCGTCTTTGATATCATATCTCATAGGTTGTTTAACATACACTTCTTCTTTCAAATATTCATTGATGAATTTTCCCTATTATTTTGAGTTGATAGAGAGATAAGCATACAAATTGTATCTAATCTCACTACAAGCGCAAATATCTCAAAATAATCAATATCTGACCTCTGCTTATATCATTTTACCACTAATCTTGCTTTGAAGCGATCAATTTCTCCACTGGATTTGTATACAACTTTACTCCAATTTGGAAATTTTGTCAATTTCCATGTTTGATTCTTTATAATGACATGAATTTCTTCATTTATTGTTTTTCTCCAAATTTTGATCATCAATAACTTCTTTAAAGGATATTGGTTCACAATATGCATATAAAATAAAGTTGATAATTTCTTCATCACATGGATTATCATATTTACCCACAGCATAATCCTATCAATATCATCCATCCACCATTAAAATCAATATTGTTTAGTGCTTGGAACAAATTGAGATGATTTTCAAATAGCAAAGATGCTGGAAATTGCTTTGACCTTGTGTAATTTAAATGAAGGGAGATTTTGCTAACTAGTTGAGGATAAGGATAGTAGTATAAGGTGACATGTGTAAAGGTGTTTATAACATCTCAATTTACAGCTTGAGAAGAAGAAAGATGAAAGTGTGAGTACAATTCTAATTAAATATTGAAATTGTTATCATGACTTTTAGAAAAAAAAAATTTAATTAAAATCAACGATCATAGTGTCTTGAAAAATCAATAATCTTCATAGATCAATAATCAGCATAATTAATTATATTTTTCACATAATTAATTATGTCATAAATATCTTACTATTGTTTATGTGCATAATTGTTCAAATATGAAAAAATCATAGTCAATTAACTTTGTTTTGATATTGTATTTATCACTTTTAATTTAAAATTAATCTTATTTTTTATGTTTTTAACCTTGTTTTTCGCATTTGTTTTAATAAAGTGTGTAAACAGTTCATTGATATAAATCATAAAAATTAACCTAATATAAAACTTTCTAATTGAATGCGATACCAATCTAAAAAATATACAAATTAAGGTAACTCTTTTACAAGTGTAAAAACTTTATATTTTTTATCATAAGATAAAAAAAATATAAATATAACTATTTAGAGTAAATTTTTTTTAATAATTTTAAAATAATTGTGATACATTAATAGTTCCTAGTTTGATTTAAATTGATAGTATTAATACTATCAAAGTATGAATTTTTGTTAATAAGTATTTGGAGGTGAATGACTTTTATTTAAACCTGAGTAATTATTAATAAATAAGTACAAAATGTATGTTTAGTTTGACTATAAGATCTTTATTTTGGTTTTAAATCTTGAATATCTTTAACTTAATCTCGTGCTTTGAGTTACTTTTACTAATAAGTAGAAAAATATGTTTAGCTTGACTTTATACCTTAAGCATTTCTAACTTAGTTACACTTGAACATCTCTAACTCGATTCCATATCTTGAATATCTCTAGTTCGATTCTATGTTTTGAATAACTCTAGATTTTATGTCTTGAACATCTCTTACTTGATTTAGTACCTTAAGGATATCTAGTTTATCTATAACTTGACTCTACAATTTAAGGTTCTTTAGCTGAATTTCATGTTTGGAATATTTTTAGCTTGACTTTACTACTTTAGCATTCATAGATCAATATTGTGCTTTAATCAATTCTTTTATGTAAAAAAATAAAGAATACTACATTATTTTAAACAATAAATAAATGCTTTTAATTTATACTAAAAGTTATATTATATCAAAAGCTTAAATGCTTCTAACAAATATTAAAGTTATAACATAAACTATATAGTATCTTACAATTGGTTGCAATAAAGTGTGTGCTTTAAGATAAACTATATAGTATGTTACAATTGGTTGCAATAAAAAGTGTGCTTTGATCTCCTTCTAACAAGCAGTTTGCACAATTTTTTTTATTTAACATTAAATACTGTACTTCAACCAACTTGTAATAAATATTTTTCTCCTGTACTATTAAAAAGTGTATATATTTTAATTAATTAGGCAATAAAAAGTTTATGGAAGAGTTGTACTTTATTTTATTCATGTATTTTATATATAAAATAAAAATGTAAAAGAATATCAAATATTAACAATATATCAATATTAACTACCTAAATCTAAATAATAAATGAATATATTTTTCATCTTTATGGAAAAGATATTTTAAAGTAAAATCTACAAATGTTTTTAAAACTAATTTAAATAAAAAAGATAATAAACAAATATTCTGAACAACAAACATATCTAAAAACCCTTTTACGTATAGTAAGAATTAATCCTTTTGTACCACGGACTATGTGCTAGTTTTAAACCATACAATGCTTTCTTTAACTTGTAGATTTTTATCTTCTTCGTCTTGGATATCATATCTCATAGGTTGTTTAACATACACTTCTTCTTTCAAATATTCATTGATGAATTTTCTCTATTATTTTGAGTTGATAGAGAGATAAGCATACAAATTGTATCTAATCTCACTACAAGCGCAAATATCTCCAAATAATCAATATCCGACCTCCGCTTATATCATTTTACCACTAATCTTGCTTTGAAGCGATCAATTTCTCCACTGGATTTGTATACAACTTTACTCCAATTTGGAAATTTTGTCAATTTCCATGTTTGATTCTTTTAATGACATGAATTTCTTCATTTATTGTTTTTCTCCAAATTTTGATCATCAACAACTTCTTTAAAGGATATTGGTTCACAATATGCAAATAAAATAAAGTTGATAATTTCTTCATCACATGGATTATCATATTTACCCACAGCATAATCCTATCAATATCATCCATCCACCATTAAAATCAATATTGTTCAGTGCTTGGAACAAATTGAGATGATTTTCAAATAGCAAAGATGCTGGAAATTGTTTTGACCTTGTGTAATTTAAATGAAGGGAGATTTTGCTAACTAGTTGAGGATAAGGATAGTAGTATAAGGTGACATGTGTAAAGGTGTTTATAACATCTCAATTTACAGCTTGAGAAGAAGAAAGATGAAAGTGTGAGTACAATTCTAATTAAATATTGAAATTGTTATCATGACTTTTAGAAAAAAAAAATTTAATTAAAATCAACGATCATAGTGTCTTGAAAAATCAATAATCTTCATAGATCAATAATCAGCATAATTAATTATATTTTTCACATAATTAATTATGTCATAAATATCTTACTATTGTTTATGTGCATAATTGTTCAAATATAAAAATATCATAGTCAATTAACTTTGTTTCGATATTGTATTTATCACTTTTAATTTAAAATTAATCTTATTTTTTATGTTTTTAACCTTGTTTTTCGCATTTGTTTTAATAAAGTGTGTAAACAGTTCATTGATATAAATCATAAAAATTAACCTAATATAAAACTTTCTAATTGAATGCAATACCAATCTAAAAAATATACAAATTAAGGTAACTCTTTTACAAGTGTAAAAACTTTATATTTTTTATCATAAGATAAAAAAAATATAAATATAACTATTTAGAGTAATTTTTTTTTAATAATTTTAAAATAATTGTGATACATTAATAGTTCCTAGTTTGATTTAAATTGATAGTATTATCAAAGTATGAATTTTTGTTAATAAGTATTTGGAGGTGAATGACTTTTATTTAAACACTGAGTAATTATTAATAAATAAGTACAAAATGTATGTTTAGTTTGACTATAAGATCTTTATTTTGGTTTTAAATCTTGAATATCTTTAACTTAATCTCGTGTTTTGAGTTACTTTTACTAATAAGTAGAAAAATATGTTTAGCTTGACTTTATACCTTAAGCATTTCTAACTTAGTTACACTTGAACATCTCTAACTCGATTCCATATCTTGAGAATATCTCTAGTTCGATTCTATGTTTTGAATAACTCTAGATTTTATGTCTTGAACATCTCTTACTTGATTTAGTACCTTAAGGATATCTAGTTTATCTATAACTTGACTCTACAATTTAAGGTTCTTTAGCTGAATTTCATGTTTGGAATATTTTTAGCTTGACTTTACTACTTTAGCATTCATAGATCAATATTGTGCTTTAATAAATTCTTTTATGTAAAAAAATAAAGAATACTACATTATTTTAAACAATAAATAAATGCTTTTAATTTATACTAAAAGTTATATTATATCAAAAGCTTAAATGCTTCTAACAAATATTAAAGTTATAACATAAACTATATAGTATCTTACAATTGGTTGCAATAAAGTGTGTGCTTTAAGATAAACTATATAGTATGTTACAATTGGTTGCAATAAAAAGTGTGCTTTGATCTCCTTCTAACAAGCAGTTTGCACAATTTTTTTTTATTTAACATTAAATACTGTACTTCAACCAACTTGTAATAAATATTTTTCTCCTGTACTATTAAAAAGTGTATATATTTTAATTAATTAGGCAATAAAAAGTTTATGGAAGAGTTGTACTTTATTTTATTCATGTATTTTATATATAAAATAAAAATGTAAAAGAATATCAAATATTAACAATATATCAATATTAACTACCTAAATCTAAATAATAAATGAATATATTTTTCATCTTTATGGAAAAGATATTTTAAAGTAAAATCTACAAATGTTTTTAAAACTAATTTAAATAAAAAAGATAATAAACAAATATTCTGAACAACAAACATATCTAAAAAACCCTTTTACGTATAGTAAGAATTAATCCTTTTGTACCACAGACTATGTGCTAGTTTTAAACCATACAATGCTTTCTTTAACTTGTAGATTTTTATCTTCTTCGTCTTGGATATCATATCTCATAGGTTGTTTAACATACACTTCTTCTTTCAAATATTCATTGATGAATTTTCTCTATTATTTTGAGTTGATAGAGAGATAAGCATACAAATTGTATCTAATCTCACTACAAGCGCAAATATCTCCAAATAATCAATATCTGACCTCTGCTTATATCATTTTACCACTAATCTTGCTTTGAAGCGATCAATTTCTCCACTGGATTTGTATACAACTTTACTCCAATTTGAAAATTTTGTCAATTTCCATGTTTGATTCTTTTTAATGACATGAATTTCTTCATTTATTGTTTTTCTCCAAATTTTGATCATCAATAACTTCTTTAAAGGATATTGGTTCACAATATGCAAATAAAATAAAGTTGATAATTTCTTCATCACATGGATTATCATATTTACCCACAGACATAATCCTATCAATATCATCCATCCACCATTAAAATCAATATTGTTCAGTGCTTGGAACAAATTGAGATGATTTTCAAATAGCAAAGATGCTGGAAATTGCTTTGACCTTGTGTAATTTAAATGAAGGGAGATTTTGCTAACTAGTTGAGGATAAGGATAGTAGTATAAGGTGACATGTGTAAAGGTGTTTATAACATCTCAATTTACAGCTTGAGAAGAAGAAAGACGAAAGTGTGAGTACAATTCTAATTAAATATTGAAATTGTTATCATGACTTTTAGAAAAAAAAAATTTAATTAAAATCAACGATCATAGTGTCTTGAAAAATCAATAATCTTCATAGATCAATAATCAGCATAATTAATTATATTTTTCACATAATTAATTATGTCATAAATATCTTACTATTGTTTATGTGCATAATTGTTCAAATATGAAAAAATCATAGTCAATTAACTTTGTTTTGATATTGTATTTATCACTTTTAATTTAAAATTAATCTTATTTTTTATGTTTTTAACCTTGTTTTTCGCATTTGTTTTAATAAAGTGTGTAAACAGTTCATTGATATAAATCATAAAAATTAACCTAATATAAAACTTTCTAATTGAATGCAATACCAATCTAAAAATATACAAATTAAGGTAACTCTTTTACAAGTGTAAAAACTTTATATTTTTATCATAAGATAAAAAAATATAAATATAACTATTTAGAGTAAATTTTTTTTAATAATTTTAAAATAATTGTGATACATTAATAGTTCCTAGTTTGATTTAAATTGATAGTATTATCAAAGTATGAATTTTTGTTAATAAGTATTTGGAGGTGAATGACTTTTATTTAAACCTGAGTAATTATTAATAAATAAGTACAAAATGTATGTTTAGTTTGACTATAAGATCTTTATTTTGGTTTTAAATCTTGAATATCTTTAACTTAATCTCGTGTTTTGAGTTACTTTTACTAATAAGTAGAAAAATATGTTTAGCTTGACTTTATACCTTAAGCATTTCTAACTTAGTTACACTTGCACATCTCTAACTCGATTCCATATCTTGAATATCTCTAGTTCGATTCTATGTTTTGAATAACTCTAGATTTTATGTCTTGAACATCTCTTACTTGATTTAGTACCTTAAGGATATCTAGTTTATCTATAACTTGACTCTACAATTTAAGGTTCTTTAGCTGAATTTCATGTTTGGAATATTTTTAGCTTGACTTTACTACTTTAGCATTCATAGATCAATATTGTGCTTTAATCAATTCTTTTATGTAAAAAAATAAAGAATACTACATTATTTTAAACAATAAATAAATGCTTTTAATTTATACTAAAAGTTATATTATATCAAAAGCTTAAATGCTTCTAACAAATATTAAAGTTATAACATAAACTATATAGTATCTTACAATTGGTTGCAATAAAGTGTGTGCTTTAAGATAAACTATATAGTATGTTACAATTGGTTGCAATAAAAAGTGTGCTTTGATCTCCTTCTAACAAGCAGTTTGCACAATTTTTTTTTATTTAACATTAAATACTGTACTTCAACCAACTTGTAATAAATATTTTTTCTCCTGTACTATTAAAAAGTGTATATATTTTAATTAATTAGGCAATAAAAAGTTTATGGAAGAGTTGTACTTTATTTTATTCATGTATTTTATATATAAAATAAAAATGTAAAAGAATATCAAATATTAACAATATATCAATATTAACTACCTAAATCTAAATAATAAATGAATATATTTTTCATCTTTATGGAAAAGATATTTTAAAGTAAAATCTACAAATGTTTTTAAAACTAATTTAAATAAAAAAGATAATAAACAAATATTCTGAACAACAAACATATCTAAAAAACCCTTTTACGTATAGTAAGAATTAATCCTTTTGTACCACAGACTATGTGCTAGTTTTAAACCATACAATGCTTTCTTTAACTTGTAGATTTTTATCTTCTTCGTCTTGGATATCATATCTCATAGGTTGTTTAACATACACTTTTTCTTTCAAATATTCATTGATGAATTTTCTCTATTATTTTGAGTTGATAGAGAGATAAGCATACAAATTGTATCTAATCTCACTACAAGCGCAAATATCTCCAAATAATCAATATCTGACCTCTGCTTATATCATTTTACCACTAATCTTGCTTTGAAGCGATCAATTTCTCCACTGGATTTGTATACAACTTTACTCCAATTTGGAAATTTTGTCAATTTCCATGTTTGATTCTTTTTAATGACATGAATTTCTTCATTTATTGTTTTTCTCCAAATTTTGATCATCAATAACTTCTTTAAAGGATATTGGTTCACAATATGCAAATAAAATAAAGTTGATAATTTCTTCATTACATGGGTTATCATATTTACCCACAACATAATCCTATCAATATCATCCATCCACCATTAAAATCAATATTGTGCAGTGCTTGGAACAAATTGAGATGATTTTCAAATAGCAAAGATGCTAGAAATTGCTTTGACTTGTGTAATTTAAATGAAGGGAGATTTTCCTAACTAGTTGAGGATAAGGATAGTAGTATAAGGTGACATGTGTAAAGGTGTTTATAACATCTCAATTTACATCTTGAGAAGAAGAAAGATGAAGGTGTGAGTACAATTCGAATTAAACATTGAAATTGTTATCTTGACTTTCAGAAAAAAAAAATTAATTAAAATCAATGACCATAGTGTCTTAAAAAATCAACAATCTTTATAGATCAAACTCTTACATTTGGAAACTTGAACACTTAACTTGATGATGTACTTTTGTAATGTTTTATGAAAATTTAGTTGAGAAATCTCCGAATGGGTGAAATACATATACATATGTATGTGTACTAGTATTATTCAATTAAAAAATTATAGTTTCTTAGTTGTCTTGATAGATCAAACTTTTATATTTGGGAACTTAAAAGACTTGTCAACTTCTCATCCATAAAAAATTAATAAAGGAATATTACATGTATATTGTCAAATACATGTATTAAATACATATATATATATATGAATATTAATCTTTTAATTAGAGTATAAGGATACGAAAGTATATATTTATTTATTTATTTATTTCATATAGGTGTTTGTTATTATTATATCAAGTCTTTCTCCTCATATTTATTTTGTTTTAAATTATTAAAATATTTTTAGTTTATTAATTAATTTAAAAAAATTGTTTGATATTTTATTCAGTTCTTAATTTTATAATTTATTTTTAGAATATATATTTGATTATTTTTATAATTATTTTTTATTCAATTATTATTTGATGACACTTTAATTTGATATTTATGTTATTATAATTATATTTATTATTAGAGTAATCAAGACATATATAATTTTGACATTCCATCTATGATACTAATTTTTATTTTATATAAAAAATTATTTAATTAATATTTGTAACATCAAGAGGTGAGTACAATTATATCTATTATTTAATAGTAATAGATGAAAATGAGGCAAAAATTTCATATTAATTAAATATATAAATGTAGATAAATTAATGCAAGAATAAAAATGAAAAAGGAAAAATAATCCCAATCAGACCGATTTTTAACTCTACCTGTAAGACTTTTGTTGATTTTCTATGATTTATCAAGGATGTTGAAGTACTTCTACCTATTTATGGGCTTTGAATGTGTTTTAAAAATTAATTTTTAAAAATATAAATTAGAATCAAAATAAAACTTAAACTGAAATAAAATATTATTATAAAATTTTAATACATAAAAGAAGTATATTTCAAAATACCAAAATATTAATAAAAATAGGCTGAAAAATCAAAATTTAAATTATTTTATTTAGTATTTTCATATTTTTATTTTAATTCTGTTTTATATATAATATAAAAGATAACTATTAATAAAATATCAAATTAATTATTTTATTTTATTTACTATTGTATTTTTTATTTTATTATTTTTGTTTTAATTATTCATTTCTATAATATAAAATATATTACTAAAAAATGTATATTATATTATTTATTTTATATTATTTCATATTTTAATATTTTATTTTATTATAACATAGAATATATTATTAAAAATCTATTAAAAAAATTAATTTTTAACATGAATATAATTATACAAAATAATCAGCATAATTAGTTATATTTTTTACATAATTAATTATGTCATAAATATCTTACTGTTGTTTCCGTGCATAATTGTTCAAATATGAAAAAATCATAATCAATTAACTTTGTTTTGATATTGTATTTATCACTTTTAATTTAAAATTAATCTTATTTTTTATGTTTTTAACCTTGTTTTTCGCATGTGTTTTAATTAATTGTGTAAACAGTTCATTCATATAAATCATAAAAATTAACCTAATATAAAAGTGTCTAATTGAATGCAATACCAATCTAAAAAATATACAAATTAAGGTAACTCTTTTACAAGTGTAAAAACTTTATACTTTTTATTATAAGATAAAAAAAATATATATATAACTATTTAGAGTAAAATTTTTTTAGTAATTTTAAAATAATTGTGATACACTAATTGTTACTAGTTTGATTTAAATTGATAGTATTATCAAAGTATGAATTTTTGTTAATGAGTATTTGGAGGTGAATGACTTTTATTTAAATCTGAGTAATTATTAATAAATAAGTACGTTTACTTTGACTATAAGATATTTATTTTGGTTTTAAATCTTGAACATCTTTAACTTAATCTCGTGTTTTGAGTTACTTTTATAAATAAGTAGAAAAATATGTTTAGCTTGACTTTATACCTTAAGCATTGCTAACTTAGTTACACTTGAACATCTCTAACTCGATTCCATATCTTGAATATCTCTAGTTCGATTCTATATTTTGCATAACTCTATATTTTATGTCTTGAACATCTCTTACTTGATTTAGTACCTTAAGGATATCTAGTTTATCTATAACTTGACTCTACAATTTAAGGTTCTTTAGCTGAATTTCATGTTTGGAATATTTTTAGCTTGACTTTACTACTTTAGCATTCATAGATCAATATTGTGCTTTAATAAATTCTTTTATGTAAAAAAATAAAGAATACTACATTATTTTAAACAATAAATAAATGCTTTTAATTTATACTAAAAGTTGTATTATATCAAAAGCGCTTCTAACAAATATTAAAGTTATAACATAAACTATATAATATGTTACAATTGGTTGCAATAAAGTGTGTACTTTAAGATAAACTATATAGTATGTTACAATTGGTTGCAATAAAAAATGTGCTTTGATCTCCTTCTAACAAGGAGTTTGCACAATGTTTTTTTTATTTAACACTAAATAATGTACTTCAACCAACTTAACTTGTAATAAATATTTTTTCTCCTTTAGTATTAAAAAGTGTATATATTTTAATTAATTAGGCAATAAAAAGTGTATGGAAGAGTTGTACTTTATTTTATTCATGTATTTTATATATAAAATAAAAATATAAAAAAATATCAAATATTAACAATATATCAATATTAACTACCTAAATCTAAATAATAAATGAATATATTTTTCATCTTTATTGAAAAGATATTTTAAAATAAAATCTAGAAATTTTTTGAAAACTAATTTAAATAAAAAAGATATTAAACAAATATTCTCAACAACAAACATCTCTAAAAAACCCTTTTACATAAAGTAAGAATTAATCCTTTTGTACCACAGAATGTGTGCTAGATTTAAACCATACAATGCTTTCTTTAACTTGTAGATTTTTACCTTCTTCGTCTTTGATATCATATCTCATAGGTTGTTTAACATACACTTTTTCTTTCAAATATTCATTGATGAATTTTCCCTATTACTTTGAGTTGATAGAGAGATAAGCATACCAATTGTATCTAATCTCACTACAAGCGCAAATATCTCAAAATAATCAATATTTGACCTCTGCTTATATCATTTTACCACTAATCTTGCTTTGAAGCAATCAATTTCTCCACTGGATTTGTATACAACTTTATTCCAATATGGAAATTTTGTCAATTTCCATGTTTGATTCTTTTTAATGACACGAATTTCTTCATTTATTCTTTTTCTCCAAATTTTGATCATCAATAACTTCCTTAAAGGATATTGGTTCACAATATGCAAATAAAATAAAGTTGATCATTTCTTCATCACATGGGTTATCATATTTACCCACAACATAATCCTATCAATATCATCCATCCACCATTAAAATCGATATTGTGCAGTGCTTGGAACAAATTGAGATGATTTTCAAATAACAAAGATGCTGAAAATTGCTTTGACTTGTGTAATTTAAATGAAGGGAGATTTTCCTAACTAGTTGATGATAAGGATAATAGTATAAGGTGACATGTGTAAAGGTGTTTATAACATCTCAATTTACAGCTTGAGAAGAAGAAAGATGAAGGTGTGAGTACAATTCTAATTAAACATTGAAATTGTTATCAAGACTTTCAGAAAAAAAAATTTTAATTAAAATCAATGATCATAGTGTCTTAAAAAATCAATAATCTTCATAGATCAAACTCTTATATTTGGGAACTTGAACACTTAACTTGATGATGTACTTTTGTAATGTTTTATGGAAATTTAATTGAGAAATCTCCGAATGGGTGAAATACATATACATATGTATGTGTACTAGTATTATTCAATTAAAAAATTATAATTTCTTAGTTGTCTTGATAGATCAAACTTTTATATTTGGGAACTTAAAAGACTTGTCAACTTCTCAGCCAAAAAAAATTAAGTAAGGAATATTACGTGTATATTGTCAAATACATGTATTAAATACACGTATATATGAATATTAATCTTTTAATTAGAGTATGAGTATATGAAAGTATATATTTATTTGTTTATTTTTTTCATATACCTGTTTGTTATTATATCAAGTCTTTCTCCTCATATTTATTTTGTTTTAAATTATTAAAATATTTTTACTTTATTAATTAATTTAAAAAACTGTTTGATATTTTGTTGAGTTCTTAATTTTATAATTTATTTTTAGAATATATATTTGATTATTTTTTATAATTATTTTTTATTCAATTATTATTTGATGACGTTTTAATTTTATATTTGTGTTCTTATAATTATATTTATTATTAGAGAAATCAAGACATATATAATTTTGACATTCCATCTATGATACTAATTTTTATTTTATATAAAAAATTATTTAATTAATATTTGTAACACCAAGAAATGAGTACAATTATATCTATTATTTAATGGTAATAGATGAAAATGAGACAAAAATTTCATATTAATTAAATATATAAATGTAGATAAATTAATGCAAGAATAAAAATGAAAAAGGAAAAATAATCCCAACCAGACCGATTTTTATCACTACATGTAAGACTTTTGTTGATTTTCCATGATTCATCAAGGATGTTGAAGTACTTGTAACTCTTTATGGGATTTGAATGTGTTTTAAAAATTAATTTTTAAAAATAAAAATTAGAATTAACATAAAATTTAAATTGAAATAAAATATTATTATAAACTTTTAATACATAAAAGAAGTATATTTCAAAATACCAAAATATTAATAAAAACAAGCTGAAAAATCAAAATTTAAATTATTTTATTTCGAATTTTCATACTTTTATTTTAATTCTGTTTTATATATAATATTAAAGATAACTATTAATAAAATATCAAATTAATTATTTTATTTTATTTACTATTGTATTTTTTATTTTATTGTTTGTGTTTTAATTATTTATTTCTATAATATAAAATATATTACTAAAAAATATATATTAAATTATTTATTTTATATTATTTCCTATTTTAATATTTTATTTTATTATACGTAGAATATATTATTAAAAATCTATTAAAAAAATTAATTTTTATAATTAGTATAATTATACAAAATAATCAGCATAATTAGTTATATTTTTTACATGTATAATTATGTCATAAATATCTTACTGTTGTTTATGTGCATAATTATTCAAATATGAAAAAATCATAGTCAATTAACTTTGTTTGGTTATTGTATTTATCACTTTTAATTTAAAATTAATCTTATTTTTTTATGTTTTTAATCTTGTTTTTCGCATTTGTTTTAATTGATTGTGTAAATAGTTCATTCATATAAATCATAAAAATTAACCTAATATAAAACTGTCTAATTGAATGCAATACCAATCTAAAAAATATACAAATTAAGGTAACTCTTTTACAAGTGTAAAAACTTTATATTTTTTATCATAAGATAAAGAAAAATATAAATATAACTATTTAGAGTAAATTTTTTTTAGTAATTTTAAAATAATTGTGATACTCTAATAGTTGCTAGTTTGATTTAAATTGATAGTATTATCAAAGTATGAATTTTTGTTAATAAGTATTTGGAGGTGAATGACTTTTATTTAAACTTGAGTAATTATTAATAAATAAGTACAAAATGTATGTTTAGTTTGACTATAAGATCTTTATTTTGGTTTTAAATCTTGAACATCTTTAACTTAATCTCGTGTTTTGAGTTACTTTTATAAATAACTAGAAAAATATGTTTAGCTTGACGTTATACCTTAAGCATTGCTAACTTAGTTACACTTGAACATCTTTAACTCGATTCCATATCTTGAATATCTCTAGTTCGATTCTATGTTTTGAATAACTCTAGATTTTATGTCTTGAACATCTTTTACTTGATTTAGTACCTTAAGGATATGTAGTTTATCTATAACTTGACTCTACAATTTAAGGTTCTTTAGCTGAATTTCATGTTTTGAATATTTTTAGTTTGACTTTATTACTTTAGCATTCATAGATCAATATTGTGTTTTAATCAATTCTTTTATATAAAAAAAATAAAGAATACTACATTATTTTAAACAATAAATAAATGCTTGTAATTTATACTAAAAGTTGTATTATATCAAAAGCTTAAATGCTTCTAACAAATATTAAAGTTATAACATAAACTATATATTATGTTACAATTGGTTGCAATAAAGTGTGTGCTTTAAGATAAACTATATAGTATGTTGCAATTAAAAGTGTGCTTTGATCTCCTTCTAACAAGCAGTTTGCACAATGTTTTTTTTTATTTAACACTAAATAATGTATTTCAACCAACTTGTAATAAATATTTTTTCTCCAAATTTTGGTCATCAATAACTTTTTAAAGGATATTGGTTCACAATATGCAAATAAAATAAAGTTGATCATTTCTTCATCACATGGGTTATCATATTTACCCACAACATAATCCTATCAATATCATCCATCCACCATTAAAATCAATATTGTGCAGTGCTTGGAACAAATTGAGATGATGTTCAATTAGCAAAGATGCTGGAAATTGCTTTGACTTGTGTAATTTAAATGAAGGGAGATTTTCCTAACTAGTTGAGGATAAGGATAGTAATATAAGGTGACATGTGTAAAGGTGTTTATAATATCTCAATTTAGAGCTTGAGAAGAAGAAAGATGAAGGTGTGAGTACAATTCTAATTAAACATTGAAATTGTTATCTTGACTTTCAGAAAAAAAAATTTTAATTAAAATCAATGATCATAGTGTCTTAAAAAATCAATAATCTTTATAGATCAAACTCTTACATTTGGAAACTTGAACACTTAACTTGATGATGTACTTTTGTAATGTTTTATGAAAATTTAATTGAGAAATCTCGGAATGGGTGAAATACATATACATATGTATGTGTACTAGTATTATTAAAAATTTATGGTTTCTTAGTTGTCTTGATAGATCAAACTTTTATATTTGGGAACTTAAAATTAAAAGACTCTTCAACTTCTCAGCCATAAAAAATTAATTAAGGAATATTACATGTATATTGTCAAATACATACACGTATATATGAATATTAATCTTTTAATTAGAGTATGAGGATATGAAAGTATATATATATTTTTTTTCATATACCTGTTTGTTATTATTATATCGAGTCTTTCTCCTCATATTTATTTTGTTTTAAATTATTAAATATTTTTAGTTTATTAATTAATTTAAAAAAATTGTTTGATATTTATTGAGTTCTTAATTTTGTAATTTATTTTTAGAATATATATTTGATTATTTTTTATTTTTTATAATTATTTTTTATTCAATTATTATTTGATGGCACTTTAATTTGATATTTATGTTATTATAATTATATTTATTATTAGAGAAATCAAGACATATATAATTTTGACATTCCATCTATGATACTAATTTTTATTTTATATAAAAAATTATCTAATTTTTATTTTATATAAAAAATTATTTAATTAATATTTGTAACACCAAGAGGTGAGTACAATTATATCTATTATTTAATGGTAATAGATGAAAATGAGACAAAAATTTCATATTAATTAAATATATAAATGTAGATAAATTAATGCAAGAATAAAAATGAAAAAGGAAAAGTAATCCCAACCAGACCGATTTTTATTTAAAAGTAAAAATTATAATTAACATAAAACTTAAACTGAAATAAAATATTATTATAAAATTTTAATACATAAAAGAAGTATATTTCAAAATACCAAAATATTAATAAAAATAAGCTAAAAAATCAAAATTTAAATTATTTTATTGAATATTTTCATATTTTTATTTTAATTCTGTTTTATATATAATATAAAATATAACTATTAATAAAATATCAAATTAATTATTTTATTTTATTTACTATTGTATTTTTTATTTTATTATTTTTTTAATTATTTATTTCTATAATATAAAATATATTACTAAAAAATGTATATTAAATTATTTATTTTATATTATTTCCTATCTTAATATTTTATTTTATTATAACATAGAATATATTATTAAAAATCTATTAAAAAAATTAATCTTTTAATTAGAGTATGAGGATATGAAAGTATATATATATATTTTTTTTCATATACCTATTTGTTATTATATCAAGTCTTTCTCTTCATATTTATTTTGTTTTAAATTATTAAAATATTTTTAGTTTATTAATTAATTTAAAAAAATTGTTTGATATGTTATTGAGTCGGGAATAAGATATAAATTTCGAAATTACGAAAAAATTGAGTTTTTTGTGTAAAACAATAGTACGGATCGAAAATAAAATTTGAATTTTGAACTTACGAATAATTGAGTTTTTTTGTCCAAAACAAAAGTACGGATAGAGAATAAAATATAAATTTTCGAATTATGAAAAGTTGATTTTTTTTGTAAAACAAAAGTACGGATCGAGAATAAAATACAAAGTTTGAAATTACAAAAAATTGAGTTTTTTTGTGTAAAACAATAGTACGGATCGAAAATAAAATTTGAATTTCGAACTTACGAATGGGTGAGTTTCTTTGCATTAAACAAAAGTACGGATCGAGAATAAAAAAGATAAATTTCCAAGTTATGAAAAATTTAATTTTTTTTGTATAAGAGAAGTACAGATCGAAAATAAAATTTAAATTTGAAAATTACGAAAAATTGAGTTTTTATTTGTGAAACAAAAGTACGCATCGAAAATAAAATTTGAATTTTGAAGTTACGAAAAATTGAGTTTTTTTGTCTAAAACAAAAGTACGTATCGAGAATAAAATATAAATTTCCAAATTATGAGAAGTTGAGTTTTTTTTTGTAAAACAAAAGTACGGATAGAAAATAAAATATAAATTTCCGAATTATGAAAAATTGATTTTTTTTTGTAAAACAAAAGTACGGATCGAGTCTAAAATATAAATTTTGAAATTACGAAAAATTGAGTTTTTTTGTGTAAAATAATAGCACGGATCGAAAATAAAATTTGAATTTCGAACTTACGAATAATTGAGTTTTTTGTGTAAAACAAAAATACGGATAAAAAATAAAATATAAATTTCCAAATTATGAAACATGGATTTTTTCTTGTAGAACAAAAGTACGCATCAAAAATAAAATATAAATTTCCGAATTATGAAAAATTGAATGTTTTTTGTAAAACAAGAGTACGGCGACAATTAAATATAAATTTCGAAATTACAAGAAATTAAGTTTTTATACGTAAAACAAAAGTACGTATCGAGAATAAAATATAGATTTCCAAATTATGAGAAGTTGAGTTTTGTTTTGTAAACCAAAAGTACGGATGGAAAATAAAATATAAATTTCCAAATTATTAAAAATTGATTTTTTTTGTATAAGAAAAGTACAGATCGAAAATAAAATTTAAATTTCGAAATTACGAAAAATTGTGTTTATTTTGTGAAACAAAAGTACGGATCGGAAATAAATTTTAAATTTCGAAGTTACAAAAAAATTGATTTTTTTTTGTAAAACAAAAGTACGGATCGAAAATAAAATATAAATTTCCGAATTATGAAAAATTAATATTTTTTTGTAAAACAAAAGTACGGATCGGGAATAAAATATAAATTTTGAAATTACGAAAAATTGAGTTTTTTTGTGTAAAACAATAGCACGGATCGAAAATAAAATTTGAATTTCGAACTTACGAATAATTGAGTTTTTTTGTCCAAAACAAAAGTACGGATCAAAAATAAAATATAAATTTCCAAAATTATGAAACATGGATTTTATTCTTGTAGAACAAAAGTACGCATCGAAAATAAAATATAAATTTCCGAATTATGAAAAATTGAATGTTTTTTGTAAAACAAGAGTACGGATCGAGAATTAAATATAAATTTCGAAATTACAAGAAATTGAGTTTTTATGCGTAAAACAAAAGTACGTATCGAGAATAAAATATAGATTTCCAAATTATGAGAAGTTGAGTTTTGTTTTGTAAACCAAAAGTACGGATGGAAAATAAAATATAAATTTCCAAATTATGAAAAATTGATTTTTTTTGTATAAGAAAAGTACAGATCAAAAATAAAATTTAAATTTCGAAATTACGAAAAATTGTATTTTTTTTTGTGAAACAAAAGTACGGATCAGAAATAAAATTTAAATTTCGAAGTTACAAAAAATTGAGTTTTTTTTGTAAAACAAAAGTACGGATCGAAAATAAAATATAAATTTCCGAATTATGAAAAATTGATTTTTTTTGTAAAACAAAAGTACGGATTGAGAATAAAATATAAATTTCGAACTAACGAATCATTGAGTTTTTTTGTGTAAAACAAAAGTACGAATCAAAAATAAGATATAGATTTCAAAATTATGAAACATGGATTTTTTCTTGTAAAACAAAAGTACGCATCGAAAATAAAATATAAATTTCCGAATTATGAAAAATTGAATTTTTTTGTAAAACAAAAGTACGGATCAAGAATTAAATATAAATTTCGAAATTATGAGAAATTGAGTTTTTATGCGTAAAACAAAAGTACGTATCGAGAATAAAATATAAATTTCCCAATTGTGAAAATTTGAGTTTTTTTTTTGTAAAACAAAAGTACAGATTGAAAATAAAATATAAATTTCCAAATTATGAAAAATTGAGTTGTTTTTGTAAATAAAAAGTACGGATCGAAAATAAAATATAAATTTCAAAATTATAAAAAATTGATTTTTTTGTATAAGAAAAGTACAGATCGAAAATAGAATTTAAATTTCAAACTTATGAAAAATTGAGATTTTTTTGTGAAACAAAAGTACAGATTGAAAATAAAATTTGATTTTCAAGGTTACGAAAAATTGATTTTTTTTGTGTAGAACAAAAGTACGGATCGAAACTAAAATTTGAATTTCCAAATTATGAAAAATTGAGTTTTTTTTTGTAAAAAAAACTATGGATCGAAAATAAAATAGAAATTTCCAAGTTATGAAAAATAGATTTTTTTTGTAAAACAAAACTACGGATCGAAAATAAAATTTAAATTTCGAAATTGCAAAAAATAGTGTTTTTTGTGTAAAAACAAAGGTACGGATCGAAAATAAAATTTAAATTTCGAAATTACGAAAAATTGAGTTTTTTTGTGTAAAACAAAACTACGGATCGAAAATAAAATT
Source organism: Lablab purpureus (assembly GCA_030347555.1). Lineage (NCBI taxonomy): Eukaryota > Viridiplantae > Streptophyta > Magnoliopsida > Fabales > Fabaceae > Lablab > Lablab purpureus. Next base: position 12,109,292 of record CM059258.1, on the reverse strand, counting down.
TGAATTTCCAAATTACGAAAAATTGAGTTTCTTGTGTAAAACAAAAGTATGGATCGAGAAGAAAACATAAAATTCCAAATTATCAAAAATTGAGTTTTTTTTTTCTAAAACAAAAGTCGAGATCCAAAATAAAATATAAATTTCGAAATTACGAAAAATTCAATTTTTTGTGTAAAACAAAAGTACGGATCGAAAATAAAATTTGAATTTCAAAATTACGAAAAATTGAGTTCTTTTGTGTAAAACAAAAGTATGGATCGAGAATAAAATATAAATTTCCAAATTATGACAATTTTTTTTTTGTAAAACAAAAGTACGAATTGAAAATAAAATTTAAATTTTGAAATTCCGAAAATTGAGTTTTTTAGTGTAAAATAAAAGTACGGATCGAAAATAAAATTTAAATTTCGAAGTTACGAAAAATTTTGCTGTCTAAAACAAAAGTACGGATCGAGAATAAAATGTAAATTTCCAAATTATGAAAAATTGATTTTTTTTGTAAAACAAAACTATGGATTGAAAATAAAATATAAATTTCCGAATTATGAGAAATTGATTTTTTTTGTAAGACAAAAGTGTGGATCGAAAATAAAATATACATTCTGAAATGATGAAAAATTGATTTTTTTGTAAAACAAAAGTACGGATCAAGACTAAAATATAAATTTCAAACTTAGGAAAAATTGAGTTTTTTTGCGTAAAACAGAAGTACATATCGAAAACAAAATTTGAATTTCCAAATTATGAAAAATTGAGTTTTTGTTTGTATAAAAGAAAGGTACGGATCGAGAATAATGTATAAATATCTAAATTATGAAAATTTGAGTTTTTTTTGTAAAAGAAAAGTAGGCATAAAAAATAAAATATAAATTTCGAAATTACGAAAAATTGAATTTTTTTTTTGTAAAAGAAAAGTACGGATTTAGAATAAAATATAAATATCCAAATTATGAAAAATTGAGTATTTTTTTGTAAAACAGAAGTATGGATAGAAAATAAAATATAAATTTCCAAATTATGAAGAATTGAGTTTTTTTTTGTAAATAAAAAGTACGGATCGAAAATAAAATACAAATTTCAAAATTATCAAAAATTGATTTTTTTGTATCAGAAAAGTACAGATGGAAAATAAAATTTAAATTTCAAAATTATGAAAAATTGAGTTTTTTTTGTGAAACAAAAGTACGGATCGAGAATAAAAGATAAATTTCAAAATTGTGAAAAATTGATTTTTTTTATAAAACAAAACTACGAATCGAAAATAAAATATAAATTTCTGAATTATGAAAAATTCAATTTTTTTGTAAAACAAAAGTACTGATCGAGAATAAAATATAAATTTTGAAATTTTTAAAAATTGAGTTTTTATGCATAAAACAAAAGTACGTATCGAGAATAAAATATAAATTTCCAAATTATGAAAAATTGAGTTTTTTTCGTAAAACAAAAGTACAGATCAAAAATAAAATATAAATTTCCGAATTACGAAAAATAGTTTTTTTTGTGTAAAACAAAAGTACGAATCGAGAACACATAAATTCCAAAATTACGAAAAAATGTTTTTTTTTGTAAAAAAAAAGTATGGATCGAAAAAAAATTTCCAAATTATGAAAAATTGATGTTTTTTTGTAAAACAAAAGTACGGATCGAGAATAAAATATAAATTTCAAAATTACGAAAAATTGTTTTTTTTTGTGTAAAACAAAAAGTACGGATCAAAAATAAAATTTGAATTTCCAAATTGTGAATAATTGAGTTCTTTTTTGTAAAAAAAAGTATGAATCAAAAATAAAATACAAATTTCCAAATTATGAAAAATTGATTTTTCTTTTGTAAAACAAAAGTACGGATCGAAAATAAAATATAAATTTCAAATTATGAAAAATTGACTATTTTTTAAAACAAAAGTACAGATTGAATATAAAATATAAATTTCAAAATTATGAAAACTTGATTTTTTTTTTGTAAAACAAAAGTATGGATCGAAAATAAAACATAAATTTCGAAATTACGAAAAATAGAGTTTTTTGTGTAAAACAAAAGTACGGATCGAAAATAAAATATAAATTTCCAAATTATGAAAATTTGATTTTTTTAGTGTAAAACAAAAGTACAGATTGAGAATAAAATATAAAATTCCAAATTGTTAAATAAAGACGGCAGTGTAAAAACCAAGAGGGGGGTGAATTGGATTTTTAATAAACTTTTTTCCTTTAAGAATAAATTTCGAGATTTTGAATACTTTTCAAAAACTAGGATGCGGATTTTCCTTAACCTTCGATTAGTGCAGTTTGAGTTGCAATTGTTAATATGATCCACAATAAAAAGAGATAGGGAAAGAGAAAGAACACAGAGATTTATACTGGTTCGGATTAAGCCAATCCTACGTCCAGTTCCCAATCACCACAAAATGCGTGATGATCACCCCACTATCTTTAATTGAAATTACAAACACCAATTCATGCAATAACAAATAAAGATAAAGGAAACACCTCCTTAGACACACTAAGGATGAAACACCTCCCCAGACACACTGAGGGTGAAACCCACCTCTCTTGACACACAAGAGATGAACACACCTCCCTTAGAACAGATCCAAGGGGTGAATTTTCCTGTTTATAAAAACAGTAAAAAGAATACACCTGATATAGTGCTGGATAGAAAGCTTAAGCACAAAGATCACCACTTTCAAAGACTTGATCAAACTTGAGAGAGCAAGAAAGCGGTTTTGAAAAGCTAAGGCGCAAGAACACTTTGAATATTTTGTGTTTTATCAGATGTGTTGAACCTAAGACATTCTTTTTCATTTTATAATTCGAAAATGCTCCAAAGTTTCCATTCTTAGGTTGATTTAGCATTGAATTCGCAAAAACGACTTATTTAATCGATTATCTAAAAAGCTTAATCGATTATATCAGAGTTAAAAACTGGAAAACCTATTTCGCCTGATATAATCGATTAGATTAAGGCCATAATCGATTATATTAACCCAGAATCAATATAATCGATTATCAAAAACACTTAATCGATTATTTAGTTCGTTAAACAATTTTGATTCAAATTTTAAGTGAAATAATCGATTATCTACGTATCATAATCGATTAAAAGCGTAGAAAAAAGTTTTTGCGAGAAAACAACTTGCTCTATGCCTTTCCTTTTCCATCTAGCAACCTTCCTTTGTGAGATGACACAAGTCTTTAATGTTGATTAGAGCACTTTAAATCTTCATCATCAAAACTTTAAGACTTCTTCAACACTTGGTCTTGAAATATGCTAACAATCTCTCCCTTTTTGATGATGATAAAAAAAACATAAAGACTTGTGATTGATATCCTGAAAAACTTGAAAATAATGTATGGATATGTCCATCATAAAAATTAGTCCACAAAGGAAATAAAGTAGGCAGTCATATAGCATTTAATTTTCAATTTGAATTTTGAAAAAGAATTTCAAGGAAATTAATGCATGGAAATTATTTCTAAAAACTCCCCCTTAAAGTTTGCTCTTAAATGTTTAAGATATATTAGGTAATGATTTCAAATATTTCCTAATACTCACCCTGAAATTTTAATTTTCTTAAATGCTAGAGATATGGACATATTATCAATCAAACCAAATATTTTTCTCCCCCTTTATTTTTATCATTTTCAAAAAGATTACATATTCAGAGATTAATGCAGCAGAAGCAATTAATTACATAGAAAATATAGAGGGAAAAAAAATAAAAAAATACAGCAGCTGGAAAAAAAATTAAGATAAGGGAATTAGTGAACTTGTAGCCTATTCAGTTTCTTCACTATCCCCTGCATCTTCTTCTTCTTCCTCATCATCTTCTGCTGGCTGTTTTCATCTAGAAGATCCAGTATTGTCTTCTTCTAGAGAGACATCTTCAATCTCCGGCTTTCTTTCCACCCTGTAAACTCTCCTGTTAAGCCTTGAGAGCTTGGAGCAAATGTCGTCATAATGAGTTACTTGAAGACTCATCATGCTGTCCATCCTGGAGAGAATATTTGCTTCCATTGATCTAGGTTGAGGTTGAGGTGGTGGTTCTTCATCTTCATCCATTGCAGCTTCCTCATCTCTTTGCCTGAATTTGTTGCCTTGTTCAATAAGGCCCATGTGCCTTAGAACATTCTTTCCTATTTTGCTGTTGCTTAGCAAAATCTGCTTGTTTTCTCCATTAAGATCTACACCTTTATATTTTAAAATCTTGGATATAAACACAACATAGGGTAAAGCAAAGGATAATATGTTGAAGTCTTCAAAGCTTGTTGAAGTCTTCAAAGCCATATGTGATGTTTATACCTCCTTGTGTGGATAGGCCAGCAACATTATTCCAAACTTCTTCATCGAGGTGAACTCGAACTCCCTTCACCTTGGTACTGGGATTTGCTGTTCTTGAGGTCAGATTCATGTAGAAAACTCTAACTAAATCTGGATAGTAAGCTCCTTCCAGCTCTACAAAATGTTGCAAGCAACTTGCAACTAACAAATCCTGAAAAGTAAAGCCATGAGTTCTAAAAAATTGACAAGATAAATTTTGGAGTAAGAATCTTCCTGTCTTTCCAGTGATTCACGTAGGCAATCTACAGATCTTCATCAGAGATCCACCCAGCAAGAGTTGGTGGTCTTTCTTCTTGCTGTTGGGATGTCATGGGTGCTTTGCCTCTCCTCCTTGAGGGCATCTTTCTTCTCCTTTGATCAGCCATGTGGATAGAGAATGGACAAAAGAAGAACAAGCATGAAATCTAATATAGAAACAACACTAACAATTCTTTATAGGAACATTTGGTTTATTAAAGAAATTAGGAATTTCAAAAATCTTACTTGAATTAGATGATTCTCCTTTTACAAAAACAGTTTTGGTAGGTTTATGATTATATCTGAAATTATATCAAAGTCCTGCTTTTTCATATAAACCTTTTTGTACTTTTAAAACATTGTTTAAATTTTTATTTCCCATTGTAATGTTTGAAAGAGATGTTTCAAGATAAGATACTTTGTTAGCAAGAACATTACAATTTTCACAAATAGGAATTTTTGTTTTGCATTTGCAAGGAATTTTTGCTTTTTCTAAATCCTCTTTTAAAACCTTTTTCTCTTCTTCCAAATCAGCGATTTTCTTTTCAAGACACTTATAGTCATTTTTTAATTTATTATGAAAAGAAGTAAGTTTTTCAGATTTTTCACATAAATCTAGAAACTCTTCAAGCAATTCATCATAATTATCTGGAAGACCAAAATCACTTACCTTGCTACATGTGGATTCAGCATCATCATCCGCCATGAGACAAATGTTTGCTTCTTCTTCCGAATCACTTGCACTTTCAGAAGAACTCACTTCATTATCTTCCCAAGCAATGTATGCCTTCTTTTTCTTCTTATCAAAAGGCTTTTTGTGTTTCTTGACCTTTTCTTCATCTTTCTTGATGTTGGGGCAATCCGACTTCAAGTGTCCCCTTTTTCCACAACCATAGCATTTAAAGTTATCAAGAGAATTTAAATTTTCAGCTTTCTTACCTTTCTTGAAATTCCCTTTGTTTTTGTTCTTGATGAACTTCTTGTATTTCTTGACGAACAGGTTGATGTCACTGCATTCAAGATTGTCATCTGAATCACTACTCTCATCCTTGTACGATTCCGCTTTAAGAGCAACACCTTTCCTCTTGACGTCTTCCTCTTCTCCTTTGAAACGTCCAAGCTCAATTTCGTGTCCTCTAAGCTTACCAAAGAGAGTTGTCACGTTCATGCTTGTGAGATTCTTGGATTCCGTGATAGTCGTCACCTTGGGTTGCCATGTCCTGTCCAAAGATTTTAAAATTTTCACATTTAGTTCCTCAGTGTCAAATTTCTTACCTAATGCCTTGAGGTGATTTATAATGTGAGTAAATCTTTTCTGAACGTCGTAGATGGTTTCAACTTTGCTCATCCGGAACATCTCGTATTCTTGGATCAAGGTATTCTTCCTTGATCTCTTGACATCCTCCGTTCCTTCATGTGTGACTTCTAAAGTGTCCCACATCTCCTTTGTTGTAGTGCAATCAGACAACCTGTAAAACTCATCAACAGTTAAGGCAGATGATATCATATTGCATGCCCTTATGTCGCACTGATATTCATTGTATTCATCCTTGGTCCAACTTGCTCTTACTTTGGGTACCTACACTTCATTAACAACAGTCATAGGAATATATGGACCATTCACAATTGCATCCCAAACGCCTTGATCATTAGACCTAAGGAAAATCTCCATCCTCTTTTTCCAAAAAGGATAGTTTTCACCTGTAAAGAGTGGTGGTCTATGAATAGATGCACCTTCAGCAAAAGATTGATTTTTGCCTGCCATAAAAATAAATTTCCAGATTTTGAATACTTTTCAAAAACTAGGATTCGGATTTTTCTTAACCTTCGATTAGTGCAGTTTGAGTTGCAATTGTTAATATGATCCATAATAAAAATAGATAGGGAAAGAAATGTAGAACGTTGCATTTAATCGATTATGTGAAGAACGTAATCGATTATTTGCATACAAAATTTTCCAGAAAACGAAAACCCAGAAATTTAATCGATTATGTACATTCCTTAATCGATTAAATTGCTCCCCAGCGATTTAATCGATTATGTTATGAACTTAATTGATTAAGCTTTAAAACATCTTTAAAAACAGCGCTTTTAATCGATTACCACACGAAAACTAATCGATTATATACGGAATTTTTCGTAAAACACACAATTATCATAAAAAATCAACAATAAACATCAATCAATCAACAAATTTATCATCAACAATTCCTAGATCTCTTCTAAGCTCATAAAATCTATCTCTAGGCAAAGGTTTGGTAAAGATATCAGCTAATTGATGTTTTGTATCTATATATTCTATAATGCAATCTCCTTTAGCTATATGATCTCTAATAAAATGATGTCTAATTTCTATATGCTTTGTTTTAGAATGCATGATAGGGTTTCTAGTCAAATTAATGGCACTAGTGTTATCACACTTAAAAGATATCAAAATCTTCTAATTGCTGCTTCATCCACAGTATTTGAGCAGAACAACTACCTGCTGCTATATACTCAGCCTCTGTGGTTGAAAGAGCAACACTAGCCTGTTTCTTAGAATGCCATGAAACTAAAGAACATCCTAAAAGATGACATGTACCACTAGTACTCTTCCTATCAACTCTACAGCCACCATAATCTGAGTCAGAAAAACGAAATAAAATATAAATTTCGAAGTTACGAAAAATTCAGTTTTTTTTTCTGTAAAACAAAAGTACGGATCAAAAATAAAATATAAATTTCCGAATTATGAAAAATTGATTTTTTTTGTGAAACAAAAGTACGGATCGAGAATAAAATATAAATTTCCAAGTTACGAAAAATTGCGTTTTTTAGTGTAAAACAATAGTACGGATCAAAAATAAAATTTGAATTTCGAACTAACGAATCATTGAGTTTTTTTGTGTAAAACAAAAGTATGAATCAAAAACAAGATATAGATTTCCAAATTATGAAACACTGATTTTTTCTTGTAAACCAAAAGTACGCATCGAAAATAAAATATAAATTTCCGAATTATGAAAAATTGAATTTTTTTGTAAAACAAAAGTACAGATCGAGAATTAAATATAAATTTCGAAATTACGAGAAATTGAGTTTTTATGCGTAAAACAAAAGTACGTATCGAGAATAAAATATAAATTTACAAATTATGAAAAATTGAGTTTTTTTTTAAATAAAAAGTACAGATCGAAAATAAAATATAAATTGCAAAATTATAAAAAAATGATTTTTTTTGGATAAGAAAAGTACAGATCGAAAATAGAATTTAAATTTCAAACTTATGAAAAATTGAGATTTTTTGTGTGAAACAAAAGTACAGATCGAAAATAAAATTTGATTTTCGAGGTTACGAAAAATTGATTTTTTTTGTGTAGAACAAAAGTACGGATCGAAACTAAAATTTGAATTTCCAAATTATGAAAAATTGAGTTTTTTTTTGTAAAACAAAACTACGGATCGCAAATAAAATAGAAATTTCCAAGTTATGAAAAATAGATTTTTTTTGTAAAACAAAAGTATGGATCGAAAATAAAATTTAAATTTCGAAATTGCAAAAAATAGTTTTTTGTGTAAAAACAAAGGTACGAATCGAAAATAAAATTTAAATTTCGAAATTACGAAAATTGAGTTTTTTGTGTAAAACAAAACTACGGATCGAAAATAAAATTTGAATTTCGAAACTACGAAAAATTGAGTTTTTTGTGTAATACAAAACTACAGATCGAAAATAAAATTTGAATTTCCAAATTACGAAAAATTGAGTTTCTTGTGTAAAACAAAAGTATGGATCGAGAATAAAACATAAAATTCCAAATTATCAAAAATTGAGTTTTTTTTTCTAAAACAAAAGTACAGATCCAAAATAAAATATAAATTTCGAAATTACGACAAATTCAATTTTTTGTGTAAAACAAAAGTACGGATCGAAAATAAAATTTGAATTTCAAAATTACAAAAAATTGAGTTTTTTTGTGTAAAACAAAAGTATGGATCGAGAATAAAATATAAATTTCCAAATTATGAAAAATTAATTTTTTTGTAAAACAAAAGTACGGATCGAAAATAAAATTTGAATTTCAAGATTACAAAAAATTGAATTTTTTTGTGTAAAACAAAAGTATGGATTGAAAATAAAGTTTTAATTTCGAAATTACAGAAAATTGAGTTTTTTTTTGTAAAACAAATGTACGGATCGAGATTAAAATATAAATTTCCAAATTATGATTTTTTTTTTGTAAAACAAAAGCACGAATCGAAAATAAAATTTTAATTTCGAAATTCTGAAAATTGAGTTTTTTGTGTAAAACAAAAGTACGTATCGAAAATAACATTTGAATTTCGAAGTTACGAAAAATTGAGTTTTTTTGTCTAAAACAAAAGTACAGATCGAGAATAAAATATAAATTTCCAAATTATGAAAACATGATTTTTTTTGTAAAACAAAAGTGCGGATCGAAAATAAAATATAAATTTCCGAATTATGGGAAATTGAATTCTTTTATAAAACAAAAGTACAGATCGAAAATAAAATATAATGTTCCGAATTATGAAAAATTCAATTTTCATGTAAAACAGAAGTACGGATCGGGAATAAAATATAAATTTTGAAATTACGAAAAATTGAATCTTTATGCGTAAAACAAAAATACGTATGGAGAATAAAATATAAATTTCGAAACTATGAAAAATTAAGTTTTTCTTTGTAAAACAGAAGCACGGATCAAAAATAAAATATAAATTTCGAAATTATGAAAAATTTAGTTTTTTTTTGTAAATAAAAAGTATGGATCTAAAATAAAATATAAATTTAAAAATTATAAAAAATTGATTTTTTTTCTATAAGAAAAGTACAAATCCAGAATAAAATTTAGATTTCAAACTTATGAAAAATTGAGTTTTTTTTGTAAAACAAAAGTACAGATCAAAAATAAAATTTGATTTCCGAAGTTACGAAAAATTGAGTTTTTTTTGTATAGAACAAAAGTACGGATCGAAAATAAAATTTGAATTTCCAAATTATGAAAAATTGAGTTTTTTTTTGTAAAAAAATGTACGGATCCAAAATAAAATATAAATTTCCAAATTATGAAAAATAGATTTTTTTTGTAAAACAAAAGTGCGGATCGAAAATAAAATTTAAATTTCGAAATTACAAAACATTGAGTTTTTTTTGTGTAAATCTACGGATCGAAAATAAAATTTGAATTTCCAAATTACGAAAAATTGAATTTTTTTGTGTAAAACAAAAGTACGGATCGAAACTAAAATATAAATTTCCAAATTATGAAAAATTGATTTTTTTTGTAGAACAGAAATACGGATTGAAAATAAAATTTAAATTTCGAAATTATGAAAAATTGAGTTTTTTTTTTGTAAAACAAAAGTAGGGATCGAATATAAAATATAAATTTCAAAATTACGAAAAGTTGAGTTTTTTTGCGCAAACAAAAGTACGTATTGAGAATAAAATATAAATTTCCAAATTATGAAAAATTGAGTTTTTTTCGTAAAACAAAAGTACAGATCGAAAATAAAATATAAATTTCCAAATTATGAAAAATAGATTTTTTTTGTAAAACAAAAGTATGGATCGAAAATAAAATATAAATTTCAAAATTCCAAAAAACATAGTTTTTTTTTGTAAAAACAAAGGTACGGATCGAAAATAAAATTTAAATTTCCAATTTATGAAAAATTGAGTTTTTTTGTGTAAAACATACACAAAAGTATGGATTGAGAATAAAATATAAATTTCGAATGTACGAAAACTTGAGTTTTTTTGTGTAAAACAAAAGTACGAATCGATAATAAAACATAAATTCCAAAATTACGAAAAATTGCTTTTTTTTGTAAAAAAAAGTACGGATCGAGAAAACAAAATTTCCAAATTATGAAAAATTGATGTTTTTTTGTAAAACAAAAATTACGAATCAAAAATAAAATTTGAATTTCCAAATTATGAATAGTTGAGTTCTATTTTGTAAAAACAAAGTATGAAAATATCTAAATTATGAAAATTTGAGTTTTTTTTGTAAAAGAAAAGTAGGCATCAAAATTAAAATATAAATTTCGGAATTACAAAAAATTGAAGTTTTTTTTGTAAAAAAAAATACGGATCTAGAAAAAAATATAAATATCTAAATTATGAAAAATTGATTTTTTTTTTGTAAGACAGAAGTACGGATGGAAAATAAAATATAAATTTCCAAATTATGAAGAATTGAGTTTTTTTTGTAAATAAAAAGTACGGATTGAAAATAAAATATAAATTTCAAAATTATAAAAAATTGATTTTTTTTGTATAAGAAAAGTACAGACGGAAAATAAAATTTAAATTTCAAAATTATGAAAAATTGAGTTTTTTTTGTGAAACAAAAGTACGGATCGAAAATAAAATTTGAATTTCAAAGTTACGAAAAATTGAGTTTTTTTGTGTAAAACAAAACTACGGATCGAGAATAAAATATAAATTTCAAAATTGTCAAAATTTGATTTTTTTGTAAAACAAAACTACGAATCGAAAATAAAATATAAATTTTCGAATTATGAAAAATTGATTTTTTTTTGTAAAACATAAGTACTGATCGAGAATAAAATATAAATTTTGAAATTTCAAAAAATTGAGTTTTTATGCGTAAAACAAAAGTACATATCGAGAATAAAATATAAATTTTAAATTATAAGAAATTGAGTTTTTTTTTGTAAAACAAAAGTACGGATCGAAAATAAAATATACATTTCCAAATTATGAAAAATAGATTTTTTTTATGTAAAACAAAAGTACGGATCGAAATTAAAATTTGAATTTTCAAATTATGAGCAATTGATTTCTTTGGAGTAAAACAAATGTACGGATCGAAAATAAAATTTAAATTTCCAAATTACGAGAAATTGAGATTTTTTTTGTAAAACAAAAGTACAGATCGAGAATAAAATATAAATTTCCAAATTATGAAAAATTGATTTTTTTTGTTACACAAAAGTACGGATTGAAAATAAAATATAAATTTCCAAATGATGAAAAATTGATTTTTTTTTGTAAAACAAAAGTACGGATCGAGAAAAAAAGATAAATTTCAAAATTACCAGTTTTTTTGTGTAAAACAAAAGTACGGATCGAAAACAAAATTTGAATTTCCAAATCACGAAAAAATGAGTTCTTTTTTGTGTAAAACAAAAGTACGAATCGAGAATAAAATATAAATATCCAAATTATGAATAACTGAATTTTTTTTTGTGAAACAAAAGTACGAATCGAAAACAAAATATAAATTTCCAAATTATAAAATTGAGTATTTTTTTGTAAAAAAAAGTACGGATCGAAAGTAAAATATAAATTTCCAAATTATGAAAAATTGATTTTTTTGTAAAACAAAAGCATAGATCGAAAATAAAATTTCATTTTCGAGATTACAAAAAAATGAATTTTTTTGTGTAAGAGAAAAGTATGGATTGAAAATAAAATTTTAATTTCAAAATTACGGAAAATTGAGTTTTTTTGTGTAAAACAAATGTACGGATCGAGAATAAAATATAAATTTCCAAATTATGAATTTTTTTTGTAAAACAAAAGCACGAATCGAAAATAAAATTTTAATTTCGAAATTCCGAAAATTGAGTTTTTTTGTGTAAAACAAAAGTACGGATCGAAAATTGTTACCAAAGAGGCTCAAGTCATCACTCTTTGAAGATAAGATATTAAGTTTTGATGAATTCTCAAGTAAGCTAAATCAAGACCATCAAATGAAGATTTGAAGAAATGAAGCTCAAGTTGAAGAAGTTAGTGTCAAATCATTCTGGAATAAGAGAAATCAAAAGCTAAAAACATAGATCGAGCACTCCTTCACTCGTGATCTTTTAAATAGATAAAACTGTTTTTCTTGCTTACATAATCGATGGATATAACGTAATCGATTATGGATATAACATAATTGATGGACATAACGAAATCGATTATGTCGTGCATCGATTTGGTTATGTCATTATCGATTCGATTATGTCATTATGGATATAACGTAATCGATTCGACTCGTGATCTTTTAAAAGTGGATAAAACTATTTTTTTGCTTACATAATCGATTATGCCCATACCATAATCGATTATGACACTTATATCGATTATGTCATTATCGATTCGATTATGTCATTATGAATATAATGTAATCGATTCGATTATGTCGTGCTATTTCAGGTTTTTTTTAAACACTCACATAATCGATTATGGACATAACGTGATCGATTATATGTAACAGTTTTTCAAATTATAAACAGTTTTTTTAAGATTGTGAACGTTTTCAAATATAATAAATAGTTTTTAAAATTGTGAAACGTTTTCCCAGATATTCTCCTTCAGTTTTTTCAGAAGATTAAAACTGTTTTTCAAATTCATTTATTTTCTTTTAAAATTTAGTTAAAAATAATTCCTATATAATTAACCAAAAGAAGGAGGAAAAAGTATGTAGATCAGAACTAAGCTGACCTTGAGCACGAAAAATTGAGTTTTCCAATCTCTGTTCTACAATTTTTTACTAAGTCACTTGTGAAAGGAGCTGATGGTCTGTGCCATTATTTTGGATTCTCTCTTTCCAGGTGATACTGTTCCTGTGTTATTCATCTAATTGTAAACACCATAGTTGGTGTAATTTTTTCATCTCTTGTGATTTATCAAGGGAGGTGTTTTCATCTCTTGTGGGATTCAAGAGAGGTGTTCAGTCTTTAGAGTTTTTCTTTTGCATGTTTCAATTGTAATATTGGTTGTAATTGAATTTTCTAAAGATAGTGATTGGGGAGTCATTCTCAAATTGAGGTGACTGGGAACTGGATGTAGGGTTGGCTATACCCGAACCAGTATAAATGTTTGTGTACTACTCTTCCCTTATCTCTTTACTTTATTTACTGCTTCCGCTTAAACACTTAATTAAAATATATTAAGTAAAGATAAACAAGAAAATCGAAAAAGTGTTTGTGACATCTTAAAACGCATCAATTCACCCCCCCTCTTGATGCCATTTTGTATAACAAGTGGTATCAGAGCTTGGTTTGATAAGTTATTTCTAAAAAGATCCTTAAGATGTCTATGCAGAATCAGGTTTACAGGGAAGGTGCATCAATCAACAGGCCACCACTCTTTGAAGGTGACAATTACCCCTTTTGGAAGGCAAGAATGGAGATATTCCTACAAACTCTTGATTTTGGAGTATGGGATGTTGTACTAAATGGTCCCTACATACCAATGGTGATGCTTGCTAAAGAAACCACACCAAAGACGTTTCATCAATGGACACCGGATGAAAACAAACGAGCATAATATGATGTAAGAGCTCGTAATGCTATTGTTTCTGCTGTAACTCGTGATGAATTTTACAGGATATCAAGATGCAAAACGGCAAAAGAAATGTGGGAAACATTGGAGGTGACGCATGAAGGAACGGACGAAGTGAAAAGAGCAAGGAAAAACACACTCGTCCAAGAATATGAGTTGCTGGCTATAGGGCAAAATGAAAGCATCAGTGATTTTCAAACACGGTTCACTCATATTGTCAATCATCTAGAATCACTGGGAAAGATTTTTGTGAATGAGGAGCTGAACACCAAAATTCTCAAGTCACTGGATAGAAATTGACAACCAAAAGTCACCGCAATATCAGAATCTAAAGATTTGACAAAGATGAATGTAGCAACACTCTTCGGAAAATTGAGAGAACACGAGATGGAGCTTCAAAGACTAAAGAATGGAGAAGAAATCGTTAAAGTAAAAAACATTGCACTTGTTGATGATTTGAGATTTGATGATGTTTTAAAAGCTTTGATGATGTTTTGATAATGTGTTGGGTTTGTGATTAATGGTTCTTAATTGATTTAGCACTTACTGGAGATGTTAGATTATCTGTAAATGATTAGTTAAATTGAAATATGATAATCTGTTGATTTTAGTATTCATCAGTTAGTCTGCTAATACTGTTGCTCTAGTCGACTATTTTCATTAAATGTACCAGGAATACAGGTTTAATGAAAATAGATAACTGGTTTGTTTCTTTAGTCGACTATTTTGTTCCAGACCCCTCTTTATGCAGATAAAGTGCAGAACGCTGGTTTTAAAGACTTAAAGAAAGGATGACCCAAAGCATTTCCTTTTGCCTATAAATACAACACTAAAGGATGTATCAAGGCGTGAAAGAATTCAGGAGAAAACTCTCAAGTGCTGCAAACATTCAGAAGCAAAAAGATTCTGCAGAGTTTTTCGTTTTTACTATGTATACTGTCCAAGAAGATTTTCTTTCTTTCACTGTATCTTGTATTCTTTAATCTCTGGGGTAGAGATTCGTAAGTGGGTTTTAGAACCCTGTGTCTGTGATTGGGGTGATCACAGTGACTCAGTGTGAGTCAGTGGGTGTAGAACTGTTCTATAGTGTTTAGAATAGGTTCTTTGATTTTCTTGTAGTGTTCAAGAAAGATTTGTTTTAAAGAATACATTTTTTTTATAGTGATTAGGATCTCTGGAGTTGCAGATCACCAACTGGATGTAGTTCTTGCACAAAGAACGAACCAGTATAATTCTTGGTGTTATATTTTCTCTTCCTTCATCATCTGTTATATTCTGCATTAAGAACTAACCTACTATTTCGCAATTATTAGTCGACTAATTCTCAGTAAACTGCACCAATAAATTTTCTGATACGAAAAAGTTTTCAATAAAGCTTTATATCAATTCAACCCCCCCTTCTTGATATAATTCTGCATCTAACAATTGGTATCAAGAGCAGGTTCTTGTAAGGTATTCAAGAAAGATTCAAGATGGTGACAAGCTTCCCTTTGCTGAAGGAGCATTTACCAACAGACCTCCACTCTTTGTAGGAGCGAATTACCCCTTCTGGAAAGCCAGAATGAAGATCTTCTTCGAGTCTGTTGATAGAGACGTGTGGGATGCAGTGATTAATGGTCCTTTCACTCGAACTATGAAGGCCGAAAATGGAGAGTTAATTGAAAAGCCATGGGATCAGTGGACTGATGCAGAAAATAAGAAGGCTCAGTTTGACAGTAAGGCTAAAAATATATTAACCTCTGCTCTTAATCTTGATGAATTTTTCAGGGTTTCTCAATGCACAACAGCTAAAGAAATGTGGGACATTCTTCAAGTCACACATGAAGGTACAACAGAAGTGAAAAGAGCAAGAAAGCACACACTCATACAAGAGTATGAGATGTTTCGAATGCAGCCTGGAGAAACAATTCAAGACGTGCAGAAGCGTTTCACACACATAGTCAATCATCTGCTGGGCTTAGGGAAGAAGTTTGATGATGAAGAGCTCAATATAAAAGTTCTCAAATGCTTAAGTAGGAGCTGGCAGCCGAAAGTTACAGCAATCCTTGAAACAAAGGATTTGACTGTCATGAACACTGCAACTCTGTTTGGAAAACTCAGGGAACACGAGCTGGAGCTGAGCAGACTAGATCAACTTGAAACCTCTAATAAACAGAACAAGAGTCTTGCACTTAAAGCCAAGGAGTGCATAAAGAGTGATGAAGAAAAAGAAGATGAAAGCACAAAATTTGCTATGCTGGTTAAGAGGTTTGGAAAGTTCCTAAAGAGGAAGAATAACTCAAAGGACAGGTTTCAGGAAAACAGAGAAGGTACACCAGAAAACCTGATTTTAATTCCTCTAATTTCTCTTGCTTTAATTGTGGGCAGCTAGGACATGTCAAGGTAGATTGTCCTCTTCTGAATCAAAGGAAAGATAGAAGCCCAGAAAAGAATGAAAGAAGAGATAAAGACAAACAAAATCAGCACTTCAAGAAAGGCAAGAAAGCTTATATGGCCTGGGATGACAGTGATTCCAGCAAATCATCAAATTCAGATTCTGAATCTGAAAACCAAGCCAATCTGTGCCTTGTAGCTAATGAAGAAACAGCTAGCCAAGTAAGTTCTTGTGATTCTGATATGAGTGAGAATTATGACACCTTGTTTGATGCATTCAGAGAATTACATGATGAAGCAAAGAAACTGGACTATCAGAATAATCGGCTAAAAGGTCTAAATAACTGGCTAGAAAATAAGTTACAAGAACTGGAAAATCGGAATAGTAGGCTGAAAGATGAAAGCAGTCAACTAAAAGACAATGTCACTGCAAGCGAAAAACCGGATAGAATCGATAAACTCGAGAATGATAAAATCGAATCGCAAAGTGTGAAAGCTGTATTAATCTTCAAAATAAAGTTGGTTACCTGATTAAAACTTTGGCAAAGTTTCAAATTGGTCATAATACACTTAATCAACTTCTACATTCTCAAATTGGATTTTCAAATGGAAATGGTCTTGGTTATGGAAAACGACATCATGCTGTTAAGTACAAATCCTATCCTAATAACAGATTTAAGAATTGCTCTTATTGCTTGAAACATGGTCATATATCTAGATTTTGCTATATCAAGAATTTTGGGATTTCAAGAGGTGAATTCTATTGGAAACCCAAATCATATGCTGCTCCTAACTTCAAAGGACCCAACCTGTTTTGGGGACCTAAATTTGTAAATTAACTTTATTTTGCAGATCTGTCATAGAGCAAAGAGAGCTTCATGGTATCTAGATAGTGGTTGCTTTAAACACATGACAGGTGATAAATCAAAGTTGATGAACTTCAAGGCATTTGAAGCTGGTTCAGTTACTTTTGGAGACAATAGCAAAGGCAAAATCAAAGGATATGGAGACATTGGAGACTGTTCTTCTTCACTATTTAAGGATGTACTTTTTGTTGAAGGACTAAAACACAATCTGCTAAGCATAAGTCAGCTATGTGACAAAGGTATGAAAGTCACTTTTGATGCAGAATTTTGTGTCATATTCAAGCTGTAAAACTACAGATATTGTGCACATTGGGAGAAGGATAAACAATGTTTACATGCTGGACATTAACCCCTCAAATCTCAAGAACATCTGCTTGTTAACCAAAGAAGATGAAAGTTGGCTATGGCATAGAAGGTGTGGACACATCAACATGCAATTATTAAACAAGATCAGCTGCAAAAGTCTTGTAAGAGGGCTTCGAAATGTGAAATTTGTGAAGGACAAAGTATGTGCGGTTTGCCAAAAAGGAAAGCAGTCCAAAAGCTCATTTGAGTCAAAGAATATCATTTCAACAAGGAGACCACTTGAACTTTTGCATCTTGATTTGTTTGGTCCATCAAGAACTGTAAGTATTGGAAACAACTCATATGTTCTTGTTATTGTTGATGATTTCTCAAGGTATACTTGGACACTATTTCTTTCTTCAAAAGATGAAACTTTCCATGCATTCAAAAGATTTGCTAAGATCATTTCAAACGAAAAAGATCTTAAAATTGTTTCTTTAAGAAGTGATCATGGAGCCGAGTTTCAAAACATGCATTTTGAAAAGTTTTGTTCTAAACATGGCATTTCTCACAACTTTTCTGCACCTAGAACTCCACAGCAAAATGGAGTTGTTGAAAGAAAGAACAGGACTCTCCAAGAATGTGCAAGGACAATGTTGAGTGAATCCAAGCTTCCAAAATACTTTTGGGCAGATGCAGTCTCTACAACTTGTTATGTACTTAATAGAGTTTTGCTTAGACCAATACTTGATAAAACTCCATATGAGCTTTTGAATGATAAAATTCCTAGTATTGCATATTTCAAAGTCTTTGGTTGCAGGTGCTTCATACTCAACAATGGAAAAGCATCATTAGGCCAATTTGATGAAAAAGTTGATGATGGTATTTTCCTAGGTTATTCCATGAATAGCAAAGCTTATCGTGTTTTCAACAAAAAGAACCTAACTGTGGAAGAATCTATTCATGTTGTATTTGATGAGTACTTATGCCAAAAGAGAGAAAAGGTAATTCCCTTGCAGGTTCGATGATGAGAAATCGAGAAGTCCGAAAAGAATGAAGATTATGCAGAAAAATCTGCTGAAACTGACAGACAGGATGAACCAGTCGACTATAACTCTGGATCAGTCGACTATTCTGCAGCAGACAATGCCTTATCCAAATCCTGGAGGACTCAAAAAGGATTGTCTCTTGATAACATCATTGGGAATGTTGAAAAGGGAGTAACAACTCGAAACTCTCTACATGAATTCTGTAATCACATGGCATTTGTTTCACAAATAGAACCAAAAAATATTCATGATGCATTGCTTGATCATAATTGGATAACTGTTATGAATGAAGAGTTGAATCAGTTTGTTAGGAATAATGTTTGGCATCTAGTACCTAGAAACAATGAAATGAATGTTATAGGATCAAAGTGGGTTTTTAAAAATAAACTTGATGAAAATGGTGTAATAACTAGAAACAAAGCTAGACTTGTAGCAAAAGGATATAATCAGGAAGAAGGCATTGATTATGATGAGACTTATGTTAAATAAAGACGGCAGTGTAAAAACCAATAGGGGGGTGAATTGGATTTTTAATAAACTTTTCTCTTTTAAATAAATTTCTAGATTTTGAAATTCTTTCAAAAACTAGGATGCGGATTTTTCTTAACCTTTGATTAATGCGGTTTGAATTTGCAATTGTTAATATGATCCACAATAAAAAGAGATAGGGAAAGAGAAAGAACACAGAGATTTATACTGGTTCGGATTAAGCCAATCCTACGTCCAGTTCCCAACCACCACAAATGCGTGATGATCACCCCACTATCTTTAAATGAAATTACAAACACCAATTCATGCAATAACAAATAAAGATAAAGGAACACCTCCTTAGACACACTAAGGATGAAACACCTCCCCAGACACACTGAGGATGAAACCCACCTCTCTTGACACACAAGAGATGAACACACCTCCCTTAGAACAGATCCAAGGGATGAATTTTCCCGTTTAATAAAAACAGTAAAAGAATACACCTGATAATAGTGTTGGATAGAAAGCTTAAGCACAATGATCACCACTTCCAAAGACTTGATCAAGCGAAGAGAAGCGAGAAAGCGGTTTTGAAAAGCTAAGGCGCGAAACACTTTGAATATTTTGTGTTTAATCGGATGTGTTTAACCTAAGACATTCTCTTTCATTTTATAATTCGAAAATGCTCCAAAGTTTCCATTCTTAGGTTGATTTGGTATTGATTTCGCAAAAACGACTCATTTAATCGATTATATAAAAAGCTTAATCGATTATATCATGTTTAAAAATAGGAAAACTAATTTCGTCTAATATAATCGATTAGATTAAGGCCATAATCGATTATATTAACCCAGAATCAATATAATCGATTATAAAAAACACTTAATCGATTATTTAGTTCGTTAAACATATTTAATTCAAATTTTAAGTTAAATAATCGATTATCTACGTATCATAATCGATTAAAAGCGTAGAAAAACGTTTTTGCGAGAAAACACCTTGCTCTCTTGTTTGGGAAGGTCTTGAATGGGATTTATGACTTACTCTTTTTATCCAACACCCAAAACAGAACCTTCTACTCTTGAAACTTCAGCTCTTGAGAAAATCTTCATCAATCTTCTCTCTTGAAAGCTTTGAATGCTCTTTATGCCTTTCCTTTTCTACCAAGCAGCCTTCCTTTGTGAGATGGCACAAGTCTTTAATGTTGATTGAATCACTCTAAATCTTCATCATCAAAACTTTAAGACTTCATAAAAGATCTGGAGAACTTCATTTACTCTTGGTCTTGAATTATGCCAACAATCTCCCCCTTTTTGATGATGATAAAAAGAAACATAGAGACTTGTGATTGATATCCTGAAAATCTTAAAAATAATGTATGGATATCTCCATCATAAAAATTAGTCCACAAAGGAAATAAAGTAGGCAGTCACATAGCATTTAAATTTTCAATTTGAATTTTGAAAAAGAGATTTCAAGGAAATTAATGCATGGAAATTATTTCTAAAAGCTCCCCCTTAAACTTTGCTCTTAAATGTTTAAGCTATATTAGGTATTTATTTGAAATATTTCCTAATGCTCCCCTTGAAATTAATTTTCTTAAATGCTAGAAAACTGGACATATTATCAATCAAAACAATTCTTTTTCTCCCCCTTTATTTTTATCATTTTCAAAAAGATTACATTTTCAGAGATTATTACAGCAGAAGCAATTTAATACACAGAAAACATAGAGGAAAAAAAAATACAGCAGTTGGAAAAATTAAAATCAAGCTAAGGAATAAGTGAACTTTTAGCCTATTCAGTTTCTTCACTATCCCCTTCATCTTCCTCATCATTTACAGTTGGCTGTTTGCCTCTTGAGGATCTTGCATTGTCTTCTTCTGGAGAGATGTCTTCAATCTCCAGCTTCCTTTCAACTCTATGAACTCTTCTATTCAGCCTTGAGAGTCTATGGCAAAGGTCATCATAATGAGTTGTTTGGAGACTCATCATGGTGTCCATCCTTGAAAGAATGTGTTCCTCCATTGATCCCGGTTGAGGTTGAGGTTGAGGTGGTGGTTCTTCATCATCTTCCTCCATTGCAGCAACTTCCTCATCTCTTTGCCTAAACCTGTTTCCTTGTTCTATAAGGCCCATGTGCCTTAGAACATTCTTCCCAATTTTGCTGTTGCTAAGCAAAATTTGCTTGTTCTCCCCTTCAAGGTCTACACCCTTATATTCTAATATCTTTGAAATAAACATAGCATAGGGTAAAGCAAAAGATGAAAGCCTAGTGGCTTTAAACATATTATCTAAAATAATGGAGGGCCAATCAATGCTAACATTTTTAAGGAAGCCATACATTAAAAGAATGTCCTCCTTAGTAAGTTGGGCATGATTAGTGCCTCTAGCAACAAGAATCCAAACAATTACATAATGTAACATGCGTTCATTAAGCTTAACATTACCAACTTTATACAAGTTTTCCACTTGTAGATTTGGATCCTTGCAGAATTTTCTGAACTCCACCAATTTATTGAAATCCTCAAAGCCATAAGTGATGTTGATGCCATGAGTGGATAATCCAGCCACATTGTTCCATACCTCTTCATCAAGGTAGATTCGCACACCCTTCACCTTGGTGCTAGGACTAGCTGTCCTTGAAGTCAGATTCATGTAGAATACTCTGACCAAGTCTGGATAATATCCTCCTTCCATCTCCACAAAGTTTTGCAGTCCACTTGCCACTAAACATTCCTGAAAAGTGAAACCATGAGTTCTGAAAAAATTGCAAGATAAATATTTAGGAGTGAGGATCTTCCTGTCTTTCCATTTGTTAACAAAACCAATCTGCATATCCTCATCTGAAATCCAACCAGCAAGTGTTGGTGGTCTCCTCTCTTGTTGTTGGGATGTCATGGGCTCTTTGCCTCTCCTCCTTGAGGGCATCTTTCTCCTCCTTTGATTAGCCATTTGTATGTAGAATAGACAAAAGAGAGAGCACAACGAAATAGCAGAGAAACAGAGTAATCACAGAAACAGAAATTCGCACAGAAAAGGAATGAAAGCAGAAAATCAGCAAGAGTGAGAGAGAGTGAGTGTAGCACTTTTAATTCTCAATCTAGCTATTTATAGGAAGGGAATCCGGTCATAAAGCACTGAATTAATTCAAATAGAGCCGTTTGAATCGAATATAGCTGTTAGAATAAAACAAAATACGTGAATTGAAGTCCAACGTTCAAAAAAATAATGTGCAGAAAAACACAGAACGACGCATTTAATCGATTATGTTCTTCATTTAATCGATTATTTGCCTTCAAAATTTTCCAGAAAACGAAAACCCAGAAATTTAATCGATTACGTGCATTCCTTAATCGATTAAATTGCTCCCCAGCGATTTAATCGATTATGTTATTGTTAGAAGCGGAATTATATCAAGAAGGGGGGGTTGAATTGATATATAGCTTTATTGAAAAAAATTTCATATCAGAAAATTTACTGGTTCAGTTTACTGAAAATTAGCCGACTGATAATCGCGAAATAGTAGGTTAGTTCTTACTGCAGAATATGACAGATGATGAAGGAAGCGAAAATATAACACCAAGGATTATACTGGTTCGTTCTTTATGCAAGAACTACATTCAGTTGGTGATCTGCAACTCCACAGATCCTAATCACTATCAAAATCGTATTCTTTACAACAAATCCTTTCTTGAACACTACAAGAAAATCAAAGAACCTATTCTAAACACTATTGAATAGCTCTACACCCAATGACTCACACTGAGTCACTGTGGTCACCCCAATCACAGACACAGGGTTCTAAAACCCACCTACGAATCTCTAACCCGAGATCAAAGAAAACAAGATACAGTGAAAAGAAAGAAAATAATCTTCTTGGAAGAATACTCAGAAAAATTCTTAAAACTCTACAGAAATCTTTTCGTCTGAATGTATGCAGCACTTGAGAACTTTCTCTTCAATTCTTTCGCTAGTTGATGCGTCCTTGAATGTTGTATTTATAGGCAAAGGAATGTTATGGGTCATCTCTTTTGAAAGTAATAAACCCGCGTTCTGCACGTTTTCTGCATAAGGTATTTGCGAGGAACAGAATAGTCGACTGAAGACTCAGACCAGTTTGTTATTTTCATTAAACCTGTATTCCTGGTACATTTAATGAAAATAGTCGACTAGAGCAACAAAATTAGTAGACTAACTGATGAATAACAAAAACAACAGTTTATCATTATTCATTTGATTAATCATTTACAGATAATCTAACATCTCTAGTAATCCTAAATCATTTCAGAAACATTAACCACACATCCAGCACAATATAAACACAATCATCAAAGCTAAATAAACATCATCAAATCTTAAATCATCAACAGTTATGAATCTAATCGATTATGTTGTAAAACATTTTCAAAAACAGCGCGTTTAATTGATTAACACACGAAACCTAATCGATTAAATACGTAATTTTTTGTAAAACACATAATTAACATAAAAAACAACAATAAACATCAATCAATCAACAGATTTATCATCAACAATTACCTGGAACCTTTCTAAGCTCATAAAATCTTACTCGGGATAAGAGTTTGGTAAATATGCTAACTCGTTGATGTTTTTGCCTCCCTTCATAAGCTTGATCACTTGCTATCTCAACACCAAAGAGGCTTTTTGAATTTGGAACCAGCCTGCAATACAAACAAGAAATATCCTGGTCCCCTAAAAATACTTTTTAGAGTCCTCATGGGTTAGAAACAATTTTTTCTTTGGGAACCCATTTGTATTTCCCATTAAGAACACTAAAACGTTTAATATTGCACCTATTGACAGAATGACCTTTATGCATACAGTAAAAACATGTAGGAACATTTGTTCTTGAGAAATATGCATTTTTATAAACTTTCTTTGTAGAAACATTTGTTTTATTAAAGAATTTTATATTTTCAAAATCTTTATTTGAATTAGACGATTCTCCTTTTACAAAAACAGTTTTGGCAGGTTTATGATTATATTTGAAATTATATCCAAGTCCTGCTTTTTCATATAAACCTTTTTGCACTTTCAAAACATTGTTTAAATTTTTATTTCCCATTGAAATGTTTGAAAGAGATGTTTCAAGATAAGATACTTTATTTGCAAGATCATTACAATTTTCGCAAACAGGAATTTTTGTTTTGCATTTACACGGAATTCTTGCTTTTTCCAAATCTTCTTTCAAAACCTTTTTGTCTTCTTCCAAATCAATAATTTTCTTTTCAAGACTTTTGTAATCATTTTTTAATTTGTTATGAACCGAAGAAAGCTTTTCAGATTTTTTACAAAGACTAAGAAATTCTTCAAGCAATTCATCATAATCATTAGGGAGATCAGAATCACTTACCTCGCTGCACGTGGATTCTGCATCATCATCCGCCATGAGACAAATGTTTGCTTCCTCTTCTGATTCACTTGAACCTTCAGAAGAACTCACTTCATTGTCATCCCAAGCGATATATGCTTTCTTCTTCTTTTTGAAGAATTTCTTTCCTTTCTTTTCCTTTTCTTCGGACTTCTTGGAATTTGGACAATCTGCTCTCATGTGTCCCCTTTCGCCACAACAATAACATTTATAATTACCATTAGAATTTGAATTTTCAAATTTCTTACCTTTCTTATGGTTGCCTTTCTCTTGATGAACTTTTTGTATTTCTTTACAAATTCATTGAGATCATCGTCTTCTGAATCATCAGTATCACTACTCCCCTCTTTAATGGATTCGGCTTTAAGAGCAACGCCTTTTCTCTTGATGTCTTCCTCTTCTCCTTTGAAACGTCCAAGCTCCATTTCGTGTTCTCTAAGCTTTCCAAAAAGAGTTGTCATGTTCATGCTTGTGAGATTCTTCGATTCCGTGATGGCCGTCACTTTGGGTTGCCATGTCCTGTCCAAAGATTTTAAAATTTTCACATTTAACTCCTCAATGTCAAATTTCTTACCTAACGCCTTGAGGTGATTTACAATGTGAGTAAATCTCTTTTGAACGTCATAGATGGTTTCCCCTTTGCTCATCCGGAACATCTCGTATTCTTGAATCAAGGTATTTTTCCTTGATCTTTTGACATCCTCTGTTCCTTCATGTGTGACTTCCAAGGTGTCCCATATCTCCTTTGCTATAGTGTAATCCGACAACCTGTAAAACTCATCAACAGTTAAGGCAGATGCTATCATATTACACGCCCTTATGTCGCACTGATTTTGATTGTATTCATCCTTGGTCCAACTTGCTCTCACTTTGGGTACCTGCGCATCATTAACAACAGTCATAGGAATATATGGACCATTTACAATTGCATCCCAAACGCCTTGATCATTAGACCTAAGAAAAATCTCCATCCTCTTTTTCCAAAAAGGATAGTTTTCACCTATAAAGAGTGGTGGTCTATGAATAGATTCACCTTCAGCAAAAGTTTGATTTTTGTCTGCCATAAGGATCTTGTTTTTGAGTAATTTCCAAAAAACCAGCTCTGAGGCCAATTGTTAAATAAAGACGGCAGTGTAAAAACCAAGAGGTGGGGGTGAATTGGATTTTTAATAAACTTTTCTCTTTTAAATAAATTTCCAGATTTTGAAATTCTTTCAAAAAACTAGGATGCGGATTTTTCTTAACCTTTGATTAATGCGGTTTGAATTTGCAATTGTTAATATGATCCACAATAAAAAGAGATAGGGAAAGAGAAAGAACACAGAGATTTATACTGGTTTGGATTAAGCCAATCCTACGTCCAGTTCCCAACCACCACAAATGCGTGATGATCACCCCACTATCTTTAAATGAAATTACAAACACCAATTCATGCAATAGCAAATAAAGATAAAGGAACACCTCCTTAGACACACTAAGGATGAAACACCTCCCCAGACACACTGAGGATGAAACCCACCTCTCTTGACGCATAAGAGATGAACACACCTCCCTTAGAACAGATCCAAGGGATGAATTTTCCCGTTTAATAAAAACAGTAAAAGAATACACCTGATAACAGTGCTGGATAGAAAGCTTAAGCACAATGATCACCACTTCCAAAGACTTGATCAAACTCGAAGAGAGCGAGAAAGCGGTTTTGAAAAGCTAAGGCACGAAACACTTTGAATATTTTGTGTTTAATCGGATGTGTTTAACCTAAGACATTCTCTTTCATTTTATAATTCGAAAATGCTCCAAATTTCCATTCTTAGGTTGATTTGGTATTGATTTCGCAAAAATGACTCATTTAATCGATTATATAAAAAGCTTAATTGATTATATCATGTTTAAAAACAGGAAAACTAATTTCGTCTGATATAATCGATTAGTTTAAGGCCATAATCGATTATATTAACCCAAAATCAATATAATTGATTATCAAAAACACTTAATCGATTATTTAGTTCCTTAAACATATTTAATTCAAATTTTAAGTTAAATAATCGATTATCTACGTATCATAATCGATTAAAAGCGTAGAAAAACGTTTTTGCGAGAAAACACCTTGCTCTCTTGTTTGGGAAGGTCTTGAATGGGATTTATGACTTACTCTTTTTATCCAACACCTGAAACAGAACCTTCTACTCTTGAAACTTCAGCTCTTGAGAAAATCTTCATCAATCTTCTCTCTTGAAAGCTTTGAATGCTCTTTATGCCTTTCCTTTTCTAGCAAGCAGTCTTCCTTTGTGAGATGGCACAAGTCTTTAATGTTGATTGAATCATTCTAAATCTTCATCATCAAAACTTTAAGACTTCATAAAAGATCTGGAGAACTTCATTTACTCTTGGTCTTGAATTATGCCAACAACTTATGCACCAGTTGCTAGATTAGAAGCCATTAGGTTGTTGCTTGCATTTGCATGTCTTAAAAGCTTCAAACTCTATCAAATGGATGTTAAAAGTGATTTTCTAAATGGCTTTATAAATGAGGATGTGTATGTTGAACAGCCACCTGGTTTTGTTGATTCTAAGTTTCCTAACCATGTTTACAAACTCAAAAAGGCATTGTATGGTCTTAAACAGGCACCTAGGCAGTGGTATGGAAGATTTTCAACTTTCCTAATATCTCAAGGTTTTAAAAGAGGATTTGTTGATAAAACTCTTTTCACTAAGAAAGTTGTTAATGATCTCATACTTGTGCAAATTTATGTTGATGACATTATCTTTGGATCATCTAATCCCTCTCTTTGCCAAGAGTTTGCAGAATCAATGCAAGGTGAATTTGAGATGTCAATGATGGGAGAATTGAATTTCTTCCTAGGTTTGCAGGTCAAACAGATGCAAAATGGAACTTTCATAAATCAATCTAAGTACTGCAATGAATTGCTGAAGAAGTTCAACATGTTGAGCTGCAAAGAAGCCAATACTCCAATGTCCTCAAGCTGCTATCTTGACATAGATGAATCTGGAAAATCAGTTGATGCAACTATGTATAGAGGTTTGATTGGTTCCTTGCTATACATCACTGCTAGCAGACCTGACATCATGTTTGCTGTATGTATATGTGCAAGATTTCAAGCTAATCCAAAAGAATCACATCTCACAGCTGCAAAACGAATTTTGAAGTATTTCAAAGGAACTGTGAATGTTGGGCTGTGGTATTCAACTGGGAATGAGTTAAATTTGGTTGGATATACTGATTCTGATTTTGCAGGTTGCAAATTAGATAGGAAAAGCACAAGTGGAACATTTCACTTGTTTGGAAACTGTTTGATTTCGTGGACAAGCAAGAAACAAGCATGTGTTGCACTTTCAACAGCGAAGCTGAATATATAGTCTGCTGGTAGGCTGCACTTGCACGAATTTTGTGGTTAAAACAACGACTAAGTGATTTCAATTTGCATCTTTCGATATTCCAATCTTATGTGATAACACCGAGTGCAATCAATCTAACTAAGAATCCTATACAGACACTCTAGAACTAAGCACATTGAAACAAGGCACCATTTTATAAGAGATCATATAGAAAAGAAGGATTGTAGGATTGAATTCATCTCTACTAATGATCAGTTAGCTGATATATTCACTAAACCTCTTGGTCGTGATAGGTTTTTCAAGCTTAGAAATGAATTGGGAATCCTGAACATCAATCATCTTTCTTAAATTTTCTCTGCTGAGTTAAACAGTTTGTTAATTCTTTGAAATAGCTGATGTATTTCATTTAACTGACAGTAATATTTTCTCGTTGCAGATTTCGATGTGTTAATTACGTGTAACGATCGACTTATTTCACTTAGCCGAAAGCGATTGCTTTACTTGTTACGTAAAATAGCTTGCTTATTCTCAGGAAATAACAAACGTATTTCATTAATTGTACCTGCAGATGCTGTTTCAATAAGAACAAATCCATTAATTGCTTTGACTAGCTGACTAATTCCTGCAATTGCAATTAAATTCAATTATGTTTTCAAGAAATCAGCGTTTAATCAAATCAGTTTAAGCCATATCTGTCCAATTCGTTCATTCGGTGCACTATTATTCAAAGGATGAACAATTTTAGGTGCATGTGTATTCACTTTATTGGGCTTGCAGAACTGTGTTTCCATTTCTCAACATATTCTCTGCATTTTCTGAAACTGAACATCTGTGATGGAGTAAAAATCTGTTCAAAATATTTGCTCATTAATATTCGTTTGACCATGCATACTTATCTCCCTATATAGTTCCAATACATCTGCATATCACATACTTCAACTATTTCTCTCTATTCTATGCATTTTCGCATACTGCTGTATCATCTCAGGTTCTCAGATTGAAATGTTGAACAATGAGCATTGTGCTAGTGATGACTCAGATGCGCCGATAGGCAATATGTTTCAAAGGCTGAGAAGATCATTACGGAACAGAACATCAACACACACAGTTGCACCTCAATCTGGGAGATCAAACAGAAACAGAGGCTCATCATTTGGGACACAAGCAGATCCAATTCAGATTCCAGAGCAAACTGTTGAACCTTCAGAGAGAAGGTTTCCTAAGAGATACAAAGTTAGAGTCAAACATCCTCAACGAATGGCTCCTCCTCCTCCTCCTCCTGCAGAAGAATCTAATGAGGAAACAGAGTCTGAAGAAGAAGAAGAAAACAATGAGATAGTTGAATCAGTGGAACGTAGAATGCAGATGAAGCAGATTCTTACACCGAAGATACTTAAATTCAGCTGGCTAAACAATGAGAATTTGGTCTTCGTGAGGAATTCCCTTCATGCACAAGGTCTTCAATAGTTTGTCGAGCTAGAAGGTAACTTCTACATAGATCTTGTCAAATTATTTTATGCTAACATGAAGGTGGAGAACAAAGTACTGGTTTCTCAAATAAGAGGTAGAGAAATGCGGATTGACAACACCTTGTGGAGAAGAGTTGCTGGGTTGAAAAATGAGGGAATAAAGATAAGTAAGGGCAACACTGGAGCAGTATCCAATTTCAACAAGGAAGCCGTGTACAAGGACTGTTTGCGCAACTGTGATGAGGCTCTGATCCTCAAATATAATGTAGGAAGAATGAAGCGTGATGAGAGACTCCTAGCTTTCTTTCTTGCGTGGCAGCTCATCCCAAGGGGGAGTAATCACGCACAGTTGATGGAAGAAGATCTTGCTCTAATTCATTGTCTGAAGAATCGCATTAAGGTCAATTGGATTTATGTGATCAAGGGTCACATGTTCAAGGCAAAAAGATTGAGTGATCACAAGCTTCCATATGCGATTTTGATCTCCAAGTTCTTGGATTACTTTAGTTTTCCCACTGAAGGCGAGACCACCAGGATTGTCAACCATAAGCATTTGTTTGAAAACTACTATCTTCGCAAGATGGGCTTGACTAAGGTGAATGGTGACTGGAATTATGAAGCTGGAGCATCATCATCTGCACCAGGAGCAAACTTCAATGCGGGCACTTCATCTGGAAATCAACAAGATTACTCAGCCTATCAGATGATCCCATATTCAGCACCTCCAACTTACCAGGGAGTTCCAATGTCTGAATTTGAGCGTATGCTTATCTCTAGACTTAATGAACTAACTTCCTTGCAGCGTGACACCCATGAAACAATGGTAGCCAGGTTTACCAATGTAGACACTGAGATTGACCTGATCCAACGGCAGCTTGCAGAACTTCAAGTTACTGTGGATGGTTTTGATGGCTCCAATTATCAAACCACTACTGCAATGGAAGAAGACAATGCTGATGGTGATGGTGAAGATGATGAAGATGAGGACGATGATGAAGAGGATGACTGATCATTTATGCATTATATGCTTCTATTTTTTTAATTTTTAGCATTATATTTCTGCAGCTAAAACATTTGGGTCTGTAATATTCTCCTACACTGATATTTTGGATTTATCTGCACTTTTGAACTCTTTAGAACTGCTATATCTGCTATACCTGCTATTTGCTAATGTCAAAGGGGGAGATAATCTACCATCTCTTCTCTTTGTGTTTGTTTTGTTTTGCAGGTTGACATCATCAAATAGGGGGAGTTTGTTGATGATTTGAGATTTGATGATGTTTTAAAAGCTTTGATGATGTTTTGATAATGTGCTGGGTTTGTGATTAATGGTTCTTAATTGATTTAGCACTTACTGGAGATGTTAGATTATCTGTAAATGATTAGTTAAATTGAAATATGATAATCTGTTGATTTTAGTATTCATCAGTTAGTTTGCTAATCCTGTTGCTTTAGTCGACTATTTTCATTAAATGTACCAGGAATACAGGTTTAATGAAAATAGCTAACTGGTTTGTTTCTTCAGTCGACTATTTTGTTCCAGACCCCTCTTTATGCAAATAAAGTGCAGAACGCGGGTTTTAAAGACTTAAAGAAAGGATGACCCAAAGCATTTCGTTTTGCCTATAAATACAACACTAAAGGATGTATCAAGGCGCAAAAGAATTTAGGAGAAAACTCTCAAGTGCTGCAAACATTAAGAAGCAAAAAGATTCTGCAGAGTTTTTCGTTTTTACTGTGTATACTTGTCCAAGAAGATTTTCTTTCTTTCACTCGTATCTTGTATTCTTTAATCTCCGGGGTAGAGATTCGTAGGTGGGTTTTAGAACCACTGTGTGCGTGATTCGGGTGATCACGGTGACTCGATGTGAGTCGATGGGTGTAGAAGCTGTTCTATAGTGTTTAGAATAGGTTCTTCGATTTTCTTGTAGTGTTCAAGAAAGATTTGTTGTAAAGAATACGTTTTTGATAGTGATTAGGATCTGTGGAGTTGCAGATCACCAACTGGATGTAGTTCTTGCACAAAGAACAAACCAGTATAATTCTTGGTGTTATATTTTCTCTTCCTTCATCATCTGTTATATTCTACATTAAGAACTAACCTACTATTTCGCAATTATCAGTTGGCTAATTCTCAGTAAACTGCACCAGTAAATTTTCTGATACGAAAATTTTTTCAATAAAGCTTTATATCAATTCAACCCCCCCTTCTTGATATAATTCCGCATCTAACAGCACTCAAGGCTGAAAAATCGACAGAAAAAGAAGACAATGAAGGTGAGTTTTCTGACAATGATATTTCTTTATTGGTAAAACGATTTTCCAGGTTTATGAAGAACAGAAAAAAGGGCCGGACAACAAGGAAAGAAAAAGACCCGGCAATAAACTATAAATGCTATGGATGCAACCGATTCGGTCATATAAAGTCAGAATGTCCCTTTGCCAAAAAGGAAGATAAAGAAAAGGAGAAAAAGAAAGCAAAGAAACCCTTCAAGTCAAATAAAAAGAAGGCATATATTGCATGGGAGGACAATGACTCGACAACCTCTGAAAGCTCAACAAAAGACAGTGATGAAGAGGAAGAGGCCAACTTGTGTCTAATGGCAAATAGTGAAGATGAAGCCACCTCAAAGGTAAGCTCCACAAACTCTGATGATGAATATGATGAATTACATGTGGAGTATCAAAATCTTTACATCAATTTTAATAATTTGGCTAAAAAGCATTCTGCATTGAAACAAAATTTTCAAGCTTTAGAAAATATATTAAGTCATGTGGAAAAGGAAAATGAGGGTTTGAAAAAGGATTTGGAAAATTTTAAATCAATCTCTAAAAATAAAGAAGTTATTAAACCTTGTGAAAATTGTAATAATCTTGAAAATAAAATTTTTAAATTAGAGAAAATTTTAAATAAATTTTCATATTCTACACAAAATCTTGATAATATGCTAAGTGTACAAAGAGGGAGCTCTAGCAAAGCTGGACTTGGTTACACTTCCAAGAAAAGTCTAGAACCCCACAAAACTATTTTTGTAAAAGAATTGAGAAAAACAAGTTTTCAAGTTAAACAAAATTTTCAAAGAAACTTATTCAAATATCCATCACATAGATTAAGTTGTTTTTATTGCATGAAAATTGGTCATACATCAAATAAATGTTTTATAAAACATGTTGATATTCAAAGAAAAACAGTTTTATCCATTTTTAAAAGATCACGAGTGAAGGAGTGCTTGATCTATGTTTTTAGCTTTTGGTTTCTCTTATTCCAGAATGATTTGACACTAACTTCTTCAACTTGAGCTCCATATCTTCAAATCTTCATTTGATGGTCTTGATTTAGCTTACTTGTGAATTCATCAAAACATAATATCTTATCATCAAAGAGTGATGACTTGAGCCTCTTTGGTAACAGAAATTATGAAAAATTAAGCATTTTTATGTAAAACAAAAGTATGGATCGAAAATAAAATTTGAATTTCAAAATTACTAAAAATTTATTTTCTTTGTGTAAAACAAAAGTACGGATCTAGAATAAAATATAAAATTTCAAATTATGAAAAATTGAGTTCTTTTTAGTAAAACAAAAGTACGAATCCAAAAAAAAATATAAATTTTGAAATTACGAAAAATTCAGTTTTTATGCGTAAAACAAAAGTACGTATCGAGAATAAAATATAAATTCCGAAGTGACGAAAAATTGAGTTTTTTTTTGTAAAACAAAAGTATGGATCGAAAAAAAAAATATAAATTTCCAAATTATCAAAAATTGATATTTTTTCTGTAAAAACAAAAAGTACGGATCGAAAAAAAAATTTAAATTTTCAAATTATGAAAAATTGATTTCCTCTGTGTACAACAAAAGTAGGGATCGAAAATAAAATTTGAATTTCCAAATTACGAAAAATTGATTTTTTTTTTTCTAAAACAAAAGTACGGATCGAGAATAAAATATAAATTTCCAAATTATGAAAGATTGATTTTTTTTGTAAAACAAAAGTACGGATCGAAAATAAAATATAAATTTCCAAATTATGAAAAATTGATTTTTTTTGTAAAACAAAAATACGGATCAAAAATAAAATTCAAATTTCCGAATTATGAAAAATTGATTTCTTTTTGTAAAACAAAAGTACGAATCGAGAATAAAATATAAATTTCGAAATTACAAATTATGAAAAATTGAGTTGTTTTTGTAAAACAAAAGCAGGGATGGAAAATAAAATATAAGTTTCCAAATTATCAAAAATTGATTTTTTTTGTAAAACAAAAGTACGGATCGAGAAAAAAATATAAATTTCGAAATTCAAAATTATGAAAAATTGTGTTTTTTTTGTAAAACAAAAGCAGGGATCGAAAATAAAATATAAGTTTCCAAATTATGAAAAATTGATTTTTTTTTTGTAAAACAAAAGTACGGATCGAAAATAAAATATAAATTTCCAAATTATGAAAAATTGTGTTTCTTTATTAAAAACAAAAGTACGAATCGAAAATAAAATTTCAATTTTGAAATTATGAAAAATTGTGTTTTTTTTGTAAAACAAAAGTACAGATCGAAAATAAAATTTCAATTTCGAAATTACGAAAATTGAGTTTTTTTTTGTATAAAACAAAAGTACTGATCGAAAATAAAATATAAATTTTCAAATTATGAAAAATTGATTTTATCTTGTCAAACAAAAGTATGGATCGAAAATAAAATTTCCATTTTGAAATTATAAAAAATTGAGATTTTTTGTGGAAAACAAAAGCACAAATCGAAAACAAATTTGAATTTCCAAATTATGAAAAGTTGAGTTTTTTTTTGTAAAACAAAAGTACGGATTGAAAATAAAATATAGATTTCCAAATTATGAAAGATTGATTTTTTTGTAAAACAAAAGTACGGATCAAGAATAAAATGTAAATTTTGAAATTACGAAAATTTGAGTTTTTTTGTGTAAAACAAAAGTACTAATCGAAAATAAAATTTGAATTTCCAAATTATAAAAAATTGAGTTTTTTTTTGGAAAAAAAAAGTACAAATCGAAAATAAAATATAAATTTCCAAATTATGAAAAATTGATTTTTTTTTGTAAAACAAAAGTACGGATCAAAAATAAAATATAAATTTCCAAATTATGAAAAATTGATTTTATTTTGTAAAACAAAAGTACGGATCGAAAATAAAATATAAATTTCAAAATTACGCAAAATTGAGTTTTTTTGCGTAAAACAAAACTACGGATCGAAAATAAAATTTGAATTTCCAAATTACGAAAATTTATTTTTTTGTGCAAAACAAAAGTATGGATCGAGAATAAAATATAAAATTCCAAATTATGAAAATTTGAGTTCTTTTTTTGTGAAACAAAAGTACGGATCCAAAATAAAATATAAATTTTGAAATTATGAAAATTATAGTTTTTATGCGTAAAACAAAAGTACGTATCGAGAATAAAATATAAATTTTGAAATTACGAAAAATTGAGTTATTTTTGTAAAACAAAAGTCTGGATCGAAAATAAAATATAAAATTCCAAATTATGAAAAATTGAGTTTTTGTTTTTGTAAAACAAAAATACGGATAAAAAAAATTTAAATTTCCAAATTATGAAAAATTGATTTTTTTTTGTAAAACAAAAGTACAGATCAAAAATAAAATATAAATTTCCAAATTATGAAAAATTGATTTTATTTTGTAAAACAAAAGTACGGATCGAAAATAAAATACAAATTTTGAAATTACGAAAAATTGAGTTTTTTTGTATAAAACAAAAGTACGGATAAAAAATAAAATATAAATTTCCAAATTATAAAAAATTGATTTTATTTTGTAAAACAAAAGTACGGATCGAGAATAAAATATAAATTTCGAAATTATGAAAAATTGAGTTTTTTTTTTGTGTAAAACAAAAGTACGGATCGAGAGTAAAATATAAAATTTCAAATTACGAAATATTGAATTTTTTTGTAAAATAAAAGAGCGTATCCAAAAGAAAATATAAATTCTTTCTTTCTTTCCTTTCTTCTTTCTTTCTTTCTTTCTTTCTTTCTTTCTTTCTTTCTTTCTTTCTTTCTTTCTTTCTTTCTTTCTTTCTTTCTTTCTTTCTTTCTTTCTTTCTCTGTGTCTTTCTCTCTTTCTTTCTTTCATTCCTTCTTTCTTTCTCTATTCCTCTCTTTCTTTCTTTATTTCTTTGTTTCTTACTTTCTTTCCTTCCTTCCTTCTTTCTTTCTTTCTTTCTTTCCTTCCTTCTTTCTTTGTTTCTTTCTTTCCTTCCTTCTTTCTTTGTTTCTTTCTTTATTTCCTTCCTTCTTTCTTTCTTTCTTTGTTTCTTTCTTTCCTTCCTTCCTTCTTTCTTTGTTTCTTTCTTTCCTTCCTTCTTTCTTTCTCGCTTTCTTTCTCCCTCTCTTTCTCCCTCTCTTTTTTTCTTTCTTTCTTTCTTTATTAATTTCTCTTTTCTTTCTCTCTTTTTTATTTCTTTATTTCTCTCTTTCTTTCTTTTTTACTTTCTTTCTTTCTTTCCTTACTTCCTTCCTTCTTTCTTTCTTTCTCTTTTCCTTTCTTTCTTTCTTTTTTTCTTTTTTTGTTAGTTAGTTAGTTAGTTTGTTTCTTTCTTTCTTTCTTTCTTTCTTTCTTTCTTTCTTTCTTTGTTAGTTAGTTACTTAGTTAGTTAGTTTCTTTCTTTCTTTCTTTCTTTATTAATTTCTCTTTTCTTTCTCTCTTTTTTATTTCTTTATTTCTCTCTTTCTTTCTTTTTTACGTTCTTTCTTTCTTTCCTTCCTTCCTTCCTTCCTTCTTTCTTTCTTTCTCTCTTCCTTTCTTTCTTTCTTTCTTTCTTTTTTTGTTAGTTAGTTAGTTAGTTAGTTTCTTTCTTTCTTTCTTTCTTTGTTAGTTAGTTACTTAGTTAGTTTCTTTCTTTCTTTCTTTCTTTCTGTCTTTCTTCTCTTGCTTTATTTCTTTATTTCTTTCTTTCTTTCTCTCTTTATTTTTTTCTTTCTTTCTTTCTTTCTTTCTCTCTTTCTTTCTTTCTTTCTTTTTTTCTTTCTTTCTTTCCTTGTTTATTTCTTTCTTTCTTTCCTTCTCTCTTTCTTTCTTTCTCTATTTCTCTCTTTCTCTCTTTCTTTCTTTCTTTCTTTCTTTCTCCCTTTCTTTCTTTATTTCTTTGTTTGTTTGTTAGTTAGTTATTTACTTAGTTACTTTGTTTGTTTGTTTCTTTCTTTCTCTCTTTCTCTCTTGCTTTCTTTCTTTGTTTCTCTCTTTCTTTGTTTCTTTCTTTATTTCTTTCTTTGTTTCTCTCTTCTTTCTTTCTTTGTTTCTCTCTTTTTTTCTGTCCTTCTTTCTTTCTTTCTCTCTTTATTTATTTCTTTCTTTCTTTCCCTTTTTCTTTCTTTCTTTCTCTCTTTATTTCTTTTCTTCTTTCTTTCTTTCTCTCTTTATCTCTTTCTCTCTTTCTCTCTTTCTCTCTTTCTCTCATGCTTTCTTTCTCTCTTTATCTCTTTTTTTCTTTCTTTCTTTATCTCTTTCTCTCTTTCTTTCTTTCTTTATTTTCTTTTTTTCTCTCTTTCTTGCTTTCTTTCTTCCTTTCTCTCTTTCTTCCTTCCTTTCTTTATTTATTTCCTCTTTCTTTCTTTTTCTCTTGCTTTCTTTCTTTCTCTCTTTTTTTTCTTTCTTGCGATCTTTCTTTCTCTCTTTCTTTGTTCATTTCATTTTTTCTTTCTTTCTTTCTATCTTTCTATGTTGCCTTCTTTCTTTCTTTCTTTGTTGCCTTCTTTCTTTCTTTCTTTCTTTATTTATTTATTTCTTTTTTCTTTCTCTCTTTTTTATTTCTTTATTTCTCTCTTTCTTTCTTTCCTTCTTTCTTTCTTTCTTTCTCTCTTTATCTCTTTTTTTCTTTCTTTCTTTCTTTATTTCTTTCTTTTTTCTTTATTTCTTTTTTCTCTCTTTCTTTCTTTCTTTCTTTCTCTCTTTCTTTATTATTTATTTATTTCTTTTTTTCTCTCTTTCTTTGTTTCTGTTTTTCTTTCTTTCTCTCTTTCTTTCTTTCTTTATCTCTTTCTCTCTTTCTTTCTTTCTTTCTTTCTTTCTTGCTCTATTTCTTTCTCTCTTTCTTTCTTTCATTCCTTCTTTCTTTCTCTATTTCTCTCTTTCTTTCTTTCTTTCTTTCTTTCATTCTTTCTTTCTTTCTTTCTTTCTTTCTTTCCTTCCTTCTCTCTCTCTTTCTTTCTCCCTCTCTTTCTTTGTTTCTTTGTTTCTCTCTTTCTCTCTTTCTCTCTTTCTTTCTCCCTCTCTTTCTTTGTTTCTTTCTTTCTCTCTTTCTTTCTGTCTTACTTTCTCTCTTTCCTCCTTTATCTCTTACTTTCTCTCTTTCTTTCTTTATCTCTTACTTTTTCTCTTTCCTCCTTTATCTCTTACTTTCTCTCTTTCTTTCTTTATCTCTTACTTTTTCTCTTTCCTCCTTTATCTCTTACTTTCTCTCTTTCTTTCTTTATCTCTTACTTTTTCTCTTTCCTCCTTTATCTCTTACTTTCTCTCTTTCTTTCTTTATCTCTTACTTTCTTTCTTCTTTGTCTGTTCTTATAAACTCTTTCCTTGTTTCTTTCTTTCTTTCTTTCTTGAATTCTTTCTTTCTTCCCTTCTTTCTTGAATTTTTTCATTCTTGAAATTTTCTTTTTTCAATTCTTTGATTCCTTCTTTCTCTCTTTCATTCTTTCTTTCTTTCTTTATTTATTTGTTTCATTTTCCCTTTCTTTCTTTCTCTCTCTCTTTCTTTCCTTCTTTTTTCTTTCTCTCTTTCTTTATTTTCTTTGTGTTTATCTTTCTTTCTCTTTTTTTCACTCTTTCTTTCTTCCTGCCTTTTTTTCTCTCTCTCTTTCTTTCTTTCCTTCTTTCCTTCTTTCTTTCTTTCTTTCTTTCCTTTTTTCTTTCTCTCTTTCTTTCTTTTTTTCCTTCTCCTTTTATTTCTTCATTTCTTTCTCTTTTTCTTTCTTTCATTCCTTCTTTCTCTATTTCTTTCTTTCTTTCTTCATTTCTTTCTTTCTTTCTTCTCTCTTTCTATCTTTCTCTCTTTGTTTCTTTGTTTCTCTCTTTCTCTCATTCTGTTTTTCTTTCTTTCTTTCTCTCTTTCTTAAACGGAAGGGAGATTGAAAGAGAGAAAGAAAAAAAGAAAGAAATGAAGATAACAAGAAAGAGAGAAAGAAAGAATGAAAGAAAGAATGAAAGAAAGAAAGAAAGAAAGAAAGAGAGAAAGAAAGAAAGA
Source organism: Lablab purpureus (assembly GCA_030347555.1). NCBI lineage: Eukaryota > Viridiplantae > Streptophyta > Magnoliopsida > Fabales > Fabaceae > Lablab > Lablab purpureus. The sequence goes on along the minus strand of CM059258.1, from coordinate 12,070,900 downwards.
AATAAAGAAAGAAAGAAAGAGGAAAAGACAAAATAAAGAAATAAAGAAAGAAAGCAAGAGAGAAAGACAGAAAGAAGGAAAGAAAGAAAGAAGCAAACAAACAAACAAACAAAGAAAAAAAGAAGGAAAGAAAGAAATAGAGAAAGAAATACAGAAAGAAAGAGAGAAAGAGAGAAAGAAAGAGAGAAAGAAAGAAAGAAAGAACGAAAGAAAGAAAAATAGAAAGAGAGAAAGAGAGAAAGAGGGAAAGAGAGAAACAAAGAAACAAAGAGAGAAAGATATAAAGAAATGAAGAAAGAAAGAAAGAAAGAAATGAAGAAAGAAAGAAAGAAAGAAAGAAAGAATGAAAGAAAGAAAGAAAGAGAAAAAGAAAGAAAGAAAGAAAGAAAGAACGAAAGAAATAAAGAAAGAGAAAAAGAAAGAAAGAAAGAAAGAAGGAAAGAAATAAAGAAAGAGAAAAAGAAAGAAAGAAAGAAAGAAGGAAAGAAAGAAAGACAGAGAGAAATAAAGACAGGAAGAAAGAAAGAGTGAAAAAAAGAAAGAAATAGAGAAACAATGAAAATAAAGAAGGAGAGAAAGAAAAAAGAAAGAAAGAGAGAAAGAAAGAACGAATGAGAGAAAGAAAGAATCAAAGAATTGAAGAAAGAAAAATTTCAAGAAGGAAAAAATTCAAGAAAGAAGGAAAGAAAGAAAGAATTCAAGAAAGAAAAAGTGAAAAATGGAAAGAAAGCGAGAAATAAAGAAAATAAAGAAAGAGAGAAAGAAAAATGATAGAAAGAAAGAGAGTGAAAGAAAGAAAGAAAGAAGGAAGGAACGAAGGCAGGAAAGAAAGAAAGAAAGAAGGAAGGAACGAAGGAAAGAAAGAAAGAAAGGAGGAAAGAAAGAAAGAAAGAAAGAAGGAAGCAAAGAAAGAAAGAAAGAAAAAAAAAAAGAAAAATAGAAAGAAAAAAGAAAGAGAGAAAGAGAGAAAGAGAGAAAGAGAAAAACAAAGAAAGAAAGAAAGAGAGAAAGAATGCAAGAAAGAAAGAAAGAGAAAAAGAAAGAAAGAAAGAAAGAAAGAAGGAAAGAGAGAGAGAAACAAGAAAGAGAGAAAGAAATAAAGAAATGAAGAAAGAAAGAAAGAAATGAAGAAAGAAAGAAAGAAGTGAAGAAAGAAAGAAATGAAGAAAGAAAGAGAGAGAGAGAAAGAGAGAAAAAACAAATAAACAAAATAACTAACTACCAAACAAACAAAGAAATAAAGAAAGAAAGAGAGAAAGAAAGAAAGAAAGAAAGAAAGATAGAAAGAGAGAAAGAAAGAAAGAGAGAAGGAAAGAAAGAAAGAAAGAAAGAAATGAAGAAAGAAAGCAAGAAAGAAATGAAGAAAGAAAGAAAGAAAGAAAGAAAGAAAGTGTTAAATAAAGACGGCAGTGTAAAACCAAGAGGGGGGGGTGAATTGCATTTTTAATAAACTTTTCTCTTTTAAATAAATTTCTAGATTTCAAAATTCTTTCAAAAACTAGGATGCGGATTTTTCTTAACCTTTGATTAATGCGGTTTGAATTTGCAATTGTTAATATGATCCACAATAAAAAGAGATAGGGAAAGAGAAAGAACACAGAGATTTATACTGGTTCGGATTAAGCCAATCCTACGTCCAGTTCCCAACCACCACAAATGCGTGATGATCACCCCACTATCTTTAAATGAAATTACAAACACCAATTCATGCAATAACAAATAAAGATAAAAGGAACACCTCCTTAGACACACTAAGGATGAAACACCTCCCCAGACACACTGAGGATGAAACCCACCTCTCTTGACCCACAAGAGATGAACACGCCTCCCTTAGAACAGATCCAAGGGATGAATTTTCCCGTTTATAAAAATAGTAAAAGAATACACACGATAATAGTCTTTGGATAGAAAGCTTAAGCACAATGATCACCACTTCCAAAGACTTGATCAAAGCGAAGAGAGCGAGGAAAGCGGTTTTGAAAAGCTAAGGCGCATAAACACTTTGAATATTTTGTGTTTAATCAAATGTGTTAAACCTAAGACATTCTCTTTCATTTTATAATTCGAAAATGCTCCAAAGTTTCCATTCTTAGGTTGATTTGGTATTGATTTCGCAAAAATGACTTATTTAATCGATTATCAAAAAAAGCTTAATCGATTATATCATGTTTAAAAACTGGAAAACAAATTTCGTCTGATATAATCGATTAGATTAAGGCCATAATCGATTATATTAACCCAGAATCAATATAATCGATTATCAAAAACACTTAGTCGATTATTTAGTTCGTTAAACATTTTTAATTCAAATTTTAAGTTAAATAATCGATTATCTACGTATCATAATCGATTAAAAGCGTAGAAAAACGTTTTTGCGAGAAAACACCTTGCTCTCTTGTTTGGGAAGGTCTTGAATGGGATTTATGACTTACTCTTTTTATCCAACACCCAAAACAGAACCTTCAACTCTTGATCCTTTAGCTCTTGAGAAAATCTTCATCAATCTTCTCTCTTGAAAGCTTTGAATGCTCTTTATGCCTTTCCTTTTCTACCAAGCAGTCTTCCTTTGTGAGATGGCACAAGTCTTTAATGTTGATAGAATCACTCTAAAACAACATCATCAAAACTTTAAGTCTTCATAAAAAACTGGAGGACTTCAAAAACTCTTGGTCTTGAAATATGCCAACAATCTCCCCCTTTTTGATGATGATAAAAAGAAACATAGAGACTTGTGATTGATATCCTGAAAATCTTGAGAATAATGTATGTATATCTCCATCATAAAAATTAGTCCACAAAGGAAATAAAATAGGCAGTCACATAGCATTTAATTTTCAATTTGAATTTTGAAAAAGATATTTCAAGAAAATTAATGCATGGAAATTATTTCTAAAAGCTCCCTCTTAAACTTTGCTCTTTAAATATTTAAGCTATATTAGGCACTTATTTGAAATATTTCCTAAAGCTCCCCCTGAAATTAATTTTCTTAAATGCTAGAAAAACTGGACATATTATCAATCAAAACAAATATTTTTCTCCCTCTTTATTTTTATCATTTTCAAAAAGATTACATTTTTAGAGATTATTACAGCAGAAGCAATTTAGTACACAGAAATTATAGAGAGAAAAAAAATTACAGCAGCTGGAAAAATTAAAAAACAAGCTAAGGAATAAGTGAACTGTTAGCTTATTCAGTTTCTTCACTATCTCCTTCATCTTCTTCATCTTCCTCGTCATTTTCAGCTGGCTGTTTGCCTCTTGAGGATCTTGCATTGTCTTCTTCTGGAGATATGTCTTCAATTTGTAGCTTCCTTTCAACTCTATAAACTCTCCTATTGAGCCTTGAGAGTCTATGACAAAGGTCATCATAATGAGTTGTTTGAAGACTCATCATGGTGTCCATCCTTGAAAGAATATGTTCCTCCATTGATCCTGGTTGAGGTTGAGGTTGAGGTGGTGGTTCTTCATCATCTTCCTCCATTGCAGCAGCTTCCTCATCTCTTTGCCTAAACCTGTTTCCTTGTTCTATAAGGCCCATGTGCCTTAGAACACTCTTCCCAATTTTGCTGTTGCTAAGCAAAATTTGCATGTTCTCCCCTTCAAGGTCTACACCCTTATATTCTAAAATCTTTGAGATAAACACAGCATAGGGTAAAGCAAAAGATGAAAGCCTAGTGGCTTTAAACATGTTATCAAGAATAATGGAGGGCCAATCAATGCTAACATTATTAAGGAAGCCATTCATTAAAAGAATGTCCTCCTTAGTAAGTTGGGCATGATTAGTGCCTCTAGCAACAAGAATCCAAACAATTACATAATGCAACATGCGTTCATTAAGCTTAACATTACCAACTTTGTACAAGTTTTCCACTTGTAAATTTGGATCTTTGCAGAATTTTCTGAACTCCACCAATTTGTTGAAATCTTCAAAGCCATAAGTGATATTGATGCCTTGAGAGGATAGTCCAGCCACATTGTTCCACACGTCTTTATCAAGGTGAATTCGCACACCCTTCACCTTGGTGCTAGGACTAGTTGTCCTTGAGGTCAGGTTCATATAAAATACTCTAACCAAATCTGGATAGAATGCTCCTTCCATCTCCACAAAAGCTTGCAGCCCACTTGCTACTAAACATTCCTGAAAAGTAAAACCGTGAGATCTGAAAAAATTGCAAGATAGATATTTGGGAGTAAGGATCTTCCTGTCTTTCCACTTGTTAACAAACCCAATCTGCATATCTTCATTAGAAATCCAACCAGCAAGTGTTGGAGGTCTTCTTTCTTGTTGTTGGGAGGTCATGGGCTCCTTGCCTCTCCTCCTTGAGGGCATCTTTCTCCTCCTTTGATCAGCCATTTGTTTGTAGAATAGACAAAAGAGAAAGCACAACGAAATAACAAAGCAACAGAGTAATCACAGAGATAGAATTTCGCACAGAAAAGGAATGACAGCAGAAAATCAGCAAGAGTGAGAGAGAGTGAGTGTAGCACTTTTAATTCTCAATCCAACTATTTATAGGAAGGAAAACCGGTCATAAAACATTGAATTAATTGAAATAGAGCCGTTTGAATCGAATATAGCCGTTAGAATAAAACAAATCACGTGAGAATCAGTCCAACGTTCGAAAAAACAGTGTGCAGAAAAACACAGAACGGTGCATTTAATCGATTATGTTCTTCATTTAATGGATTATTTGCCTTCAAAATTTTCCAGAAAACGAAAACCCAGAAATTTAATCGATTATGTGCATTCCTTAATCGATTAAATTGCTCCCCAGCGATTTAATCGATTATGTCATGAACTTAATCGATTATGTTATAAAACATTTTCAAAAACAGCACGTTTAATCGATTAACACACGAAACCTAATCGATTAAATACGTAATTTTTCGTAAAACACAGAATTAACATCAAAATCAACAATAAACATCAATCAATCAACATATTTATCATCAACAATTCCTAGATCTCTTCTAAGCTCATAAAATCTATCTCTAGGCAAAGGTTTGGTGAAGATATCAGCTAATTGATGTTTGGTATCTATATATTCTATGATGCAATCACCTTTAGCTATATGATCTCTAATGAAATGATGTCTAATTTCTATATGCTTTGTCTTAGAATGCATGATAGGGTTCCTAGTCAAGTTAATGGCACTAGTGTTATCACACTTAAGAGGGATATGATCTAAAAAGATATCAAAATCTTCTAATTCTTTGCTTCATCCACGGTATTTGAGCACAACAACTCCCTGCTTGCTATATACTCGGCCTCAGTGGTTGAAAGAGCAACACTAGCTTGTTTCTTAGAATGCCATGAAACTAAAGAACATCCTAAAAGATGACATGTACCACTAGTACTCTTCCTATCAATTCTACGACCACCATAATCGAGTCCGAAAAACCTATAATACTAGGTGAGGCTCTGAAGGGTACCATAAACCAAAGGATTTTGTTCCTCTAAGGTACTTAAGGATTCTCTTAACGGCTTTTAGGTGTGACTCTCTAGGGTTGGATTGAAACCTAGCACAAACACACACACTTTGCATTATATCAGGTCTACTAGCGGTAAGATAAAGTAATGATCCGATCATACCTCGATCATCGTGTTTGATCTACCGCCTTACCAGTTTAAATCTTGGTCTAGATAGCAAGATGTGGCCATGGGAGTTGCAGCTTCCTTGGAACTTTCCATCTCAAATTTCTTCAAGATTTCGTTGCAATACTTTGTTTGACATATAAATATGCCTTTCTTCAATTGTTTGATTTGCAAACCAAGAAAGAAATTTAATTCTCCCATCATGGACATTTCAAACTCTCCTGCATATTACTAGCAAACTCTTGGCAAAGATCATCATTAGTTGATCCAAAAATGATATCATCAACATAGACTTGAACAATAAGAATATGTTTCTTTGATTTCTTAATAAAAGAGTAGAATCAACTTTACCTCTTCTAAAACTATTTTCAAGTAAGAAATTACTTAACCTTTCATACCAAGATCTTGGGGCTTGTTTGAGTCCATACAAGGCTTTCTTCAACTTGTAGACATGATTAGGATTTTGAAATCTTCAAAGCCTGGAGGTTGTTCTACATAGACTTCTTCCTTGATGTATCCGTTTAGAAAAGCACTTTTTACATCCATTTGAAATAATTTGAATCCCATAATGGAGGCATATGCTAGCAACAAGCGGATAGCTTCAAGTCTTGCTCTTGGAGCATAGGTTTCATCATAATCTATGCCTTCTTCTTGTCTATATCCTTTTGCAACCAGCCTTGCTTTGTTCTTGGTGATATTTCCATCTTCATCAAGCTTATTCCTAAAAACCCATCTTGTACCTATAACCTGCATTTTATTAGTTTTAGGAATTAAATCCCATACCTGATTTCTTTCAAACTGATTTAGCTCTTCTTGCATTGCTATACACCAATGTTCATCCGTCAATGCTTCTTCTACATTCTTTGGTTCAACTTGTGAAACAAAAGCAACATTCATGCAGAAATTATTCATGTTCCTCCTTGTTCTTACACCTTTTGAGATGTCTCCAATGACATTGTCCAAAGACATGTTCCTAGGTGGTCTCCATTCTTTTGGTAGACTTTCATCATGAGGAGGATTCTCATCCAATTTGATTTCTTCAACAGCTTCTTCTAAAGGAGTTTCTTCTTGATGTACTCCTTCATCATCTACAAAGAACCTTTTTGACTCAAGAAGGGTTTCCTCAAGGTCTAGATATTCATCAAAGACAACATGTATAGATTCTTCAACATTTAAAGTCCTTTTATTTAAAACTCTATATGCTTTACTATCCAAAGAATAACCTAAAAATGTAGCTTCATCAGATTTAGCATCAAATTTCCCAAGGCTATCTTTTCCGTTATTCAAAACAAAACATTTGCATCCAAAAATTCTGAAATGAGAAATATTTGGTTTTCTTCCTTTGAAAAGCTCATAAGGAGTTAATTTCAAAATAGGTCTTATTAAAACTCTATTTAAAACATAACAAGCGGTGCTTACGGCATCAGCCCAAAAATATTTAGGTAAATTATTTTCATTCAACATAGTTCTTGCAAGTTCTTCCAAAGATCTATTTTTCCTTTTGTTGAACTTGAAGACTTGATTTCAAGTGGATTTGATGTCTCCAACCACCTTTAATGATGAAGATGTTGGTGCTTGAAGAACGAAGATTTTGTCTTAGGATTAGAGAGTCTTAGGTTGTGTGGTAAGATGCATTTCAATCTATCTTGGTCTTAGTCTTGGAGTTTAAAATGTTTTGAAATGTTTTAAAAAGGTTTTAAAATGATTTCAAAGGTTTAACTGTTTTTTAACTGGTTAAAAATCTGATTTCAACTAGTTAAACTGTTCTTCGTTTTTCAAGGCTTTGTATTTGGGAAATTTTAGCTAACTGTTTTCGAAATTTAAACCAGTTAAAATCCTGGTAGGTTTGTTTCAGGAATTCTAGTTTTCTGGAATAGCTAGTTAAAACGAGATTTCAACTGACTGATTTCAAGTTCCAGAAAAAGGGTGCTCACTGGAAAATGGGTTTTAATGAAAACAACCAGGCTAAAACGCGATTTCAACCGACTATTTCTGCAGAATCGGTTTTAACGAGTTTTCTATATATATCTTGAAAATCAAAGAACTAAGTAACGAAACATTTTCTAAAGAACCCATTGAGCAAGAACGTTCCTATTACACTCTAAAACATTTTGCTAATCACTCCAAGACGATCAAGATTCAATTGAGTGCGAATCAAATCAAGAAGTGCATGCTCTGTTTTTCGTTCTTGCTGATGCTCTGTTTTTCGTTTCTGCATTGAAGAACTCCAGGTTTATTCAATCTTTTTGTGTGTGTTGGTTAGCTGCGTGTTCGTATCTTAATCAGGGTGATTAAGAGATCTTGTAATAGGGTTTTACAGGTGTTTAGAAGTCTTGTAGGGTTCAAGACTTGGTGCAGCTTTCTGGTTTCGGTTTTGCATGTAGTGTTCATGTAAAAACTGGTTTTTAGTGAATTGATTGAATTTGTTTGTTTAGGAAACTGGATGTAGCCTTTGTTGAAAGGTGAACCAGTATAAATCTGCTGTGTTGTTCTTCTTCCCTTTAACTCTTTCCATTCGGTAATTGAAGTTTGAATTGAAATTGAATTTGGTATATGATCAATTGATTAAGAGCATTTCAAGAACCTATAAAAACTGGTTTAAATCTTCAATTCGAATCTGGTTTTTCATAATTGGACATTGGGTTTCGAAAATCTTTGAAAGTTTAATTCACCCCCCCTCTTAAACTCAGCCATTTATTCCAACACCTTTCAACTACACCATTTTGTTGAGGTGTTCTTGGTGCTAAAAAATTATGAGAAATTCCTTGTTCTTCACAAAAATTTTCAAAAGAAACATTTTGAAATTCACCGCCATGATCACTTCTTAAAAACTTGATTTTCAAATCTTTTTCATTTTGAATAACCTTGGCAAATTTTCTAAATTCTTTGAAAGCATCACTTTTAGATGAAAGAAAGAGAGTCCAAGTAAATCTAGAGTAATCATCAACAATCACAAGAGCATAATAATTGCCACCAAAACTTTTTGTTCTAGAGGGGCCAAATAAATCCATGTGCAGTAATTCTAAAGGTTTTGAAGTGGAAACAACATTTTTAGATTTAAAAGAATTTTTAGTTTGCTTCCCTTTTTGACAAGCTGCACATAGTTTGTTCTTTTCAAAAACCAGTTTTGGCAAACCAATTACTAACTCTTTAGATATGAGTTTACTTAGATGAGGCATATGAATGTGAGCAGCTCTTCTATGCCATAACCATGGATCCTCTTCTTTCGCAACTAAACAAGACAAATTACTAGATGTAGATGCACAATCAATGTCAATCAAATAGATGTTATTGTGTCTCTTACCAATGAGGGCGATTTCATTTGAGTCTTTGTGATGAATTTTGCAAAGATCACTATCAAATGTTACCTTTAAACCTTTATCACAAAGTTGACTAATGCTTAGCAAATTGTGCTTCAACCCATCAACAAGAAGAACATCATGAATCTTTAAGGATTCTCCAATCATTCCACTACCAATGATTTTTCCCTTGTTGTTGTCGCCATAGGTTACAAAACCTTGTTCTTTCTTTTTGAAGCTTTTGAATTTGCTTTCATCACCTGTCATGTGTCTTGAACAACCACTATCAAGGTACCATAGTGACTTTTTGGACTTGGTTACAACCTGCATCATAAACGAAAATATTTAGGTCCCCTAAAGTCACTTATTGGTCCTCATGGTTAGAAACAGTTTTTCCTTTGGGAACCCATTTGTATTTCCCATTAGGAACACTAAAACGTTTAATATTGCATTTATTTACCGAATGACCTTTATGCATACAATAAAAACATGTAGGAACATTTGTTTTTCTTGGAATATATGCATTTTTGTAAAACTTCTTTTTAAGATCATTTGTTTTATTAACGAAATGAGGAACTTCGAAAATCTTATTCGAATTTGATGATTCTCCTTGAACAAAAACAGTTTTGGTTGTTTTATGATTATTTCTGAAATTGTAACCAAGTCCTGCTTTTCCATATAAACCTTTGTTCACTTTCAAAACATTGTTTAAACTATTATTACCCATCGTGATGTTTGAAAGAGATGTTTCAAGATAAGAAACCTTGTTAGCAAGAACAATACAATTTTCACAAACAGGAATTTTAGTTTTGCATTTGCAGGGAATTTTCGCTTTTTCCAAATCCTCTTTTAAAACCTTTGTTTCTTCTTCCAAATCAGAATTTTTCTTTTCAAGACTTTTGTAGTCACTTTTTAATTTATTATGAAAAGAGGTAAGTTTTTCAGATTTTTCACATAATTCTAAAAACTCTTCAAGCAACTCATCATAATTATCTGGAAGACCAAAATCACTTACCTTGCTACATGTGGATTCAGCATCATCATCATCCGCCATGAGACAAATGTTGGTTTCTTCTTCTGATTCACTTGCACTAGAAGAACTCACTTCATTATCTTCCCAAGCGATGTATGCCTTTTTTTTCTTTTTATCAAAAGGCTTTTTGTATTTCTTGACCTTTTCTTCATCCTTCTTGATGTTGGGGCAATCCGACTTCAAGTGTCCCCTTTTTCCACAACCATAGCATTTAAAGTTATCAAGAGAATTTAGATTTTCAGTTTTCTTACCTTTATTGAAATTCCCTTTGTTCTTGTTCTTGATGAACTTTTTGTACTCCTTGATGAACAAGTTGATGTCACTGCATTCAAGATCATCATCTGTATCACTACTCTTATCCTTGTGAGATTTTTCTCTAAGAGCAACACCTTTCCTCTTGACGTCTTCTTTTTCTCCTTTGAAGCGTCCAAGCTCCATTTCGTGTTCTCTAAGCTTTCCGAAGAGAGTTGTCATATTCATACTTGAAAGATTCTTTGATTCCGTGATGGTCGTCACTTTGGGTTGCCATGTCCTGTCCAAAGATTTCAAAATTTTCACATTTAACTCTTCAGTATCAAATTTCTTACCTAACTCCTTGAGGTGATTTACAAAGTGAGTAAATCTCTTTTGGACGTCATATATGGTTTCCCCTTTGCTCATCCGGAACATCTCGTACTCTTGAATCAAGGTATTTTTCCTTGATCTCTTTACATCCTCTGTTCCTTCATGTGTGACTTCCAAAGTGTCCCACATCTCCTTTGCTGTAGTGCAATCCGACAACCTGTAAAACTCATCAACAGTTAAAGCAGATGCTATCATGTTACACGCCCTTATGTCGCATTGATTTTGGTTGTACTCGTCTTTGGTCGTACTCGTCTTTGGTCCAACTTGCTCTCACTTTCAGTACCTGCGCATCTTCAACAACAATCATAGGAATATATGGACCATTCACAATTGCATCCCAAACGCCTTGATCATTAGACCTTAGAAAAATCTCCATCCTCTTTTTCCAAAAGGGATAGTTTTCACCTGTAAAAAGTGGTGGTCTATGAATAGATGCACCTTCAGCAAAAGTTTGATTTTTATCTGCCATGAGGATCTTGTTTTTGAGTAATTTTCAAAAAACCAGCTCTGAGGCCAATTGTTAAATAAAGACGGCAGTGTAAAAACCAAGAGGGGGGGTGAATTGGATTTTTAATAAACTTTTCTCTTTTAAATAAATTTCCAGATTTTGAAATTCTTTCAAAAACTAGGATGCGGATTTTTCTTAACCTTTGATTAATGCGGTTTGAATTTGCAATTGTTAATATGATCCACAATAAAAAGAGATAGGGAAAGAGAAAGAACACAGAGATTTATACTGGTTCGGATTAAGCCAATCCTACGTCCAGTTCCCAACAACCACAAATGCGTGATGATCACCCCACTATCTTTAAATGAAATTACAAACACCAATTCATGCAATAACAAATAAAGATAAAAGGGACACCTCCTTAGACACACTAAGGATGAAACACCTCCCCAGACACACTGAGGATGAAACCCACCTCTCTCGACACACAAGAGATGAACACACCTCCCTTAGAACAGATCCAAGGGATGAATTTTCCCGTTTATAAAAGCAAGTAAAAGAATACACCGATAATAGTGCTTGGATAGAAAGCTTAAGCACAATGATCACCACTTCCAAAGACTTGATCAAATTAAAGAGAAGCGAGAAAGCGGTTTTGAAAAGCTAAGGCGCAAAAACACTTTGAATATTTTGTGTTTAATCATATGTGTTAAACCTAAGACATTCTCTTTCATTTTATAATTCGAAAATGCTCCAAAGTTTCCATTCTTAGGTTGATTTGGTATTGATTTCGCAAAAACGACTTATTTAATCGATTATCAAAAAAAGCTTAATCGATTATATCATGTTTAAAAACTGGAAAACAAATTTAAGTCGATATAATCGATTAGATTAAGGCCATAATCGATTATATTAACCCAGAATCAATATAATCGATTATCAAAAACACTTAATCGATTATTTAGTTCGTTAAACATTTTTAATTCAAATTTTAAGTTAAATAATCGATTATCTACGTATCATAATCGATTAAAAGCGTAGAAAAACGTTTTTGCGAGAAAAAACCTTGCTCTCTTGTTTGGGAAGGTCTTGAATGGGATTTATGACTTACTCTTTTTATCCAACACCCAAAACAGAACCTTCAACTCTTGATCCTTCAGCTCTTGAGAAAATCTTCATCAATCTTCTCTTTTGAAAGCTTTGAATGCTCTTTATGCCTTTCCTTTTCTACCAAGCAGTCCTCCTTTGTGAGATGGCACAAGTCTTTAATGATGATAGAATTACTCTAAAACAACATCATCAAAACTTTAAGTCTTCATAAAAAACTGGAGGACTTCAAAAACTCTTGGTCTTCAAATATGCCAACAGAAAGAAAGCAAGAGAGAAAGAGAAAAAGAAAAAAACAAACAAACAAACAAAATAACTAACTAACAAACAAAGAAAGAAAGAAAGAAAGGAAGAAAGAGAGAAAGAAAGAAAGAAAGAAAGAGAGAGAAAGAGACAAATAGAGAAAGAAAGAAAGAGAGAGAGAAGGAAAGAAAGGAAGAAGGAAAGAAAGAAGGAAAGAAAGAGAGAAACAAAGAAAGAGAGAAAGAAAGAAAGCAAGAGAGAAACAAAGAAAGAAATAAAGAAAGAAAGAAAGAAAAGCAAGAGAGAAAGAGAGAAACAAACAAATAAACTAACTAACTAACAAACAAAGAAATAAAGAAAGAAAGAGAGAAAGAAAGAGAGAAAGAGAGAAAGAGAGAAAGAGAGAAAGAGAGAAAGAGAGAAAGAAAGAAAGAGAGACGGAAAGAAAGAAAGAAATGAAGAAAGAAAGAAAGAAAGAAATGAAGAAAGAAACAAAGAAACAAAGAAATGAAGAAAAAAGAAAGAAAGAAAGAAATGAAGAAAGAAAGAAAGAAAGAAAGAAATGAAGAAAGAAAGAAAGAAACAAAGAAATGAAGAAAAAAGAAAGAAAGAAAGAAATGAAGAAAGAAAGAAAGAAAGAAAGAAATGAAGAAAGAAAGAGTGAAACAAGCAAAGAAATAAAGAAAGAAAGAGAGAAAGAAAGAAAGAAAGAGAGAAAGAGAGAAAGAGAGAAAGAGACAAACAAAGAAAGAAATAAAGAAAGAAAGAAAGAAAGCTAGAGAGAAAGACAGAAAGAAAGAAAGAAACAAACTAACTAACAAACAAACAAAGAAATAAAGAAAGAAAGACAGAAAGAAAGACAGAAAGAAAGAAAGAAAGAAAGAAAGAGAGAAAGAAAGAAAGAAAGAAAGAGAGAAAGAAAGAAAGAAAGAAACAAAGAAAGAGAGAGAGAAAGAAAGAAAGAAACAAAGAAAGAAATGAAGAAACAAAGAAATGAAGAAAGAAAGAAATGAAGAAAGAAAGAAAGAAAGAAAGAGAGAAAGAAAGAAAGAAAGAAAGAAAGAAAGAAAGAAAGAAAGAAAGAAAGAAAGAAAGAGAGAAAGAAAGAAAGAGAGAAATAAAGAATGAAAGAAACAAAGAAAAAAAGAAAGAATGAAAGAAAAAAGAATGAAAGAAAGAAACTGAATTTTTCATAATTTTGAAATTTATACTTTATTTTCGATCCGTACTTTTGTTTTACCAAAATAAACTTCAATTTTCATAATTTGGAAATTTACATTTTATTCTCGAACCGTACTTTTATTTTACAAAAAAAAACTCAATTTTTCGTAATTTGGAAATGTATATTTTATTTTCTATCCAAACTTTTGTTTTATAAAAGAAATCAATTTTTCATAATTTGGAAATTTATATTTTATTCTCGATCCGTAGTTTTGTTTTAACAAAAAAATAATCAATATTTTATAATTTGGAAATTTATATTTTATTTTCGATGCATACTTTTGTTTTATAAAAAGAAATCAATTTTTCATAATTTGGATATTTATATTCGATTCTCGATCCGTACTTTTTTTACAAAAAAACTCCATTTTTCGTAATTTGGAAATTCAAATTTTCTTTTCGATCTGTACTTTTGTTTTACACAAAAGAAATCAATTTTTTATAATTTGAAAATTTAAATTTAATTTTAGATCCAAACTTTTGTTTTACAAAAAAAAAGTCAATTTTTCATAATTTGGAAATTTATATTTTATTCTCGATACATACTTTTGGTTTACGCAAAAAACCTCAATTTTTCGTAATTTCGAAATTTATATTTTATTTTCGATCCCTACTTTTGTTTTACAATAAAAACTCAATTTTTCGTAATTTGGAAATTCAAATTTTATTTTCGATCCATACTTTTGTTTTGCACAAAAAAAACTCGATTTTTCCTAATTTCAAAATTTAAATTTTATTTACAATCCATACTTTTGTTTTACAAAAAAAATCAATTTTTCATAATCTGGAAATTTATATTTTATTTTCGATCCGCACATTTATTTACAAAAAAAAACTCAATTTTTCATAATTTGGAAATTCCAATTTTATTTTCGAACCGTACTTTTGTTTTACAAAAAAAACTCAATTTTTCGTAATTTGGAAATTCAAATTTTCTTTTCGATCCGCACTTTTTTTTTACACAAAAGAAATCAATTTTTCATAATTTCGAAATTTATATTTTATTTTCGATCCGTACTTTTTTTTACAAAATAACACTTAATTTTTCAAAATTTAGAAATTCAAATTTTATTTTCGATCCGTACTTTTGTTTTACAAAACAAAACTCAATTTTTCGTAATTTGAGAATTTATATTTGATTCTCGATCCGTACTTTTGTTTTAGAAAAAAAAATCAATTTTTTATAATTTGGAAATTTATATTTTATTTTTTATGCATACTTTTGTTTTATAAAAAAAACCATTTTTTCATAATTTGGAAATTGATATTTTATTCTCGATCCGTACTTTTGTTTTACAAAAAAGACTTAATTTTTCCTAATTTGGAAATTCAAATTTTCTTTTCGATCTGCATTTTTGTTTTACACAAAAGAAATCAATTTTTCATAATTTTAAATTTTAAATTTTATTTTCGATCCGTACTTTTGTTTTCCAAAAAAAATCAATTTTTCATAATTTGGAAATTTATATTTTATTTTCGATCCGTACTTTTGTTTTACACAAAAATACTCAATTTTTCGTCATTTGGAAATTCAAATTTTATTTTCGATCCGTAGTTTTGTTTTACACACAAAAGTCAATTTTTTGTAGTTTCGAAATTTAAATTGTATTTTCGATATGTACCTTTGTTTTTACACCAAAATGCTGTATTTTTTGTAATTTCAAAATTTAAATTTTATTTTCGAACCGTACTTTGTTTTACAAAAAAATTCTAGTTTTCATAATTTGGAAATTTATATTTTATTTTCGATTCGTACATTTGTTTTACAAAAAAAACTCAATTCTTCATAATTTAAAAATTTATATTTTATTCTCGACACATACTTTTGTTTTACTAAAAAAAACTCAATTTTTCGTAATTTCGAAATTTATATTTTATTTTGGATCCGTATTGTTGTTTTACAAAAAAAAATCATTTTTTCGTAATTTGAAAGTTTATATTTTATTTTCGATCCGTACCTTCTTTTTACAAACAAAACTCAATTTTTCATAATTTGGAAATTCAAATTTTATTTGAAATCTGTACTTTTGTTCTACACAAAAAAAACTCAATTTTTCGTAATTTCGAAATTTATATTCTATTCTTGATCCGTACTTTCATTTTACCAAAAAACATCAATTTTTCGTAATTTGGAAATTTATATTTTATTTTTGATCCGTACTTTTTTTTGAAAAAAAAAATCAAATTTTCGTAATTTGGGAATTTGTGTTTTATTCTGGATTCATACTTTTGTTTTACACAAAAAAACTCAACTTTTCGTAAATTCGAAATTTATATTTTATTCTTGATCCATACTTTTGTTTTACACAAAAAAACTCAATTTTTCATAATTTGGAAATTTAAATTTTATTTTCGATCCGTACCTTTGTTTTTACACAAAAAAACTCTGTTTTTTGGAATTTCGAAATTTAAATTTTATTTTGGATCCGTACATTTGTTTTACAAAAAAAATCAATCTTTTATTATTCAGAAATTTATATTTTATTTCTGATCCGTACTTTTGTTTTACAAAAAAAAACTCAATTTTTCATAATTCGGAATTTTATATTTTATTTTCAATCCGTACTTTTGTTTTACACAAAAAAATTCAATTTTTCGTAATTTGGAAATTCAAAATTTATTTTCGATCCGTACTTTCGTTTTACAAAAAAAGGTCAATTTTTCGTAATTTAGAAATTTATATTTTATTCTCGATCCGTACTTTGGCTTTAGGAAAAAAATCAATTTTTTATAATTTGGAACTTTATATTTTATTTTCGATGCATACTTTAGTTTTATAAAAAAATCAATTTTTCATAATTTGGAAATTGATATTTTAATATTGATCCGTACTTTTGTTTTACAATAAAATTCAATTTTTATAATACAGAAATTTATATTTTATTTCCGATCCGTACTTTTGTTTTACAAAAAAAAAACTCAATTTTTCATAACTTGAAATGTTATATTTTATTCTCGATCCGTACTTTTTTTACACTAAAAAATCAAATTTTCATAATTTGCAAATTTATATTTTATTTTCGATCCGTACTTTTGTTTTACACAAAAAACTCAATTTTTCGTAATTTCAAAATTTATGTTTTATTTTCGATCCGTACTTTTGTTTTACAAAAAAAAATCAAGTTTTCATAATTTTGAAATTTATATTTTATATTCAATTTGTACTATTGATTTAAAAAATAGTCAATTTTTCATAATTTGAAATTTAACTTTTATTTTCGATCCATACTTTTGTTTTACAAAAGAAAAATCAATTTTTCATAATTTGGAAATTTATATTTTATTTTTGATTCGTATTTTTTTTTTACAAAAAACAACTCAATTATTCACAATTTGGAAATTCAAATTTTATTTTTGATCCGTACTTATTGTTTTACACAAAAGAAATCAATTTTTTGTAGTTTTGAAATTTATATTTTATTCTCGATCCGTACTTTTGTTTTACAAAAAAATATCAATTTTTTATAATTTGGAAATTTTTTTTTCGATCCGTACTTTTTTTTTTACAAAAAAAAGCAATTTTTCGTAATTTTGGAATTTATGTTTTATTCTCGATTCGTACTTTTGTTTTAGACAAAAAAACTTAATTTTTCGTAAATTCGAAATTTATATTTTATTCTCAATCCATACTTTTGTTTTACACAAAAAACTCAATTTTTCATAAATTGAAAATTTAAATTTTATTTTTGATCCGTACCTTTGTTTTTACAGAAAAAAAAACTATGTTTTTTGGAATTTCAAAATTTAAATTTTATTTTCGATCCGTACTTTTGTTTAACAAACAAATCTATTTTTCATAATTTGGCAATTTATATTTTATTTTCGATCTGTACTTTTGTTTTACGGAAAAAAAAACTCAATTTTTCATAATTTGGAAATTTATATTTTATTCTCGATACGTACTTTTGTTTTGCGCAAAAAAACTCTATTTTTCATAATTTCGAAATTTAAATTTTATTTTCAATTCGTATTTCTGTTCTACAAAAAAAAATCAATTTTTCATAATTTGGAAATTTATATTTTAGTTTCGATCCGTACTTTTGTTTTACGCAAAAAAATTCAATTTTTCGTAATTCGGAAATTCAAATTGTATTTTCCATCCATACTTTTGTTTTACACAAAAAAAGTCTATTTTTCGTAATTTCGAAATTTATATTTGATTTTCGATCCGTACTTTTGTTTTACAAAAAACAAATCAATTTTTCATAATTTTGAAATTTATATTTTATATTCAATCCATACTTTTGTTTTAATTTCATAATTTGAAATTCAAATTTTATTTTCGATCCGTACTTTTGTTTTATGAAAGAAAAATTAGTTTTTCATAATTTGGAAATTTATATTTTATTTTCGATTCGTACTTTTTTTTTACAAAAAAGAACTCAATTTTTCATAATTTTGAAATTCAAATTTTATTTTGGATCCATACTTTTGTTTTACACAAAAAAAAACTCAATTTTTCGTAATTTCGAAATTTATATTTTATTCTCAATCCGTGCTTTTGTTTTACAAAAAAACATCAATTTTTCATAACTTGGAAATTTATATTTTATTTTCGATCCGTACTTTGTTTCTACAAAGAAATATCAATTTTTTGTAATTTTGGAATTTAAGTTTTGTTCTCGATTCGTACTTTTCTTTTACACAAAAAAATCAACTTTTATTTTCGATCCGTACTTTTGTTCTAGAAAAAAACTCAATTTTTCGTAATTTTGAAATTTATATTCTTTTCTCGATCCATACTTTTGTTTTACCAAAAAACATTAATTTTTGTAATTTGGAAATTTATATTATATTTTCGATCTGTACTATTTTTTGCAAAAAAAATCAATTTTTCTTAATTTGGGAATTCATGTTTTATTCTCGATTCATAATTTTGTTTCACACAAAAAAAACTCAATTTTTCGTAAATTCGACATTTATATTTTATTCTCGATCCATACTTTTGTTTTACACAAAAAAACTCAATTTTTCATAATTTGGAAATTTAAATTTTATTTTCGATCCGTACCTTTGTTTTTATACAAAAAAACTGTGTTTTTTGGAATTTCGAAATTTAAATTTTATTTTGGATCCGTACATTTGTTTTACAGAAAAAATCAATCTTTTATTATTCATAAATTTATATTTTATTTCCAATCCGTACTTTTGTTTTACAAAAAAAAAACTCAATTTTTCATAATTCGGAATTTTATATTTTATTTTCGATCCGTACTTTTGTTTTACAAAAAAAAACTCAATTTTTCGTAATTTTGAAATTTATATTATATTCTCGATCCGTACTTTGGCTTTAGGAAAAAAATAAATTTTTTATAATTTGGAACTTTATATTTTATTTTCAATTCATACTTTAGTTTTATAAAAAAATCAATTTTTCATAATTTGGAAATTCATATTTTATTCTTGATCCGTACTTTTGTTTTACAATAAAATTCAATTTTTATAATTCAGAAATTTATATTTTATTTCCGATCCGTACTTTTGTTTTACAAAAAAAAAATCAATTTTTCATAATTCGGAATTTTATATTTTATTCTCGATCCGCACTTTTTTTTACACTAAAAAAATCAAATTTTCATAATTTGGAAATTTATATTTTATTTTCAATCCGTACTTTTGTTTTACACAAAAAACTCAATTTTTCGTAATTTCAAAATTTATGTTTTATTTTCGATCCGTACTTTTGTTTTACAAAAAAAAAATCAAGTTTTCATAATTTTGAAATTTATATTTTACATTCAATATGTACTTTTGATTTAAAAAATACTAAATTTTTCATAATTTGAAATTTCAATTTTATTTTTGATCCGTTCTTTTGTTTTACAAAAGAAAAATCAATTTTTCATAATTTGGAAATTTATATTTTATTTTTGATTCGTATTTTTTTTTACAAAAAAGAACTCAATTATTCACAATTTGGAAATTCAAATTTTATTTTTGATCCGTACTTTTTGTTTTACACAAAAAAAGATCAACTTGTCGTAGTTTTGAAATTTATATTTTATTCTTGATCCGTACTTTTTTTTTTACAAAAAAAGCAATTTTTCGTAATTTTGGAATTTATGTTTTATTCTCAATTCGTACTTTTGTTTTAGACAAAAAAACTTAATTTTTCATAAATTCAAAATTTATATTTTATTCTCGATCCATACTTTTGTTTTACACAAAAAAACTCAATTTTTCATAAATTGGAAATTTAAATTTTATTTTCGATCCTTACCTTTGTTTTTACAGAAAAAAAAAACTATGTTTTTTTGAATTTCAAAATTTAAATTTTATTTTCGATCCGTACTTTTGTTTTACAAAAAAATCTATTTTTCATAATTTGGAAATTTATATTTTATTTTCGATCTGTACTTTTGTTTTACGGAAAAAAACTCAATTTTTCATAATTTGGAAATTTATATTTTATTCTCGATACGTACTTTTGTTTTGCGCAAAAAAACTCAACTTTTCGTAATTTCGAAATTTATATTTTATTTTCGATCCCTACTTTTGTTTTTTAAAAAAAAAACCCAATTTTTCATAATTTCGAAATTTAAATTTCATTTTCAATCCGTATTTCTGTTCTACAAAAAAAAATCAATTTTTCATAATTTCGAAATTAATATATTTTAGTTTCGATCCATACTTTTGTTTAACACAAAAAAATTCAATTTTTCGTAATTCGGAAATTCAAATTGTATTTTCCATCTGTACTTTTGTTGTACACAAAAAAACTCTATTTTTCGTAATTTCGAAATTTATATTTTATTTTCGATCTGTACTTTTGTTTTACAAAAAAAAATCAATTTTTCATAATTTTGAAATTTATATTTTATATTCAATCCATACTTTTGTTTTAATTTCATAATTTGAAATTCAAATTTTATTTTCGATCCGTACTTTTGTTTTACGAACGAAAATTCAGTTTTTCATAATTTACGAAAGAAAAAACAAAGGTACATATCGAAAATAAAATTTAAATTTCGAAACTACGAAAAATTGAGTTTTGTGTGTAAAACAAAAACTACGGATCGAAAATAAAATTTGAATTTCCAAATGAAGAAAAATTGAGTTTTTTTGTGTAAAACAAAAGTACGGATCGAAAATAAAATATAAATTCCAAATTATGAAAAATTGATTTTTTTTTATAAACAAAAGTACGGATCGAAAAAAAAATTTAAATTTTAAAATTATGAAAAATTGATTTCTTTTGTGTAAAACAAAAGTGCAGATCGAAAAGAAAATTTGAATTTCCAAATTACGAAAAATTGAGTTTTTTTTGTAAAACAAAATTACGGATCGACAATAAAATATCAATTTCCAAATTATGAAAAGATGATTTTTTTCATAAAACAAAAGTTTGCATAAAAAATAAAATATAAATTTACAAATTATAAAAAATTGATTTTTTTTCTAAAACAAAAGTATGGATCGAGAATAAAATATAAATTCTCAAATTACGAAAAATTGAGTTTTTTTTTGTAAAACAAAAGTA
This sequence comes from Lablab purpureus, assembly GCA_030347555.1. NCBI lineage: Eukaryota > Viridiplantae > Streptophyta > Magnoliopsida > Fabales > Fabaceae > Lablab > Lablab purpureus. Next base: position 12,049,849 of record CM059258.1, on the reverse strand, counting down.
CGGGTCGAAAATAAAATTTGAATTTCTAAATTATGAAAAATTAAGTGTTATTTTGTAAAAAAAAGTACGGATCGAAAATAAAATATAAATTTCCAAATTATGAAAAATTGATTTTTTTTTTAAAACAAAAGTACGGATCGAAAATAAAATTTAAATTTTCAAATTATGAAAAATTGATTTCTTTTGTGTAAAACAAAAGTGCAGATCGAAAAGAAAATTTGAATTTCCAAATTACGAAAAATTGAGTTTTTTTTGTAAATCGAAAGTACGGATCGAGAATAAAATATCAATTTCCAAATTATGAAAAAATGATTTTTTTTATAAAACAAAAGTATGCATAAAAAATAAACTATAAATTTCCAAATTATAAAAATTGATTTTTTTTCTAAAACAAAAGTACGGTTCAAGAATAAAATATAAAATCTCAAATTACAAAAAATTGAGTTTTTTTTGTAAAAAAAAGTACAGATCGAAAATAAAATATAAATTTCCAAATTATGAAAAATTGATTTTTTTTGGAAAACAAAAGTACGGATTGAAAATAAATTTAAATTTTGAAATTAGGAAAAATTGAGTTTTTTTGCGTAGAACAAAAGTACGGATCGAGAAAAAAATATAAATATCCAAGTGATGAAAAATTGAGTTTTTTTTGTAAAACAAAATTAGGGATCGAAAATAAAATATAAATTTCGAAATTACGAAAAATTGAGTTTTTTTGTGTAAAACAAAAGTACGTATCAAGAATAAAATGTAAATTTCCAAATTATGAAAAATTGAGTTTTATTTTGTAAAACAAAAGTACGGATCGAAAATAAAATTTAAATTTTCAAATTTTGAAAAATTGATTTGTTTTGTCTAAAACAAAAGTACAGATCGAAAAGGAAATTTGAATTTCCAAATGTAACACCCCAAAAATACAAATAAACAAAGTAATTCACTAAATCATGCATCATCATTATCATAATAACATCTACTCAGATAAAGATCATACAAGCAAAAGATGAATATATGCATATACAGTCATCCTCAAAAAGTTGTACAAAGTTAAACACATGCCCAGACAAGCGAGCGGTCTCGGATTACAAAAGAAATAAAGCGACTAAGGGGTCTAGCTTTTCTCTAGCTTGGCTCCACTTGCCTGAAGCCACGTCTCTCTGTCATCCGCTCCGTGTCAAAACACGATCATAGCGAGTACAAATTCAAACCATGAAAGAAAAGGGTAAGCCAAAAATCAATATTTTCATAATTAAGTCTATACAAGAACATTAATTTAATCATCCACACTATTCAATCAATCAGCCTACCGAAGGCTATGGCAATCACAATCACACACATAAGGCTGACGACTTAGGAAGGCTGTATGGACTCAGGCAATTGGAACTAACACCGATACACGACATGGGGATTAAATATTATATCTCAACCTCTACCACCATGTGAGTCGGGGTGAAAGAATTAGGCCTTTTCACGTAGGTCATCCTAATCCAATCTCAGTCGACTTCTCACAGCCGATGACGAGTGTCTACGTGACTCGATCATCGGTGAAGTCCGGATATTCCATCGGAAATCCCTAGTCCATACACACTACTATTATCACATACAAGCACTGACACACCACAATCATTCAAACTTGTTCCACCTCAATATAACCCATTGGTCTTCTTGCCGGGTACCTCATGAAATTATCCCTCCGGCCTTACCGCCAAGTAACCCCTCAAATATATTCATCACAACATATCATTCCTCAATTTCACATCATATAGCTCAACATATATCAATCTCATATAACACTAAGTCATACATTCTTCAATTTCATAAAAGAAACACAATCTGGGTGCAGGGGTTCTCGCCTAGGCGAGACCAGGCCGTAACCAATTCTTTGCCACTGGAAGGGTCTCGCTTAAGCGAGACCAGGGCTCACTTGTGCGAGAGTTGGACGAGACCAACTCTTGCCAGCTGGAAGACTCTCGCCTAAGCGAGAACGAGGGCTCGCTTAGGCGGGCGACCAAAATTGGACAGACATCTCCCCTAAAACTTGGTCATTTCCCAACTTTGACATGCTCAATTTACACAGTTTATAGCGAGACAGTTCATCACCGGCTAAAGCAATACAATCATACTCGGTTTGGGGCATTGGTCATCCCATTCAACATTCATTCATTACATAGAACAATTCACGCCAATTTCTACTCATTAACTACTCACATTCATCACAACAAGTTGAGATTCAATCAAATTCATATCCAAATGAAATCCATCATACACATAACGAGTATATTCCAATTCACTTATACTCAAATCAAGTTTAATTCAACAATTTATGAACTAAATGGTATTTCAACATAATGCATCAAGCTCACAAAGAGAAACTCAATTTAACGCACAAAATGCCTTTCGCTTCACCTTAGCTAAAAAAAGGCACCTAAGCGATTCAATCCCTCAATCAGCCGGGAATTTCCCACTTTTCATTGAAGCTTTTAAAGAGACTAAATTTAAGACTTTCCCTTACCGGTTGCTCCTGCAGTTCCTCTATCACCAAAAGTGCTCCTTTTTCCTCTAAGTGCTCACTTAGTACTCTAGGGGTACCCTAAGCGCAAAGCGACGAGCATTAGCATTGTCCCAACACTTCACGGAGGAAGAGCAAGCCCAAAAACAGCGCCTACGACATGAAATTGCGCAAAGAACGAAAATCCCCAAATTGGAACCCTAAAAAGGTGCGAATTTGAAAACTCACCTAATCGAAGATTACGATCGGTGCAAAACGTTGCTCTCGTGGCGCTCGTCGCGTAGGCGGTCTCCAGCTCTTCAATCGGACAACAAGCCGTCAAGAAATCGAAGGGAGAAAGGAAGAAGAGAAAAGAGCTCTAGAGAATGAGTGAAAGAGGAGAGATAGTGTTATTTGAATAATGAAGAACAAATGGAATTAAATACTTAAGGACGTGGGTCCCACTCTTTTGTTCCTTAATATTTTAATACTCTATCCCTTTCTCAGTCAATTATTTTGTAGGTTCTTACACCAAATTACGAAAATTGGAGTTTTTTTGTAAAAAAAAGTACGGATCGAGAATAAAATATAAATACCCAAATTATGAAAAATTGATTTCTTTTTATAAAACAAAAGTATGCATCGAAAATAAAATATAAATTTTCAAATTATAAAATATTGATTATTTTTTTGCTAAAACAAAACTACGGATCGAGAATAAAATATAAATTTCCAAAATATGAAAAAATGAGTTTTTTTTGTAAAACAAAAGTAGGGATCGAAAATAAAATATAAATTTCGAAATGACGAAAAATTGTGTTTTTTGCGTAAAACAAAAGTACGTATCGAGAATAAAATATAAATTTCCAAATTATGAAAAATTGAGTTTTTTTTGTAAAACAAAATTTTGGATCTAAAATAAAATTTAAATTTTTAAATTATAAAAACTTGATTTCTTTTGCGTAAAACAAAAGTACAGATCGAAAAGAAAATTTGAATTTCCAAATTAGAGAGAGAGAACAAGAAAGGGAGAAAGAAAGAAAGTAATGAAGAAAGAAAGAAAGAAGTGAAGAAAGAAATAAATAAAGAAAGAAAGAAATGAAGAAAGAAAGAAAGAAAGAGAGAGAGAGAAAGAGAGAAACAAACAAATAAACAAACTAACTAACTAACTAACAAACAAACAAAGAAACAAAGAAAGAAAGAGAGAAAGAAAGAAAGAGAGAAAGAGATAAAGAGAGAAAGAAATAAAGAAAAAAAGAGATAAAGAGAGAAAGAAAGAAAGAAAGAGAGAAAGAGATAAAGAGAGAAAGAAAGAAAAAAGAAAAGAAATAAAGAGAGAAAGAAAGAAAGAAGAAAAGAAATAAAGAAAGAAAGAAAGAAAGAAAAAAGAAAGAAAGAAAGAAAGAAATAAAGAGAGAAAGAAAGAAAGAAATAGAAAGGGAAAGAAAGAAATAAATAAATAAAGAGAGAAAGAAAGAAAGAAAGAAGGAAGGAAAAAAGGAAATTAAGAAAGAAAGAAGGAAAGAAGGAGAGAAAAAAAGAAAGAAAGAAAGAAAGAAGAGAGAAACAAAGAAAGAAAGAAAGAAAGAAAGAGAAAAGAAAGAAAGAAAGAAAGCAAGAGAGAAAGAGAGAAAGAAAGAAACAAACAAACAAAGTAACTAAGTAACTAACTAACAAACAAACAAACAAAGTAACTACGTAACTAACTAACAAACAAACAAACAAAGTAACTAAGTAACTAACTAACAAACAAACAAACAAAGAAATAAATAAATAAAGAAAGAAAGAGAGAGAGAAAGAGAGAAATAGAGAAAGAAAGAAAGAAAGAAAGAGAGAAGGAAAGAAAGAAAGAAATAAAGAAAGAAAGAAATAAAGAAAGAAAGAAAGAAAGAAAGAGAGAAAGAAAGAAAGAATGAATGCAGAAAGAGATAAAAAAAATAAAGAGAAAAAGAAAGAAAGAAATAAAGCAAGAGAAGAAAGACAGAAATAAAGAAAGAAAGAAACTAACTAACTAAGTAACTAACTAACAAAGAAAGAAAGAAAGAAACAAACAAACAAACAAACTAACTAACTAACTAACAAAAAAAGAAAGAAAGAAAGAAAGAAAGGAAGAGAGAAAGAAAGAAAGAAGGAAGGAAGGAAAGAAAGAATGAAAGAAAGAAAGTAAAAGAGAAAGAAAGACAGAAATAAAGAAATAAAAAAAAGAGAAACAAAAGAGAAATTAATAAAGAAAGAAAGAAAGAAAGAAAGAGAGGGAGAAAGAGAGGGAGAAAGAAAGAGAGAAAGAAAGAAAGAAAGAAAGAAAGAAGGAAGGAAAGAAAGAAAGAAACAAAGAAAGAACGAAGGAAAGAAAGAAAGAAACAAAGAAGGAAGGAAGAAAAGAAAGTAAGAAAGAAAGAAAGAAAGAAAGAGAGGAATAGAGAAAGAAAGAAGGAATGAAAGAAAGAAAGAGAGAAAGACGCAGAGCAAGAAAGAAAGAGAGAAAGAAAGAAAGAAAGAAAGAAAAAAAGAAAAAAGGAAAGAAAGAATTTATATTTTCTTTTGGATCCGCTTTTTTATTTTACAAAAAAATTCAATATTTCGTAATTTGGAATTTTATATTTTATTCTCGATCTGTACTTTTGTTTTACACAAAAAAAAATTCATATTTTCATAATTTCGAAATTTATGTTTTATTTTCGATTCGTACTTTTGTTTTACAAAATAAAATCAATTTTTCATAATCAGGAAATTTATATTTTATTTTTGATCCGTACTTTTGTTTTACAAAAAAAAATCAATTTTTCATAATTTGGAAATTTATTTTTATTTTCGATTTGTACTTTTTTTTACAAAAAAAACACAATTTTTCACAATTTGGAAATTCAAATTTTATTTTCGATCAGTACTTTTGTTTTACACAAAAAAACTCAATTTTTCATAATTTCGAAATTTATATTTTATTATCGATCCGTACTTTTGTTTTACAAAAAAAATCATTTTTTCGTAGTTTCGAAATTTATACTTTATTTTCGATCCGTACTTTTGTTTTACAAAAAGAGATCAATTTTTCAAAATTTGGAAATTTATATTTTATTCTCGATCCGTACTTTTGTTTTACAAAATAAAATCAATTTTTCATAATTTGGAAATTTATATTTTAGTTTTTATCCGTACTTTTGTTTTATAAAAAAAAACTCAATTTTTCATAATTTGGAAATTCAAATTTTATTTTCAATCCGTACTTTTGTTTTATACAAAAAAACTCAATTTTTCGTAATTTCAAAATTTGTATTTTATTTTCGATCCGTACTTTTGTTTTACAAAATAAAATCAATTTTTCATAATTTGGAAATTTATATTTTATTTTTTATCCGTACTTTTGTTTTACAAAAACAAAAACTCAATTTTTCATAATTTGGAATTTTATATTTTATTTTCGATTGATACATTTGTCTTACAAAAAAAACTCAATTTTTCGTAATTTCGAAATTTATATTTTATACTCGATACGTACTTTTGTTTTACGCATAAAAACTATAATTTTCATAATTTCGAAATTTATATTTTATTTTGGATCCGTATTTTTGTTTCACAAAAAAAGAACTCAAATTTTCGTAATTTGGAATTTTATATTTTATTCTCGATCCATACTTTTGTTTTACACAAAAAATAAATTTTTCGTAATTTGGAAATTGAAATTTTATTTTCGATCCGTACTTTTGTTTTATGCAAAAAAACTCAATTTTGCGTAATTTCGAAATTTATATTTTATTTTCGATCTGTACTTTTGTTTTACAAAATAAAATCAATTTTTCATAATTTGGAAATTTATATTTTATTTTTTATCCGTACTTTTGTTTCACAAAAAAAAATCAATTTTTCATAATTTGGAAATTTATATTTTATTTTCGATTCGTACTTTTTTTTCCAAATAAAAACTCAATTTTTTATAATTTGGAAATTCAGATTTTATTTTCGATCAGTACTTTTGTTTTACACAAAAAAACTCAATTTTTCGTAGTTTCGAAATTTATATTTTATTCTCGATTCGTACTTTTGTTTTACAAAAAAATCAATCTTTCATTATTTGGAAATCTATAATTTATTTTCAATCCGTACTTTTGTTTTACAAAAAAAACTCAAACTTTTCATAATTTGGAAATTCAAATTTGTTTTCGATTTGTGCTTTTGTTTTCCACAAGAAAATTTCAATTTTTCATAATTTCGAAATAGAAATTTTATTTTCGATCCATACTTTTGTTTTACAAGATAAAGTCAATTTTTCATTATTTGAAAATTTATATTTTATTTTCGATCAGTACTATTGTTTTATACAAAAAAAACTCAATTTTCGTAATTTCAAAATTGAAATTTTATTTTCGATCTGCACTTTTGTTTTACAAAAAAAACACAATTTTTCATAATTTCAAAATTGAAATTTTATTTTCGATTCGTACTTTTGTTTTAATAAAGAAACACAATTTTTCATAATTTGGAAATTTATATTTTATTTTCGATCCGTACTTTTGTTTTACAAAAAAAAATCAATTTTTCATAATTTGGAAACTTATATTTTATTTTCGATCCCTGCTTTTGTTTTACATAAAAAATACAATTTTTCATAATTTCTAATTTCGAAATTTATATTTTATTCTCGATCTATACTTTTGTTTTACAAAAAAAAATCAATTTTTCATAATTTGGAAACTTATATTTTATTTTCCATCCCTCCATTTGTTTTACAAAAACAACTCAATTTTTCATAATTTGTAATTTCAAAATTTATATTTTATTCTCGATCCGTACTTTTGTTTTACAAAAAGAAATCAAGTTTTCATAATTCGGAAATTTATATTTTATTTTCGATCCGTACTTTTGTTTTACAAAAAAAAATCAATTTTTCATAATTTGGAAATTTATATTTTATTTTCGATCCGTACTTTTGTTTTACAAAAAAAATCAATCTTTCATAATTTGGAAATTTATATATTATTCTCGATCCGTACTTTTGTTTTAGAAAAAAAAATTAATTTTTCGTAATTTGGAAATTCAAATTTTATTTTCGATCCCTACTTTTGTTGTACAACAATGGAAATCAATTTTTCATAATTTGAAAATTTAAACTTTTTTTTCGATCCGTACTTTTTGTTTTTACAGCAAAAATATCAATTTTTGATAATTTGGAAATTTATATTTTATTTTCGATCCGTACTTTTGTTTTACAAAAAAAAATCAATCTTTCATAATTTGGAAATTTATATTTTATTCTCGATCCGTACTTTTGTTTTAGAAAAAAAAATTAATTTTTCGTAATTTGGAAATTCAAATTTTATTTTCGATCCCTACTTTTGTTGTACACAATGGAAATCAATTTTTCATAATTTGAAAATTTAAACTTTTTTTTCGATCCGTACTTTTTGTTTTTACAGAAAAAATATCAATTTTTGATAATTTGGAAATTTATATTTTATTTTCGATCCATACTTTTGTTTTACAAAAAAAAACTCAATTTTTCGTCACTTCAAAATTTATATTTTATTCTCGATACGTACTTTTGTTTTACGCATAAAAACTGAATTTTTCGTTATTTCAAAATTTATACTTTTTTTGGATCCGTACTTTTGTTTTATTAAAAAGAACTCAATTTTTCATAATTTAAAATTTTATATTTTATTCTAGATACGTACTTTTGTTTTACACAAAGAAAATAAATTTTTAGTAATTTTGAAATTCAAATTTTATTTTCGATCCGTACTTTTGTTTTACATAAAAATGCTCAATTTTTCGTAATTTCATAATGTAAATTTCATTTTCGATTCGTACTTTTGTTTTAGAATTTTTTTTTTCATAATTTGGAAATTTATATTTTATTTTGGATCCGTATTTTTTTCTTACCAAAAAAACTCTATTTTTCATAATTTGGAATTTTATATTTTATTCTCGATCCATACTTTTGTTTTACACAAAATAAAATCTCGTAATTTGGAAACTCAAAATTTATTTTCGATCCCTACTTTTGTTTTCCACAAAAATGTTAAATAAAGACGACAGTGTAAAAACCAAGAGGGGGGGTGAATTGGATTTTTAATAAACTTTTCCCTTTTAAATAAATTTCCAGATTTTGAATTACTTTCAAAAACTAGGATGCAGATTTTTCTTAACCTTTGATTAACGCAGTTTGAGTTGCAATCGTTAATGTGATCCACAATAAAAAAGAGATAGGGAAAGAGAAAGAACACAGAGATTTATACTGCTTCGGATTAAGCCAATCCTACGTCCAGTTCCCAACCACCACAAATGCGTGATGATCACCCCACTATCTTTAATTGAAATTACAAACACCAATTCATGCAATAACAAATAAAGATAAAGGAACACCTCCTTATTAGACACACTAAGGATGAAACACCTCCCCAGACACACTGAGGATGAAACCCACCTCTCTTGACACACAAGAGATGAACACACCTCCCTTAGAACCGATCCAAGGGATGAATTTTCCGTTTATAAAAACAATAAAAGAATACACCTGATAATAGTGTTGGATAGAAAGCTTAAGCACAAAGATCACCACTTCCAAAGACTTGATCAAACTTGAGAGAGCAGGAAAGCGATTTTGAAAAGCTAAGGCGCAAAAACACTTTGAATATTTGTGTTTAATCAGATGTGTTGAACCTAAGACATTCTCTTTCATTTTATAATTCGAAAATGCTCCAAAGTTTCCATTCTTAGGTTGATTTAGCATTGAATTCGCAAAAACGACTCATTTAATCGATTATATAAAAAGCTTAATCGATTATATCATGTTTAAAAACTGGAAAACTAATTTCGTCTGATATAATCGATTAGATTAAGGCCATAATCGATTATATTAACCCAGAATCAATATAATCGATTATCAAAGACACTTAATCGATTATTTAGTTCGTTAAACATTTTTAATTCAAATTTTAAGTTAAATAATCGATTATCTACGTATCAGAATCGATTAAAAGCGTAGAAAAACGTTTTTGTGAGAAAACAACTTGCTCTCTTGTTTGGGAAGGTCTTCAATGGGATTTATGACTTACTCTTTTTATCCAACACCCAAAACAGAACCTTCTACTCTTGAAACTTCAGCTCTTGACAAAATCTTCATCAATCTTCTCTCTTGAAAGCTTTAAACACTCTTCATGCCTTTCCTTTTCTATCAAGCAACCTTCCTTTGTGAGATGGCACAAGTCTTTAATGTTGATTGGATCACTCTAAATCTTCATCATCAAAACTTTAAGACTTCATTAAAATTCTGGAAGACTTCATTAAAACTTGGTCTTGAAATATGCTAACAATCTCCCCCTTATTGATGATGATAAAAAGAAACATAGAGACTTGTGATTGATATCCTGAAAATCTTGAAAATAATGTATGGATATCTCCATCATAAAAATTAGTCCACAAAGGAAACAAAGTAGGCAGTCACATAGCATTTAATTTTCAATTTGAATTTTGAAAAAGAGATTTCAAGGAAATTAATGACTGGAAATTATTTCTAAAAGCTCCCCCTTAAACTTTTCTCTTAAATGTTTAAGATATATTAGGCAATTATTTGAAATATTTCCTAATGCTCCCCCTAAAATTAATTTTCTTAAATGCTAGAAATATGGACATATTATCAATCAAAACAAATATTTTTCTCCCCCTTTATTTTTATCATTTTCAAAAAGATTACATATTCAGAGATTAATATAGCAGAAGCAATTAAATACACAGAAAACATAGAGGGAAAAATAAAATACAGCAGCTGGAAGAATTAAAAATTAAGCTAAGGGAATTAGTGAACTTGTAGCCTATTCAGTTTCTTCACTATCCCATGCATCTTCTTCATCTTCCTCATCATCTACTGTTGGTTGTTTGCCTCTTGAAGATCTAGCATAATCTTCTTCTGGAGAGACATCTTCAATCTCCAGCTTCCTTTCAACTCTATGAACTCTCCTATTAAGCCTTGAGAGCCTAGAGCAAAGGTCATCATAATGAGTTGTTTGGAGACTCATCATGGTGTCCATCCTTGAGAGAATGTGTGCCTCCATTGATCCAGGTTGAGGTTGAGGTTGAGGTGGTGGTTCTTCATCATCTTCATCCATTGCAGCAGCTTCCTCATCTCTTTGCCTGAACCTGTTTCCTTGTTCTATAAGGCCCATGTGCCTTAAAACATTCTTCCCTATTTTGTTGTTGCTAAGCAAAATTTGCTTGTTTTCTCCTTCAAGATCTACACCTTTATATTCTAATATCAACTTTGTACAAGTTTTCCACTTGTAGATTTGGATCCTTGCAGAATTTGCGGAATTCCACCAGCTTATTGAAATCCTCAAAGCCATAAGTAATGTTGATGCCTTGGGTGGATAAGCCAGCAACATTGTTCCATACCTCTTCATCAAGGTGAATTCGAACTCCCTTCACCCTGGTGCTAGGACTAGCTGTCCTTGAAGTCAAATTCATGTAGAACACTCTGACTAAGTCTGGATAATATGCTCCTTCCATTTCTACAAAGTTTTGCAATCCACTTGCAACTAAACAATCCTGAAAAGTGAAACCATGAGTTCTGAAAAAATTGCAAGATAAATATTTAGGAGTGAGGATCTTCCTGTCTTTCCATTTATTCACAAAACCAATCTGCATATCCTCATCTGAAATCCATCCAGCAAGTGTTGGTGGTCTCCTTTCTTGCTGTTGGGATGTCATGGGCTCTTTGCCTCTCCTCCTTGAGGGCATCTTTCTCCTCCTTTGATCAACCATGTGTATATAGAATGGACAAAAGAAAGAGCACAAACAAGATAACAGAGAAACAGAGTAATCACAGAACCAGAAACTCGCACAAAAGAGGGATTAAAAGCAGAAAATCAGCAAGAGTGAGAGAGAGTGAAGGTAGCACTTTTAATTCTCAATCTAGCTATTTAAAGGCAAGGAATTTGATCATAAAGCACTGAATTAATGTAAATAGAGTCGTTTGAAACGAATATAGCCGTTAGAATTAAAAAACCACGTGAATTAGAGCCCAACGTTCAAAAAGACAGTGTGCAGAAAAACACAGAACATCGCATTTAATCGATTATGTGAATAACGTAATTGAGTATTTGCCTTCAAAAATTTTCCAAAAAACGAAAACCCAGAAATTTAATCGATTATGTGCATTCCTTAATCGATTAAATTGCTCCCCAGCGATTTAATCGATTATGTTATGAACTTAATTGATTATGTTGTAAAACATCTTTAAAAACAGCGCGTTTAATCGATTAACACACGAAAACTAATCGATTAAATACGGAATTTTTCGTAAAACACGTAATTAACATAAAAAACAACAATAAACATCAATCAATCAACAGATTTATCATCAAAAATTACCTGGAACCTTTGTAAGCTCCTAAAATCTTACTTGAGATAAGAGTTTGGTAAATATGCTAACTTGTTGATGTTTTTGCCTCCCTTCATAAACTTGATCACTTGCTATCTCACCACCAAAGAGGCTTTTGGAAAGAGGAACCAGCCTACAACACAAACAAGAAATTTATAATTTGGAAATTTATATTTTATTTTCAATCCGTACCTTCGTTTTACAATAAAAAAACTCAATTTTTCGTCCTTTCGAAATTTATATTTTATTCTCGATACGTAAATTTGTTTTATGCATAAAAACTGAATTTTTCGTAATTTCAAAATTTATATTTTTTTGGAACCGTACTTTTGTTTTACTAAAAAGAACTCAATTTTTCTTAATTTGAAATTTTATATTTTATTCTCGATCCGTACTTTTGTTTTACACAAAGAAAATAAATTTTTAGTAATTTTGAAATTCAAATTTTATTTTCGATTCGTACTTTTGTTTTAGAAAAAACAATTTCATAATTTGGAAATTTATATTTTATTTTCGATTTGTATTTTTTTCTAAGAAAAAAACTCAATTTTTCATAATTTGGAATTTTATATTTTATTTTCGATTCATACTTTTTTTACACAAAAAAATAAATTTTTCGTAATTTGGAAATTCAAATTTTATTTTCAATCCCTACTTTTGTTTTACACAAAAGAACTCAATTTTTCGTAATGTCGAAATTTATATTTTCTTTTCGATCCGTACTTTTGTTTTACAATATAAAATCAATTTTTCATAATTTGGAAATTTATATTTTATTTTTGATCCGTACTTTTGTTTTACAAAAAAAACTCAATTTTTCGTAATTTGAAAATTTAAATTTTATTTTCGATCCGTACTTTTGTTTTACACAAAAAAAACTCAATTTTTCGTAATTTGGAAATTCAAATTTTATTTTCGATCCGTACTTTTGTTTTACGCAAAACAACTCAATTTTGGGTAATTTCGAAATTTAAATTTTATTTTCGATCCGTACTTTTGTTTTACAAAAAAATCAGTCTTTCATAATTTGGAAATTTATATTTTATTTTCAATCCGTACTTTTGTTTTACAAAAAAAAACTCAATTTTTCATGATTTGGAAATTTATATATTATTCTCGATACGTACTTTTGTTTTATGCATAAAAACCCAATTTTTCATAATTTCGAAATTTATATTTTCTTTTGGATCCGCACTTTTATTTTACAAAAAAATCTCAATATTTCATAATTTGAAATTTTATATTTTATTCTCTATCCGTACTTTTGTTTTACACAAAAAATACTTAAATTTTTGTAATTTCGAGATTTATATTTTATTTTCGATGCCTAATTTTGTTTTAAAAAAAACTAAATTTTTCATAATTTCGAAATTTATATTTTGTTCTCGATCTGTACTTTATTTTTATACAAAAAAACTCAATTTTTCGTAGTTTCAAAATTTGTATTATATTCTCGATCCGTACTTTTCTTTTACACAAAAAAACTCAATTTTTCGTATTCTGGAAATTCAAATTTTGTTTTCAATCCGTACTTTATTTTTACACAAAAAAACTGAATTTTTCATAATTTGGAAATTTGTATTTTCTTTTCAATCCGTACTTTTGTTTAAAAAAAACTCAATTTTTCATAATTTGGAAATTTATAATTTATTTTTAATATGTACTTTTGCTTTACGCATAAAAACTCAATCTTTCGTACTTTCAAAATTTATATTTTATTTTACATTCGTACTTTTGTTTTACAAAAAAACCCAATTTTTCATAATTTGGAAATTTATATTTTATTTTCGATCCATACTTTTGTTTTACAAAAAAAAACTCAATTTTTCATAATTTAGAAATTTATATTTTATTCTCGATCCATACTTCTTTTCTACACAACATAAACTCAATTTTTCGTAATTTCAAAATTTATATTTTATTCTGGATCCGAACTTTTGTTTTACACAAAAAAAACTCAATTTTTCGTAATTTCGAAATTTATATTTTATTTTCGATCCCTACTTTTGTTTTAATAAAAGAAACTCAATTTTTCCTAATTTGGAAATTTATATTTTATTCTCGATCCTTACTTTTGTTTTACACAAAAAAACTCAATTTTTCATAATTTTAAAATCTAAATTTTATTTTCGATCCGTACTTTTGTTTTACAAAAAAGAAATCAATTTTCATAATTTGCAAATTTATATTTTATTTTTTATCCATACTTTTTTTTACAAAAAAAACATAATTTTTCATAATTTGGAAATTTATATTTTATTTTCGATCCGTACTTTTGTTTTACAAAAAAAGTCAATTTTTCATAATTTTGGAAATTTAAATTTTATTCTCGATCCGTAGTTTTTTTTACACAAAAAAACTCAAGTTTTCGTAACTTTGAAATTGAAATTTTATTTTCGATCCGTACTTTTGTTTTACACCAAAAAACTCAATTTTTCATAATTTGGAAATTTATATTTTATTCTCGATCCGTAGTTTTTTTTACACAACATAACTCAATTTTTCGTAACATCGAAATTTATATTTTATTCTCGATTCGAAGTTGTTCTGCACAAAAAAACTGAATTTTTCATAACTTCAAAATTCAAACCTTATTTTCGATCTGTATTTTTGTTTTACGTAAAAAGCACTCAATTTTTCGTCATTTCGAAATTTAAATTTTATTTTCAATCCGTACTTTTGTTCTACAAAAAAAAAATCAATTTTTCATAATTTCGAAATTTATATTTTATTTTCGATCAGTACTTTTTTTTTACAAAAGAAACTCAATTTTTCATAATTTGCAATTTTATATTTTATTTTTTATCCGTAATTTTTTTTTTAAAAAAAAACTAATTTTTTCATAATTGGGAAATTTATATTTTGGTCTCGATCCGTACTTCTGTTTTACGTAAAAAAACTCAATTTTTCGTAATTTCAAAATTTATATTTTATTTTCGATCCCTACTTTTATTTTAGTTTTATTAATTATTATATAATTATTTGTAAAATATTAATTAATATTTTAAAGAAATAAATTTTATGTTATTAAAAACTTAAATAAGTTCTCCGCCATATTGACAGACAGAACAAATGTCGTCATTTTCTCCTTCAAACAGATGATTGCGTGGTCTGTTCATATCTTCCCTTGTTCTATTATGTGCATTACTTTTATCATGCAATCTAAGAGTGACCTACCATCCCTAAAAAATATGCTAGCAGAAGGCCTACAGTCACCATTTCGTCCAGCATGATTTACAAAGCCCCGAAGACCATATATTTTCTGGCAACAGCTACATCTAATCCCATCATAAGTTACCCTCCCCTGAGCTACATCAGTGTTACTGCCTCCTTCTGCCCAGTAATGGACCTTACATCTTGGCATCAGCACGCCCCTATCTATTAACCAATAAAGAACATTTTGAGGTTGTTGGTGTGACAGACTTGAGGCAGACACCTTTTGCACCCTTTTGCTCGATGTTAGACATTCTGTACGTGACCCTTTCATGTGACACTTTGGCATGATGGTCTTCGAATTCCTGGTGTGTTTATGGTTTCTATTCTCACTTGAGATACTAGCTGGTGAAGCAGTATGCAATTCAGGCTCTTTTAGAAGAAATTGGGACAAGATTTGCGATAGATCATCGCCAGCAACATACCCAACGCTTCCCTCATTTGGAGGACAAACATCTAGATCCTGGTCATTTGGGGTTGGTCTGAAAGTAGATGTGAAAAATTAGAGTCATTTGCAGAATGCATCCTACTGTGATCAACTTGGGGCTGCATAGTGTTCATGTTGGATTCCGATTGCATATGTGTCAAAACTTAAATAATTGAAGTGTACAACTTCTCGTCCTGTTCATCAGGTGACTTGTACCTGTAGCGTCCACGTCCAGGAAAATTTCTATCTTCTGTCCACTCAATTTTCCATCCAAGATATGCTAGATGCTTCCATACTTTAGTCTTCAAAAGTTCCCTAATGGTCTTGCTACCACATCCAAGTAAATACTGGTTAATAACATCAGGAAACAATTCAACATTGGTCACTACCAGAGGTTTCCAACAAATGGACACTGAGCGTCTACGTTTTCTTTTCTTTGAACAACAGCTAGCACCTGGCTTTACTTCATCAGCATCAGGCATGATCTCCTGAACAGGAGATACATGTTCCTTCTGCAAAATAATTTTCTTCTCTGATGCCCCATCCATCAAAGATCTCTATCGTATTCTTCTTGAAAGCAAATGATGCTACTACTTTTTTTGTTGGTATCCAACAAGTTTGACACACCACCATTTTTCATAGGGCTATCATAAACTCCAATGTCAGAACCAAATACATTAGTGTGAGCAGCATCACAATGAATGTTGTTAATAGGTCCAACTGAGTTCAGTTCTGGTGTTTCTTTCAAGAAATCCTCCGGAAGGTTTAAAACTGGGAAAACTTCTTCTAGTGTGAGAACATAGTAGTCACCAACCACCTCCACTACAAGGGCTCTCCACAAGTCCTTATCATTACAAGTCCAATGTTTTATATTGTCAAAATCCTTTTTGCTTCACTGAAACCGCAATAAAGGATTCCTTTTCACACTCCTGAACTACTTTAAGGAACACCCACTTTCCTCGTGGCTCCCAATTCTCAGTAGCTTCATCCCAATCCTGTGTTATCCTTAATTGATGAATTCCTACCTTCATTTCATCACCCAAATCTGGGAAGAGCACGCTCCTCTCCTCCATTCCATTGCAGTGATCAAATATGACACCTTCCCACCAGCCATCTTGATAACTTACATCAACATAGACCAAATGGAAGGTCCCTCTCCCCAAACTCAAACGGAGGAGGCAGTGGTCTGATGAATCCATGTCTATTGCTACAATATGAAGAAGAACTATAACCATCCAAAACAGCTGAAACACATACCACATCCACGAGGTATTTTGATCCATCGTCATCTAGAATATTGTCATTGACATAAGGCTTCTGCTTCTTGCAGCGGACCACCGTCCCCGGGTGCCATGAACCCAGAAAACCCTCTTCCACACTTTTTACCTGGAAATAAAATAAAATCAGATTTGATTTCTTGAACTGGAATTTCAGATTAAGGTATCACCGCATTCACCTTTATCACAAAATAGTAATAAAAAACACACACAAGAGACAATGAGAAAAAAATACCAGAACTCTCACACAACGGCAATGAGAAAAAAATATGAGAACTTGTAAATAGCATTGACTCCACGTGATGTTACCATGAAATGTGCCTCATTTCAATTTTTCTCATTTTGCATGAATGGCTCATGAGAATTCAAAGAACCAGCGAACGAGGGTTCAACCAAGAAACCAATGATTAGAGATGGTAAAATCATAGTGTAAACGTATCAAAACCAAAAATCGACAACAGAACATCAAAGGATCATAAAGATAAACAAAAACACAAACAATAAAAAACAAAACACAAAAATCCATGAAAACACAAAGGCTGGATAACTGACATACCAAGAACAGAAGAATTTATCAATTCACCACCAAATGAAGATCAGAAATTCAAAAACTAAAAAGATTTTGTCTTTACTAAGAAAAAAAAAAGAGCATTTTAGACGTGATATTACCTCGACTCTCTCATTGACAAGAAGCTTTTTTTTTTCTCCACCTTCTTTTCCGTTTATTGTTCTCATAACACTTCTCACCATCAACATTGGAGAATGATTCTGAGACATGGTGACAGAGACATGAGAATGCCTCACACACCCTTTTCCAAGAAGTCTCGAGAACGAGTCAAAACTAGTGAGACAAAGGAAAAGACAACAATCCTCTACGTTAAACCAACAACCTAAATTCTCGTCCCTTCGCCATCCTTCATGTTTTTTTATGGGAAAGATAAACACTCACTTCAGTTCTTTCTTTTCCCACTGTTGTGTTATGTTGCATTATGCTCTGTTAAGTGTGATCACTTCTCCTCAATATAAAATTGGAAACAGCCAACGAGAATTCCCTGTTCCCTGCTCACTCTGTGTCCTTGTTTCTCATTGTGGTCCACGCTGGCACTCATGCCTGTTATCCCAAGTGGTTGGAGGAAACAATTCAAAAACCTAGTGCTGTCCGCAAGCTATTCCTCACGTTCTTAACAGGTATTCTATTGAAAGGGGGAGGAGTTAGAAAGTTCGCGGTCTAATGCGGGAGGGTGCACCGTGTGGGCGCTACCTACCTAGGATGGATCCTACTATAAATTTTTATGTACTTGAAGCCAAAGAAAAGTATTTTGATATATTCATCTAATTAACTGCACTTTTATGATTATTATAATAATAAAATAAAATATATTCAATTAATGCATTATACTTATTTATATAATAAAATTAAATGGGTTGAATAGCATTCAATTGAAAGAAAATAAAAAGGGAGGGAAGTTTGGGATGATGAAAATGAGTATTTATGCATATTTGTCTGTTAATAGAGACAAGGTAATAAACAAAAGATTAGGTATTTTGTTTGTATATACATTTTGTTCAGTGCACATCAGGTTATAAATGTTATTTATATTTATTTTTTGTGCTTTTACACTAATTATTAAATTATTTAAGGTTTTACTGATTACTGTCCTTGTAGTACCAGTTAGGGAATTACAAAATAATTGAAATTTGTGAACTAGTGCATTAACAAATATAGAAAAAATAAATTTTGTGCATCTCAAAGAGAAAAAAATCATTTTTAACTTTTTAAGAATCTTAATTAGGGTTTGAATTACTTTAAATATAACTTATAAAATAGTAATAGCAAAAGCCAATTACAAAGGTCCATGTATTCAGAATTCAAATTATGATTTTTTTTTC
This sequence comes from Lablab purpureus, assembly GCA_030347555.1. Classification (NCBI taxonomy): domain Eukaryota; kingdom Viridiplantae; phylum Streptophyta; class Magnoliopsida; order Fabales; family Fabaceae; genus Lablab; species Lablab purpureus. Next base: position 12,031,184 of record CM059258.1, on the reverse strand, counting down.
TAGTAATATTATTAATTTTATAATTACTTTAAAAAAATCACATTTAAGATGATTTCTTGTCACCATGTTAAAATCTTACCATTGATGATATATATATAACAATTTTATTATTATCACTGAAAATAAAATAAAAACAAAAAAAATCTTCAAATTGATAATATATAAATGATTTTATTAGTATTACTGAAAATAAAATAAAATCACTAGATTGATATTTAGAATATAAAATATAATCTATTAAAATTGTAAATCTCATTTATTTATTAAATGTATATATAATTCTCTTTTAATAGATATAGATATAATATTACAAGATAATTACATATATTTATACATATAGTTACATTTAAGAATTTTTTAATGTTATCCAAATATTTCTTTGTACACAGAGTATTTTGTGCACAATATAATTTAAAAAAAAAGCAAAATAAAGTAATTAGTAAGCTAACTATAAATAGATAAATCGAATTATATTACTTTCATAATTTGTTTAAAAGTTATATCAACACATTATACCATCAATAATTAAACAAAACGTAATATTTTAGTTATTTAGTTAAAAACACAGTGAAATGAAGTTAACCTAAGGTTTGAAAGCAAGTACTTAATAATTTATATAACCTCACAATTTTTAGAAATCTTAAATTGAATTCAAACACATGCTACTAATGTCTAATTTAGATATGAGATCAACCTCAAGTTTTGATCTATAATTTCAATCTTAATGAACCACATAAAACCAAGATAGTTTATTAAGATAGTTTAAAATAATGTGATGAATTTATAAATTTTTCATGACATGATACTTTTACACACATATATGTATATATATTATTCAAGTTATTAATAAATTTTTGAATATTTATATATAATTTTTTTGAATCAATACTCAAACAATAATAGTAATTAATCATCTTATCTTATAATTTTTCATACTAATATACAAAGGATATTTATGGTAAATAACATTCAATAACTATCACTTCATTAAATAAAAATTTTAGTTTTTACTAAACAAATAAATTAAATCATAAAACAGGTAAAATTTATAAACACATCCATATAATTGTTAAAATGAATTAAAACTATTTAAGGTTTTTTCATTTCTTAAGCAAATTTTTATTTTACTTAGCCAATTTTAGAAAGATTTTTTTAATTTCCTTTTAGAGAAATTTTACATTATCTCTCTAATCCAATAAGTGAATTATGCTTAACAAAATATACAAAAGTAAAAAAAAATCTCAAAAATTGAACCAAAATCAATAATCTTACATAGTAATCCAATTCAACACATGTACCCAATTAAAATAAAAACAAAGAAAAATTTTGGTTTCTAAAGTCCAAGTAGTAATCATCTTAAGTTAAAAAGTAATAAAATTCCAAACTATTACAACAAATAGATTAAATTCAAAAGACAATCAAATTCAAAAGTTAAAAAACACAGCACAATTGGAAACACAATCTATAGCAGAACTTCAAATATATGTGCAAGAGTCTTCTTACAAATTTAAACAACTTGCTAAATTTATACATTAATTTAAATTAAAGTTAATAAGTTTTTTAACCTAGAGTTTTCTTACTTCTTAAAATACCATAACTCTAAAAGATGATGAACTAAGGATACTTAATATCCTCTATATAGCTTTCGATAAGTAAAATCTAACCAACAATGTAACAACTTCAGTCACACATAAACATAACTCTTACCAAAATCACACATACCAGCAATAGAAAAGACATCTTTCTCAACTCAAACCCCACAAACAAACCCAAAAGAAGAGAGAACTTGAGGTCTTAGAAGAAAGGAAACATTTATATTAAATGAAGTTCTCACAAGCTAATTATAAGTAACAAAAAAAAATTATAAACATGTTAATCAAGTTAAATGAATAATAGCAATTCCTCTTTAACATTTAAATATTTTCACTTATTATTCATAAAAACAATTCTTTACCATATATTAAATTAAATTAAATTATTTTAAAGAAATTCATCAATATAGTAATATAACTCTTTAAATGTTTTATAACTAAAATATTTATATTTATTAATAGGAAAATAAATAAAAAATGTAATGAATAATAATTTTCAATAAGAATTTCACTAATATAATAACTATAGCATGCTTTCATAATTATTAATTTTTTAATTATTATTTTAAAATCTATATTTAAAATAATTTTTATCATATAAATATCTTATAAGTAATTATATGTTAAAATTAAATTATATTTAAAGTAATCATTAAAACAAATCTTTCACCTCATAATAATAAATAAATAAATATATATATATATATAATTTCATATCATTAATTATATTAAGTTTCATTCATAATGCACATATGGATATTATTTATATGAATATAAATAAATTCATATTTAATCATAAATTATATCATAACTAAATATGAAGCATTTTTTAAAAGATTCTAAATTATGATAAACAAATTATATTAAAGGCAAATACCGAGTAATGATATTTATCCTTCTATTAACGTGAGTTTTGAATTTATCATTGTCATTCAAAACACAATACCACCTTGGGTATCCTTGTATCACCGATTAGGATGATGCAACCACCCAATTAGGGTTATCTAGCCAATGTCAAACCTTACACAAACACACATACACACAAATGTACACACATATATAAATCCATATACATGTATAAAGTGATTCATCTAGGATCCATTACCCACGAAGGGTCATCCAAACCATACATCAACATATATAAAATAATTAAACCTATATAAAAGCATCAATCATGACATAACCTAATTTTCATTTCATTATATTGTCTCTTGAGCAATAGACCTATCACTTGAGAGAAATGCAACTAGAGAGCAATACCTTCCCAAGACTCTCCTTCCCATCATTTGAGTGTTATAGCCAATGCTTGAGTGACCACCACTTGTTGGAGGAAGTTCAATAAGTACTAGAAGGGTCCTCCATCGCCATAGTACGCTTGAGCATGCAACCAACATTTAAGCATCCAGGCATGTGTCGCACATTGTTACACGTAATGATAACATATATACACTGCCTTGAACCATGCTTAAACTTTCAAACACAACGCTTGAGCCACAAGTTATATCACTTGAGCGTCCAACTAAACGCTCACATGATATGCTTCTAGAGAAAAAAGAATAATCTCAGCACCTCTTTTGCCCAAGCTACAAGCCAACACTTGAGTTATAAATCATGTTGCTTAGGTGACACAAGGAGGTCAATGTAATTAACACATATTGTTTGAGCCTTTCCTAAGCTATCATACATTACTCAAGCGATACTCAGTCCAAAAGCAACTCCGACAACTCAAAATAAACATTTTCTCAAAATTTTCTACATTTATATTCAATTCTACACATTGTTAGATATTCCAATTGCATTAATACTCAAATTTATAGATGAAAAACTTCAACATCTCATATTTTCCCATCCATTTAATTCCATAACATACAAACATATTCTTCTACTTGCATATACATATTCTACAAAAATAAATATACATTGTAAATTTTGGATTATTAGCTCCCCTTACCTAAATTGAAGCAAGTTGTTATCAAATAATTCCTTCACAACTTTCCAATCAACTCTATCAACTTAGGTGAGCTTCTCGAAGTTTAGTTCCACATCGAAAGACACCCCTTAACATAAACTTAAGAATAGAAGGAAAAAAGGATTGAAACTTAGATAGGATTGATTTTACTTACCATAACTAAGAATTGTTCACTCCAACTTGCTCTAATCTCTATAAGCACCTCAAGACCTCAATCTTATAAACAAATTTAGGGTCAAACTCCTTTTATAGTTAGAGAGAAGCTTTATAAACTAAAATTTTAAGAATAAACTTAAAAATAAACATTTAATTTTTGTTTATAGAGGTTATATTCAATTCATTAATAAATATTATTGGGTAATTATTATTTTGTAAAAATATTTTTCATTATATGGAATAAGATTATTAATTTTGTCATTTTTAATTTAAAAGTTATGTTAAAAATTGTTTCTAACGCATCACTGTGCACAGATTTGAATCTATTAAAAGTACTTAAAACTTAAAGTTTTAAAACGAGCTTTGTTTTAATACTAAAACAAGTTTTTATTTTATTAGAATCTGTTAAATCTAATGATTCATTTTTTCTCCATTTTAGCCAGTTAAAATAACACAATGATAGTCTAAAATCACTCATAGTCTAAAATCTAGTGATTTTAAAATATTAAACACTCATTTTAACAAATTAAAATTCTAGCTTGATTTTCTAGTTTTGTTTTAATTGATTAAATCAGTTTTAATGGATTAAAATTGACATATATAAATAAAGCCTAATTATGTTTATACTTTATGAATTTGGATTAATTTTTTCCACTAATTGAAAAACATTTTTGTTATTGAGAGATTATATCGAGATTAGGAACACTTCTCAAAGCTCTTTAGACTTGATATTTGATTCAAACTTTCCATTTCAAAGTTTACATACTAATTATCCTGTCTTTTACTTCTTAGTTGTCCTTAACTTTTTTCAAGTGATTTTATTTTTATATCTTTTAATTTTTCTTCTGGAAATACATCTGATTAAGGTTATCAAATTGATCTTAGGATAAGTTTCACTAGGTGTTATGATAAGGTTTTGTAGGATTGAAGATGTTAGTTTTTAGTTATTTTCTTTCTTGTTTTCCCATGTGTCTTGTAAAAACTTAGAAGTTAGTGGATTAGTTTAGTCATTATAGATAAGAGTCTGGATGTACCTATTTTACTAAAGTGAATATAAAACTTTATCACTTAGTTTTCTTTCTCATCTCTCTCTTGTTACATTGTTAAACATATTATCTTGTACACCTTATTTTCTAAAAGATCACTAATATCATATATTGAAATTGTATAGAACTTATTACAACCTTTATTCTATTAATTCATTAGAGATTTGACATTCTATTTCAAAAATTGGTAATAACTCAATTTATCCCACATTTTGAACTTAGTTTACTATTTTAATAATTGATATTAATACTATTGTATAAATTTTTTTAATAAATTGTTCAGAACTACTTAGTTTTTGTTGAAATGTTTCTTTATTAACAGATTACTTATGTTTTGCCAGGTTAATCATGAGTATTGCAAAGTAAGTAAGAAATTTATACTAAATCAATTGATAGAGATTCTTTTTATATAATCATTAATGGAAACAGATATTTTTATGCATAAAAAATTATTTATTTATTGAAAAATCATGGACATCAACGTTAAAGTGGAAACACAAAGACATGACAATATATTATAACTTCTACTTTAAAATTTGATGAATTTTTTTTATCATATTTCTCAATATAATTACAAAAAATAAATAAATATGGAATACTTTGGAAGTAAATCAATAAGAATAAAAAAAGTAAGCAAGCATGCTTTTGTTTAAGACTATGAGCTTTTTCAAATATAATAAGGAGAAATTGTATTTAATCTTCGAAAGAAACTTATCCAGATAAAAAATCACCTAATCATATACTCAGTTAATAAAACACGAGGAATGTAAAAGTTCAAACATATAAAGAAAAAATATTAAATAATATGAAAAAAACTTACATCAAAATTTTAATATAAAAGTACTAACATAAACGTCTTGATATTTTAGATAAAAAATGTCCAAATAAAAAAATATATTAAAAATTTAAAAAAATATAGACAATATAATTTTAGAAAGATAAATATTTATAAGAAATAAAGAATGAAGTAGTTTCTTTCATAATTTTTTAATGAATATTTTTATTTTGTTTTTAATTTAAATTATCTTATCTAAACCTATAGAAAAAGAGTCTTACATTTTTTTATTCAATAGTTCTATAAATCTAACCTATTCTTAAGATATATTTAAAAAATAATTTAATTAATTAAAATACACAGAGTATATAAAATTGCTGATTAAATTAAAATTGAGAGACTAAAGTAGAAGAAATAATCAAATAGACTAAAATTGTTATAAGGGAAAAAAAATAAAAGTCTATGAAATATTTGAACTATAACTGTTATGTCTTTTAATCTATATTTTTTAAAATAGTGTAAAGATAAAAACCAAAGCTATTCAAATATTCTACATGATTAAACTAGTAAAGATATTCACATTTAGAAACTGAATATACATGTTATCTTACCGGACTTGAGATTGGAACATTGACATCTTATGTGGGGACGGAAGGGGGTTAAAAAGTCGAATCCTCATTCTCCTTAGCTCTGAACTGAGTTGTTCCGGTACACTCAATAGTTCCATATTGTTTAGGAATCGAGGTCAAAGTTAGTTTATATACTTCTTCCTCCCTTAAGCCTCTGAGACGCCTTTTAAAGATAAAATCGTGACGGAACTTCAAACTCTAAAGCAAACAATATTTTAAATGCAGTGATTGCCCATAATGATATTTCCTTAACAGACTTGAGGCTAGAACAATTATTCATCTCATCCCCATATCAAATGAAAATAAATATTTAGATTCATTTCTCATCCCTATTTGAATAACTATTTATCATTTACATCATGTTAAGTATCAAAACATAAATATTTAATAATAAACACATCTATTTCCCAAATTTATTTATGAAAAAAAAATTTCTAATAAATTACAAAACTTAATATCTAATAATAATAATGTCTACACCTTTATTCTCCTCTTTTAAAATATATATTTATTTACATACATACAATATTCTATCATACTTTGATTTTTAAGAGACCAAATTATGACTGATCAAAAGTTTTAATTATCATTTATAAAACATATTTGTTTATAAAAAAAAATTCATCTAAACTTATTTATTAAATTATTATTATATCTTAAAAAATTTACATAATACTATAATATATCACTAATGAAAATATATAAAAAATGCAGGTGTGTCATGTTTTTATTACATACAATTACATAATTTTAAAAAATATATTATTTTATAAAAATAATGTTTTAGAAATAATATAAAAATTATTTTTAAAGAGAGAAGTCAGTTAATTATTTTAAAATAAAAAGACATATGTATTCTTTTTATATAATGGTGTAAATAAAATTATAAATATTTCAGTAGAAACTCTTTTAAATATGAAGTACTTTTTAAAATTAAAACTTTTAAATAAAATTATCTATAATAATATATAAATAATATTTTTAATACATATTTTATATTCTTATTTTATTTTTAATATATTTTAAAACTAAAAGTAAAATAAATATTTTAAATTTAAAAATAATTATAAATACTTAAATATGTAATCAAATTTTTCTTTCTTACATATATATATATATATATATATTATAGAAAGATAGAGTCATATGTTACGTTAGATGAGCTTAGCTTTAATAAAACTGTTTTAAAAATAATATTTTAATATTTTAATAATTCATAATTTTTACTTTATTAATGCTTAAAAACATAATAATAATAATAAATAATATCAACTTAAATTTAAACTAAAACAAATATAATTTATTTTATTTTAATTTGTCTATTCTGTTACTGTAATTAGAAATATAAATTAATGGAATTATACTTAATAAAAATTTTGATAAAAAAATTTCTATATAATTAACATATATATATATATATATATTACAATAAACTTATTAAATATAAACTAATTTAAAAATAATTAATATTTTAGAAACTATTTTATATAATAAAACTATTAATATCTAAAATAATTTTATTATAAATAAAATTATATTTTTAATAATTATTAAATAAATTTTTAAATTACAATATTAATTTTTAATATTAACTATTAAAATTTAAACTACTTATTAAATTAGATTATAAATTAATATTTAATTCAATTAATAATTAATTTTATATTTTATTAATAATAATATAATTAATAAAAATAATTTTTATTTAATATTTAATATTTTTATTTATTGGTGGAGTCACAATAATTATATTTATGAAATAACTCAAAAAGTGATAAGTTTGTTGTAAAATATTTCTACAATAATTAATTAACACTTCTTATTCACTCTCTATAAAAAAACAGAACAAATATTATATATATATATATATATATATATATATTTTTTTAAATAAGTAAAATAACTTATTTCTAATTTTAACCTTTTAAATTCAATGTTCAAATGATTAAATAAGAGATGTATTTTCTTTAGAGAATCATTATAGTGTCTCTTTTACAAATTTGTTCTTTCTTCTTGTTAATGTGACTATTATAAAAGTTTATCTTTAAAAAAACCAAAATTTATGAAAAAAATTATTTTTACAATAAATAAATATTTTATTTTATTTTATAAACTATATACATTTTAATTAAATATAATTATATTAAAATTTAATAACACTAAAATTATAACGGAATAAGTTTTAAATGTAATTATTTATAATATTAAAATTATATCTGTTATTACTTACAATAATTAAATATAGAAATTTAATATAATGTTATGTTATAAGTTGATTAAAATTATTAAAAATTGTATTATTTATTTATATTTTAATTAATTTAAAATTTAATTTTTTAATAATATAATTTTTAATTCTGTAAAATATTAATTATTATTTTAAATAATTATATAATAAATAATATATACATACATATATATATATATATACATATATATATATTTATATAATGAAATTTTTAAATATATAATTTAAGTTTATATCAACATATATTCTAAATAACATAACTATATTTATTCTAATTAAATATTTAAATATAATTATATTACTTAGAGTTATATATTTCAAAATATTATTGTATAAATATATGTTTTATTAATTATTATATAATTATTTCCAAAATATTAATTAATATTTTAAAGAAATAAATTTTATGTTATTAAAAATTTAAATAAATTCTCCGCTATATTGATAGACAGAACAAATGTGTCACTTTTTCCTCCAAATAGATGATTGCGTTGTCTGTTCATATCTTCTCTTCTTCTATTATGTGCATTACTTTTATCATATAACTTTTTCTTTCTTATATATATATATATTAGAAAGATAGAGTCATATATTACTTTAGATGAGCTTAGCTTTAATAAAACTGTTTATTTTATTAATGTATTTTATATATAAAATAAAAATGTAAAAAAATATCAAATATTAACAATATATCAATATTAACTATCTAAATCTAAATAATAAATGAATACATTTTTCATCTTTATGGAAAAGATATTTTAAAATAAAATCTAGAAATTTTTTTGAAAACTAATTTAAATAAAAAAGATATTAAACAAATATTCTCAACAACAAACATCTCTAAAAAACCCTTTTACGTAAAGTAAGAATGAATCCTTTTGTACCACAGACTGTGTGCTAGTTTTAAACCATACAATGCTTTCTTTAACTTGTAGATTTCTATCTTCTTCGTCTTTGATATCATATCTCATAGGTTGTTTAACATACACTTCTTCTTTCAAATATTCATTGATGAATTTTCCCTATTATTTTGAGTTGATAGAGAGATAAGCATACAAATTGTATCTAATCTCACTACAAGCGCAAATATCTCAAAATAATCAATATCTGACCTCTACTTATATCATTTTACCACTAATCTTGCTTTGAAGCGATCAATTTCTCCACTGCATTTGTTGTATACAACTTTATTCCAATTTGAAAATTTTGTCAATTTCCATGTTTGATTCTTTTTAATGACATGAATTTCTTCATTTATTTTTTTTCTCCAAATTTTGATCATCAATAACTTCTTTAAATGATATTGGTTCACAATATGCAAATAAAGTAAAGTTGATAATTTCTTCATCACATGGGTTATCATATTTACCCACAACATAATCATATCAATATCATCCATCCACCATTAAAATCAATATTGTGCAGTGCTTGGAACTAATTGAGATGATTTTCAAATAACAAAGATGCTGGAAATTGCTTTGACCTTGTGTAATTTGAATGAAGGGAGATTTTCCTAACTAGTTGAGGATAAGGATAGTAGTATAAGGTGACATGTGTAAAGGTGTTTATAACATCTCAATTTACAGCTTGAGAAGAAGAAAGATGAAGGTGTGAGTACAATTCTAATTAAACATTGAAATCTTTATCATGACTTTCAGAAAAAAAAAATTTAATTAAAATTAATGATCATAGTGTCTTAAAAAATCAATAATCTTCATAGATCAAACTCTTACATTTGGGAACTTGAACACTTAACTTGATGATGTAATTTTGTAATGTTTTATGAAAATTTAATTGAGAAATCTCCGAATGGGTGAAATACATATACATATGTATGTGTACTAGTATTATTCAATTAAAAAATTATAGTTTCTTAGTTGTCTTGATAGATCAAACTTTTATATTTGGGAACTTAAAAGACTTGTCAATTTCTCAGTCATAAAAAATTAATTAAGGAATATTACAGGTATTAAATACACATATATATGAATATTAATCTTTTAATTAGAGTATGAGGATATGAAAGTATATATTTATATTTTTTTTTTTTCATATACTTGTTTGTTATTATATCAGGTCTTTCTTCTCATATTTATTTTGTTTTAAATTATTAAAATATTTTTAGTTTATTAATTAATTTAAAAAAAAAATTGATATTTTATTGAGTTCTTAATTTTATAATTTATTTTTAGAATATATATTTGATTATTTTTTATTTTTTATAATTATTTTTTATTCAATTATTATTTGATGACACTTTAATTTGATATTTATGTTATTATAAATATATTTATTGTTAGAGAAATCAAGACATATATAATTTTGACATTCCATCTATGATACTAATTTTTATTTTATATAAAAAATTATTTAATTAATATTTGTAACATCAAGAGGTGAGTACAATTATATCTATTATTTAATGGTAATAGATGAAAATGAGACAAAAATTTCATATTAATTAAATATATAAATGTAGATAAATTAGTGCAAGAATAAAAATGAAAAAGGAAATATAATCCAACTAGACCGAGTTTTATCTCTACCTGTAAGACTTTTGTTGATTTTCGATGATTTATCAAGGATGTTGAAGTACTTGTACCTATTTATGGGATTTGAATGTGTTTTAAAAATTAATTTTTAAAAATAAAAATTAGAATTAACATAAAACTTAAACTGGAATAAAATATTATTATAAAATTTTAATACATAAAAGAAGTATATTTCAAAATACCAAAATATTAATTAAAATAAGCTGAAAAATCAAAATTTAAATTATTTTATTTAGTATTTTCATATTTTTATTTTAATTCTGTTTTATATATAATATAAAAGATAACTATTAATAAAATATCAAATTAATTATTTTATTTTATTTACTATTGTAATTTTTATTCTATTATTTTTGTTTTCATTATTTATTTCTATAATATAAAATATATTACTAAAAAATATATATTAAATTATTTATTTTATCTTATTTCCTATTTTAATATTTTATTTTATTATAATATAGAATATATTATTAAAACTCTATTAAAAAAATTAATTTTTATAATTAATATAATTATACAAAATAATCAGCATAATTAATTATATTTTTTACATAATTAATTATGTCATAACTATCTTATTATTGTTTATGTGCATAATTGTTCAAATATGAAAAAGTCATAGTCAACTAACTTTGTTTTGATATTGTATTTATCACTTTTAATTTAAAATTAATCTTATTTTTTATGTTTTTAACCTTATTTTTCGCATTTGTTTTAATTAATTGTGTAAACAGTTCATTCATATAAAACATAAAAATTAACCTAATATAAAAGTGTCTAATTGAATGCAATACCAATCTAAAAAATATACAAATTAAGATAACTCTTTTACAAGTGTAAAAACTTTATATTTTTTATCATAAGATAAAAAAAAATATAAATATAATTATTTAGAGTAAATTTTTTTAGTAATTTTAAAATAATTGTGATACACTAATAGTTGCTAGTTTGATTTAAATTGATAGTATTATCAAAGTATGAATTGTTGATAATAAGTATTTGGAGGTGAATGACTTTTATTTAAACCTGAGTAATTATTAATAAATAAGTACAAAATGTATGTTTAGTTTGACTATAAGATCTTTATTTTGGTTTTGAATCTTGAACATCTTTAACATAATCTCGTGTTTTGAGTTACTTTTATTAATAAGTAGAAAAATATATTTAGCTTGACTTTATACCTTAAGCATTTCTAACTTAGTTACACTTGAACATCTCTAACTCGATTCCATATCTTGAATATCTCTAGTTCGATTCTATGTTTTGAATAACTCTAGATTTTATGTCTTGAACATCTCTTACTTGATTTGGTACCTTAAAGATATCTAGTTTATCTATAACTTGACTCTACAATTTTAGGTTCTTTAACTGAATTTCATGTTTCGAATATTTTTAGCTTGACTTTACTACTTTAGCATTCATAGATCAATATTGTGCTTTAATCAATTCTTTTATGTAAAAAAATAAAGAATACTACATTATTTTAAACAATAAATAAATGCTTTTAATTTATACTAAAAGTTGTATTATATCAAAAGCTTAAATGCTTCTAACAAATATTAAAGTTATAACATAAACTATATAGTATGTTACAATTGGTTGCAATAAAGTCTGTGCTTTAAGATAAACTATATAGTATGTTACAATTGGTTGCAATAAAAAGTGTGCTTTGATCTCCTTCTAACAAGCAGATTGCACAATGTTTTTTTTTTTATTTAACACTAAATAATGTACTTCAACCAAGTTGTAATAAATATTTTTTCTCCTTTAGTATTAAAAAGTGTATATATTTTAATTAATTAGGCAATAAAAAGTGTATGGAAGAGTTGTACTTTATTTTATTCATGTATTTTATATATAAAATAAAAATGTGAAAAAATATCAAATATTAACAATATATCAATATTAACTACCTAAATCTAAATAATAAATTAATATATTTTTCATCTTTATGGAAAATATATTTTAAAATAAAATCTAGAAAGTTTTTGAAAACTAATTTAAATAAAAAAGATATTAAACAAATATTCTCAACAACAAACATCTCTTAAAAACCCTTTTACGTAAAGTAAGAATTAATCCTTTTGTACCACAGACTGTGTGCTAGTTTTAAACCATACAATGCTTTCTTTAACTTGTAGATTTTTATCTTCTTCGTCTTTGATATCACATCTCATAGGTTGTTTAACATACACTTTTTCTTTCAAATATTTATTGATGAATTTTCCCTATTATTTTGAGTTGATAGAGAGATAAGCATACAAATTGTATCTAATCTCACTACAAGCGCAAATATCTCAAAATAATCAATATTTGACCTCTGCTTATATCATTTTACCACTAATCTTACTTTGAAGCGATCAATTTCTCCACTGGATTTGTATACAACTTTATTCCAATTTGGAAATTTTGTCAATTTCCATGTTTGATTCTTTTTAATGACATGAATTTCTTCATTTATTGTTTTTCTCCAAATTTTGATCATCAATAACTTCTTTAAAGGATATTGGTTCACAATATGCAAATAAAATAAGGTTGATAATTTCTTCATCACATGGGTTATCATATTTACCCACAACATAATCCTATCAATATCATCCATCCACCATTAAAATCAATATTGTGCAGTGCTTGGAACAAATTGAGATGATTTTCAAATAGCAAAGATGTCGGAAATTGCTTTGACTTGTGTAATTTAAATCAAGGGAGATTTTCGTAACTAGTTGAGGATAAGGATAGTAGTATAAGGTGACATGTGTAAAGGTGTTTATAACATCTTAATTTACAGCTTGAGAAGAAGAAAGATGAAGGTGTGAGTACAATTCTAATTAAACATTGAAATTGTTATCATGACTTTCAGAATTTTTTTTTAATTAAAATCAATGATCATAGTGTCTTAAAAAATCAATAATCTTCATAGATCAAACTCTTATATTTGGGAACTTGAACACTTAACTTGATTATGTACTTTTGTAATGTTTTATGAAAGTTTAATTGAGAAATCTCCGAATGGGTGAAATACATATACATATGTATGTGTACTAGTATTATTCAATTAAAAAATTATAGTTTCTTAGTTGTCTTGATAGATCAAACTTTTATATTTGGGAACTTAAAAGACTTGTCAACTTCTCAGCCATAAAGAATTAATTAAGGAATATTACGTGTATATTGTCAAATACATGTATATATGAATATTAATCTTTTAATTATAGTATGAGGATATGAAAGTATATATATATTTTTTTTTCATATACCTGTTTGTCATTATATCAAGTCTTTCTCCTCATATTTATTTTGTTTTAAATTATTAAAATATTTTTAGTTTATTAATTAATTTAAAAAAATTGTTTGATATTTTATTGAGTCGGGAATAAAATATAAATTTTGAAATTACGAAAAAATTGAGTTTTTTTGTGTAAAACAATAGTACGGATCGAAAATAAAATTTGAATTTCGAACTCACGAATAATTGAGGTTTTTTGTCCAAAACAAAAGTACGGATAGAGAATAAAATATAAATTTTCGAATTATGAAAAATTGATTTTTTTTTAAAACAAAAGTACGGATCGAGAATAAAATACAAAGTTTGAAATTACAAAAAATTGAGTTTTTTTGTGTAAAACAATAGTACGGATCGAAAATAAAATTAGAATTTCGAACTTACGAATGGGTGAGTTTTTTGCGTTAAACAAAAGTACGGATCGAGAATAAAAAAGAAAAATTTCCAAATTAAAAATTTAATTTTTTTTGTATAAGAAAAGTGCATATCGAAAATAAATTTAAATTTCAAAATTACAAAAAATTGAGTTTTTTTTTGTGAAACAAAAGTACGGATCGAAAATAAAATTTGAATTTCGAAGTTACGAAAAATTGAGTTTTTTGTCTAAAACAAAAGTACGTATCGAGAATAAAATATAAATTTCAAAATTATGAGAAGTTGAGTTTTTTTTTGTAAAACAAAAGTATGGATTGAAAATAAAATATAAATTTCCGAATTATGAAAAATTGATTTTTTTTTGTAAAACAAAAGTACGGATCGAGAATAAAATATAAATTTTGAAATTACGAAAAATTGAATTTTTTTGTGTAAAACAATAGCACGGATCGAAAATAAAATTTGAATTTCGAACTTACGAATAATTGAGTTTTTTATGTAAAACAAAAGTACGGATCAAAAATAAAATATAAATTTCCAAATTATGAAACATGGATTTTTTCTTGTAGAACAAAAGTACGCATAGAAAAATAAAATATAAATTTCTGAATTAGGTAAAATTGAATTTTGTTTTGTAAAACAAAAGTACGGATCGAGAATTAAATATAAATTTCGAAATTACAAGAAATTGAGTTTTTATGCGTAAAACAAAAGTACGTATAAAATATAGATTTCCAAATTATGAGAAGTTGAGTTTTGTTTTGTAAACCAAAACTACGGATGGAAACTAAAATATAAATTTCCAAATTATGAAAAATTGATTTTTTTTGTATAAGAAAAGTACAGATCGAAAATAAAATTTAAATTTCGAAATTACGAAAAATTGTGTTTTTTTTGTGAAACAAAAGTAAGGATCGAAAATAAAATTTAAATTTCGAAGTTACGAAAAATTAAGTTTTTTTTGTAAAACAAAAGTACGGATCGAAAATAAAATATAAATTTCCGAATTATGAAAAATTGATTTTTTTTGTAAAACAAAAGTACGGATCGAGAATAAAATATAAATTTCGAAGTTAACAAAAATAGAGTTGTTTTGTGTAAAACAATAGTACGAATCGAAAATAAAATTTGAATTTCGAACTAACGAATCATTGAGTTTTTTTGTGTAAAACAAAAGTACGAATCAAAAATAAGATATAGATTTCCAAATTATGAAACATGGATTTTTTCTTGTAAAACAAAAGTACCCATCGAAAATAAAATATAAATTTCCGAATTATGAAAAATTGAATTTTTTTGTAAAACAAAAGTACGGATCGAGAATTAAATATAAATTTCGAAATTATGAGAAATTGAGTTTTTATGCGTAAAACAAAAGTACGTATCGAGAATAAAATATAAATTTCCAAATTATGAAAATTTGAGTTTTTTTTTTGTAAAACAAAAGTACATATTGAAAATAAAATATAAATTTCCAAATTATGAAAAATTGAGTTTGTTTTTGTAAATAAAAGGTACAGATTGAAAATAAAATATAAATTTAAAAATTATAAAAAATTGATTTTTTTGTATAAGAAAAGTACAGATCGAAAATAGAATTTAAATTTCAAACTTATGAAAAATTGAGATTTTTTTGTGAAACAAAAGTACAGATCGAAAATAAAGTTTGATTTTTGAGGTTACGAAAAATTGATTTTTTTGTGTAGAACAAAAGTACGGATCGAAACTAAAATTTGAATTTCCAAATTATGAAAAATTGAGTTTTTTTTTGTAAAAAAAACTATGGATCGAAAATAAAATAGAAATTTCCAAGTTATGAAAAATAGATTTTTTTTGTAAAACAAAACTATGGATCGAAAATAAAATTTAAATTTCGAAATTGCAAAAAATAGAGTTTTTTGTGTAAAAACAAAGGTACGGATCGAAAATAAAATTTAAATTTCGAAATTACGAAAAATTGAGTTTTTTTGTGTAAAACAAAACTACGGATCGAAAATAAAATTTGAATTTCGAAATTACGAAAAATTGAGTTTTTTGTGTAAAACAAAACTACAGATCGAATATAAAATTTGAATTTCCAAATTACGAAAAATTGAGTTTCTTGTGTAAAACAAAAGTATGGATCGAGAATAAAACATAAAATTCCAAATTATCAAAAATTGAGTTTTTTTTTAATATTCGGTCTACTAGCAGTAAGATAAAGTAATGATCCGATCATACCTCGATACCTTGTTTGATCTACAGCCTTACCACTTAAATCTTGATCTAGATAACAAGATGTAGTAGCCATGGGAGTTGTAGCTTCCTTGGAACTTTCCATCTCAAATTTCTTTAAGATTTCGTTGCAATATTTTGTTTGACATATAAATATGCCTTTCTTCAATTGTTTGATTTGCAATCCTAGAAAGAAATTTAATTCTCCCATCATAGACATTTCAAACTCTCCCTGCATATTACTAGCAAACTCTTGGCAAAGATCATCGTTAGTTGATCCAAATATGATATCATCAACATAAACTTGAACAATAAGAATATGTTTCTTTGATTTCTTAATAAAAAGAGTAGAATCAACTTTACCTCTTCTAAAATTATTTTCAAGCAAGAAATTACTTAACCTTTCATACCAAGATCTTGGAGCTTGTTTTGAGTCCATACAAGGCTTTCTTCAACTTGTATACATGATTAGGATTTTTGAAATCTTCAAAGCCTGGAGGTTGTTCTACATAGACTTTTTCCTTGATGTATCCGTTTAGGAAAGAACTTTTTACATCCATTTGAAAGAGAGAAAGAGAGAAGAAAGAAAGAAAGAAAGAAAGAAAGAAATAGAGAAAGAAGGAATGAAAGAAAGAAAGAGAGAAAGAAAGAAAAAAGGAAAGAAAGAAAGAAAGAAGGAAAGAAGAAAAGAAAGAAAGAGAGAGAGAAAAAAAGGCAGGAAGAAAGAAAGAGTGAAAAAAAGAAAGAAAGATAGAAACAAAGAAAATAAAGAAAGAGAGAAAGAAAGAAAAAAGAAAGAAAGAAAGAGAGAAAGAAAGAAAGAAAGGGAAAATGAAACAAATAAATAAAGAAAGAAAGAAAGAACGAAAGAGAGAAAGAAAGAATGAAAGAAAGAAAGAAAGAAAGAGAGAAATAGAGAAAGAAAAAAGGAATGAAAGAAAGAAAGAGAGAAAGAGAGAAATAGAGAAAGAAAAAAGGAATGAAAGAAAGAAAGAGAGAAAGAAATAGAGCAAGAAAGAAAGAAAGAAAGAAATAGAGCAAGAAAGAAAGAAAGAAAGAAAGAGAGAAAGAGAGAAAGAAAGAAAGAAAGAGAGAAAGAGAGAAAGAAAGAAAGAAAAAAGAGAGAAAGAGAGAAAGAAAGAAAAACAGAAACAAAGAAAGAGAGAAAGAAAGAAAGAGAGAAAAAAGAAATAAAGAAAGAAAGAAAGAAAAAAAGATATAAAGAGAGAAAGAAATAAAGAAGGAAAGAAAGAAAGAGAGAAATAAATAAATAAAAAAGAGAGAAAGAAAAAAGAAATAAATAAATAAAGAAAGAAAGAAAGAAAGAAGGCAACAAAGAAAGAAAGAAAGAAAGAAAGAAAGAAAGAAAGAAAGAAAGAAAAAATGAATTGAACAAAGAAAGAGAGAAAGAAAAAAAAGAGACAAAGAGAGACAAAGAGAAAGAAAGAAAGCAAGAGAAAAAGAAAGAAAGAGAGAAATAAATAAAGAAAGAAGGCAACAAAGAAAGAAAGAAAGAAGGCAACAAAGAAAGAAAGAAAGAAAGAAAGAAAGAAAAAATGAAATGAACAAAGAAAGAGAGAAAGAAAGATCGCAAGCAAGAAAAAAAAAAGAGAAAGAGAGACAAAGAGAAAGAAAGAAAGAAAGCAAGAGAAAAAGAAAGAAAGAGAGAAATAAATAAAGAAAGGAAGGAAGAAAGAGAGAAAGGAAGAAAGAAAGCAAGAAAGAGAGAAAAAAAGAAAATAAAGAAAGAAAGAAAGAGAAAAGAAAGAAAGAAAGAGAGAAAGAGATAAAGAGAGAAAGAAAGAAAGAAAAAAGAGATAAAGAGAGAAAGAAAGAAAGACAGAAAGAGAGAAAGAGAGAAAGAGAGAAAGAGAGAAAGAGAGAAAGAGAGAAAGAAAGAAAGAAGAAAAGAAATAAAGAGAGAAAGAAAGAAAGAAAAAAAGAAATAAAGAGAGAAAGAAAGAAAGAAAGAAAGAAAAAAGGAAAGAAAGAAAGAAAGAAATAAAGAGAGAAAGAAAGAAAGAAAGAAAAAGGGAAAGAAAGAAAGAAATAAATAAAGAGAGAAAGAAAGAAAGAAAGAAAGAAAGAAGGAAAAAAGGAAATTAAGAAAGAAAGAAGGAAAGAAGGAGAGAAAAAAAGAAACAAAGAAACAAAGAAAGAAGAGAGAAAGAAAGAAAGAAAGAAAGAAAGAAAGAGAAAAGAAAGAAAGAAAGAAAGAAAGAAGAAAGAAACAAAGAAAGAAAGAAAGAAAGAAAGAAAGAGAAAAGAAAGAAAGAAAGAAAGAAAGAAAGAAAGAAAGAGAAAAGAAAGAAAGAAAGAAAGAAAGAAAGAGAAAAGAAAGAAAGAAAGAAAGAAAGAAAGAGAAAAGAAAGAAAGAAAGAAAGAAAGAAAGAGAAAAGAAAGAAAGAAAGAAAGCAAGAGAGAAAGAGAGAAAGAGAGAAAGAGAGAAACAAACAAACAAACAAAAAAACAAAGTAACTAAGTAACTAACTAACTAACAAACAAACAAAGAAATAAAGAAGGAAAGGGAGAAAGAAAGAAAGAGAGAGAGAAAGAGAGAAATAGAGAAAGAAAGAAAGAAAGAAGGAAAGAAAGAAAGAAATAAAGAAAGAAAGAAAGAAAGAAAAAAAGAAAGAAAGAAAGAGAGAAAGAAAGAAAGAAAGAAAGAAAGAAAGAGAGAAAGAAAGAAAGAAAGAGAAAGAAAGAAAGAATGAACGCAGAAAGAGATAAAAAAAATAAAGAGAGAAAGAAATAAAGAAATAAAGCAAGAGAAGAAAGACAGAAATAAAGAAAGAAAGAAAGAAACTAACTAACTAACTAACTAACTAATAAAGAAAGAAAGAAAGAAAGAAAGAAACTAACTAACTAACTAAGTAACTAACAAAAAAAGAAAGAAAGAAAGAAAGGAAGGAAGAGAGAAAGAAAGAATGAAGGAAGGAAGGAAGGAAAGAAAGAGAGAAAGAAAGAAAGTAAAAAAGAAAGAAAGAGAGAAATAAAGAAATAAAAAAGAGAGAAAGAAAAGAGAAATTAATAAAGAAAGAAAGAAAGAAAGAGAGGGAGAAAGAGAGGGAGAAAGAAAGAGAGAAAGAAAGAAAGAAGCAAAGAAAGAAGGAAGGAAAGAAAGAAAGAAACAAAGAAAGAAAGAAGGAAGGAAAGAAAGAAAGAAACAAAGAAAGAAAGAAGGAAGGAAAGAAAGAAATGTTGGCATATTTCAAGACCAAGTGTTTATGAAGTTCTCCAGATTTTTTATGAAGTCTTAAAGTTTTGATGATGAAGATTTAGAGTGATTCAATCAACATTAAAGACTTGTGCCATCTCACAAAGGAAGGCTGCTTGGTAGAAAAGGAAAGGCATAAAGAGCATTCAAAGCTTTCAAGAGAGAAGATTGATGAAGATTTTCTCAAGGGCTGAAGTTTCAAGAGTAGAAGGTTCTGTTTTGGGTGTTGGATAAAAAGAGTAAGTCATAAATCCCATTCAAGACCTTCCCAAACAAGAGAGCAAGGTGTTTTCTCGCAAAAACGTTTTTCTACGCTTTTAATCGATTATGATACGTAGATAATCGATTATTTAACTTAAAATTTGAATTAAAAATGTTTAACGAACTAAATAATCGATTAAGTGTCTTTGATAATCGATTATATTGATTTTGGGTTAATATAATCGATTATGGCCTTAATCTAATTGATTATATCAGACGAAATTAGTTTTCCAGTTTTTAAACATGATATAATCGATTAAGCTTTTTATATAATCGATTAAATGAGTCGTTTTTGCGAAATCAATACCAAATCAACCTAAGAATGGAAACTTTGGAGCATTTTCGAATTATAAAATGAAAGAGAATGTCTTAGGTTCAACACATCTGATTAAACACAAAATATTCAAAGTGTTTCTGCGCCTTAGCTTTTCAAAACCGCTTTCCTGCTCTCTTCAGTTTGATCAAGTCTTTGGAAGTGGTGATCATTGTGCTTAAGCTTTCTATCCAGCACTATTATCAGGTGTATTCTTTTACTGTTTTTATAAACGGGAAAATTCATCCCTTGGATCGGTTCTAAGGGAGGTGTGTTCATCTCTTGTGTGTCAAGGGTGGGTTTCATCCTCAGTGTGTCTGGGGAGGTGTTTCATCCTCAGTGTATCTGGGGAGGTGTTTCATCCTTAGTGTGTCTAAGGAGGTGTTCCTTTATCTTTATTTGTTATTGCATGAATTGGTGTTTGTAATTTTAATTAAAGATAGTGGGGTGATCATCACGCATTTGTGGTGGTTGGGTACTGGACGTAGGATTGGCTTAATCTGAACCAGTATAAATCTCTGTGTTCTTTCTCTTTCTCTATCTCTTTTTTATTGTGGATCATATTAACAATTGAAAATTCAAACCGCATTAATCAAAGGTTAAGAAAAATCTGCATCCTAGTTTTTGAAAGAATTTCAAAATCTGGAAATTTATTTAAAAGAGAAAAGTTTATTAAAAATCCAATTCACCCCCCCTCTTGGTTTTTACACTGCCGTCTTTATTTAACAAGAAAGAAAGAAATAAAGAAGGAAGGAAAGAAAGAAAGAAACAAAGAAAGAAGGAAGGAAAGAAAGAAAGAAAGAAAGAAGGAAGGAAGGAAAGAAAGTAAGAAACAAAGAAAGAAAGAAAGAGAGGAATAGAGAGAGAAAGAAGGAATGAAAGAAAGAAAAAAAGAGAGAAAGACACAGAGCAAGAAAGAAAGAAAGAAAGAAAGAAAGAAAGAAAGAAAGAAAGAAAGAAAGAAAGAAAGAAAGAGAGAAAGAGAGAAAGAAAGAAAGAAAGAAAAAAAGGAAAGAAAGAAAGAATTTATATTTTCTTTTGGATCTGCTCTTTTATTTTACAAAAAAATTCAATATTCGTAATTTGGAATTTTATATTTTATATTTTATTCTCGATCAGTACTTTTGTTTTACACAAAAAAAAATCAATTTTTCATAATTTGGAAATTTATATTTTATTTTCGATTCGTACTTTTGTTTTACAAAATAAAATCAATTTTCATAATTTGGAAATTTATATTTTATTTTTGATCCGTACTTTTGTTTTACAAAAAAAAAATCAATTTTTCATAATTTGGAAATTTATTTTTATTTTCGATTTGTACTTTTTTTTACAAAAAAATCTCAATTTTTCATAATTTGGAAATTCAAATTTTATTTTCGATCAGTACTTCTGTTTTACACAAAAAAACTCAATTTTTCATAATTTCGAAATTTATATTTTATTATCGATATGTACTTTTGTTTTACAAAAAAAAGTCAATTATTCGTAGTTTCGAAATTTATACTTTATTTTCGATCCGTACTTTTGTTTTACAAAAAAAGATCAATTTTTCAAAATTTGGAAATTTATATTTTATTCTCGATCCGTACTTTTGTTTTACAAAATAAAATCAATTTTTCATAATTTGGAAATTTATATTTTATTTTTGATCCGTACTTTTGTGTTATAAAAAAAACTCAATTTTTCATAATTTGGAAATTCAAATTTTATTTTCGATCCGTACTTTTGTTTTATACAAAAAAACTCAATTTTTCGTAATTTCAAAATTTGTATTTATTTTCGATCCGTACTTTTGTTTTACAAAATAAAATCATTTTTTCATAATTTGGAAATTTATATTTTATTTTTGATCCGTACTTTTGTTTTACAAAAAAAATCAATTTTTCATAATTTGGAAATTTAAATTTTATTTTTGATCTGTACATTTCTTTTACAAAAACAAAAACTCAATTTTTCATAATTTAGAATTTTATATTTTATTTTCGATCCATACTTTTGATTTACAAAAAAAAGTCAATTTTTCGTAATTTTGAAATTTATATTTTGTTCTCGATACATATTTTTGTTTTACACATAAAAACTAATTTTCATAATTTCGAAATTTATATTTTATTTTGGATCCGTACTTTTGTTTCACAAAAAAAGAACTCAAATTTTCATAATTTGGAATTTTATATTTTATTCTCGATTCATACTTTTGTTTTACACAAAAAAATAAATTTTTCGTAATTTGGAAATTCAAATTTTATTTTCGATCCGTAGTTTTGTTTTACGCAAAAAAACTCAATTTTGCGTAATTTCGAAATTTATATTTTATTTTCGATCCGTACTTTTGTTTTACAAAATAAAATCAATTTTTCATAATTTGGAAATTTATATTTTATTTTTTATCCGTACTTTTGTTTTACAAAAAAAATCAATTTTTCATAATTTGGAAATTTATATTTTATTTTCGATTCGTACTTTTTTTTCCAAAAAAAAACTCAATTTTTTATAATTTGGAAATTCAAATTTTATTTTCGATCAGTACTTTTGTTTTACACAAAAAAACTCAATTTTTCGTAATTTCGAAATTTATATTTTATTCTCGATCCGTACTTTTGTTTTACAAAAAAATCAATCTTTCATAATTTGGAAATCTATATTTTATTTTCAATCCGTACTTTTGTTTCACAAAAAAAAAACTCAACTTTTCATAATTTGGAAATTCAAATTTGTTTTCGATTTGTGCTTTTGTTTTCCACAAAAAAATCTCAATTTTTCATAATTTCGAAACGGAAATTTTATTTTCGATCCATACTTTTGTTTTACAAGATAAAATCAATTTTTCATAATTTGAAAATTTATATTTTATTTTCGATCAGTACTTTTGTTTTATACAAAAAAAACTCAATATTTTTAATTTCAAAATTGAAATTTTATTTTCGATCTATACTTTTGTTTTACAAAAAAAACACAATTTTTCATAATTTCAAAATTGAAATTTTATTTTCGATTCGTACTTTTGTTTTAATAAAGAAACACAATTTTTTATAATTTGGAAATTTATATTTTATTTTCGATCCATACTTTTGTTTTACAAAAAAAAAATCATTTCGAAATTTATATTTTATTTTCGATCTGTACTTTCGTTTTACAAAACAAAATCAATTTTTCATAATTAGGAAACTTATATTTCATTTTCCATCCCTGCTTTTGTTTTACAAAAACAACTCAATTTTTCATAATTTGTAATTTTGAAATTTATATTTTATTCTCGATCCGTACTTTTGTTTTACAAAAAGAAATCAATTTTTCATAATTCGGAAATTTATATTTTATTTTCGATCCGTACTTTTGTTTTAAAAAAAAATCAATTTTTCATAATTTGGAAATTTATATTTTATTTTAGATCCGTACTTTTGTTTTACAAAAAAAAATCAATCTTTCATAATTTGGAAATTTATATTTTATTCTCGATCTGTACTTTTGTTTTAGAAAAAAAAATCAATTTTTCGTAATTTGGAAATTCAAATTTTATTTTCGATCCCTACTTTTGTTGTACACAAAGGAAATCAATTTTTCATAATTTGAAAATTCAATTTTTTTTTCGATCCGTACTTTTTGTTTTTTTCAGAAAAAATATCAATTTTTGATAATTTGGAAATTTATATTTTATTTTCGATCCATACTTTTGTTTTACAAAAAAAAAACTCAATTTTTCGTAACTTCGAAATTTATATTTTATTCTCGATACGTACTTTTGTTTTACGCATAAAAACTGAATTTTTCGTAATTTCAAAATTTATATTTTTTTTTGGATTCGTACTTTTGTTTTACTAAAAAGAACTCACTTTTTCATAATTTGAAATTTTATATTTTATTCTAGATCGGTACTTTTGTTTTACACAAAGAAAATAAATTTTTAGTAATTCTCAAATTCAAATTTTATTTTCGATCCGTACTTTTGTTTTACATAAAAATGCTCAATTTTTCGTAATTTCAAAATGTAAATTTCATTTTCGATTCGTACTTTTGTTTTAGAATTTTTTTTTCATATTTTTTGAAGTTTATATTTTATTTTCGATCCATATTTTTATCTTACCAAAAAAACTCTATTTTCATAATTTGGAATTTTATAGTTTATTCTTGATCCATACTTTTGTTTTACACAAAAAAAAAATTTCGTAATTTGGAAACTCAAAATTTATTTTCGATCCCTACTTTTGTTTTTCACAAAAAAACTCAATTTTTTGTAATTTTGAAATTTATATTTTATTTTCGATCCGTACTTTTGTTTTACAATATAAAATCAATTTTTCATAATTTGGAAATTTATATTTTATTTTTTATCCCTACTTTTGGTTTACAAAAAAGAACCTCAATTTTTCATAATTTGGACATTCAAATTTTATATTCGATCCATATTTTTTTCTTGAAAAAAAAACTCTATTTTTCACAATTTGGAATTTTATATTTTATTCTCGATCCATACTTTTGTTTTACAAAAAAAAAATTTCGTAATTTGGAAACTCAAATTTTATTTTCGATACCTACTTTTGTTTTACACAAAAAACTCAGTTTTTCGTAATTTCGAAATTTATATTTTATTTTCGATCCGTACTTTTGTTTTACAATATAAAATCAATTTTTTATAATTTAGAAATTTATATTTTATTTTTATTCGTACTTTTGCTTTACAAAAAAAAACTCAATTTTTCATAATTTGGAAATTCAAATTTTATATTCGATCCGTACTTTTGTTTTACACAAAAAAGCCCAATTTTTCATAATTTGGAAATTCAAATTTTATTTTAGATCCGTACTTTTTTAAAAAAAAAAATCAATTTCTCATAATTTGGAAACTTATATTTTATTTTCGATCCCTGCTTTTGTTTTACAAAAAAACTCAATTGTTCATAATTTGTAATTTCGAAATTTATATTTTATTCTCGATCCATACTCTTGTTTTACAAAAAAAAAATCAATTTTTCATAATTCAGAAATTTATATTTTATTTTCGATCCGTACTTTTGTTTTACAAAAAAAATCAATCTTTCACAATTTGGAAATTTATATCTTATTCTTGATCCGTACTTTTGTTTTTGGAAATTGAACTTTTATTTTCGATCCCTACTTTTGTTTTACACAAAGGAAATCAATTTTTCATAATTTGAAAATTTAAATTTTATTTTCGGTCCGTAGTTTTAAGTTTTACAGAAAAAAAAATCAATTTTTCATAATTTGGAAATTTATATTTTATTTTCGATCCGTACCTTCATTTTACAATAAAAAAACTCAATTTTTCGTCCTTTCGAAATTTATATTTTATTCTCGATACATAAATTTGTTTTATGCATAAAAACTGATTTTTTCGTAATTTCGAAATTTATATTTTTTTTGGAACCGTACTTTTGTTTTACTAAAAAGAACTCAATTTTTCATAATTTGAAATTTTATATTTTATTCTCGATCCGTACTTTTGTTTTACACAAAGAAAATAAATTTTTAGTAATTTTGAAATTCAAATTTTATTTTCAATCCGTACTTTTGTTTTACACAAAAATACTCAATTTTTCGTAATTTCAAAATTTAAATTTTATTTTCGATTCGTAGTTTTGTTTTAGAAAAACCAATTTCATAATTTGGAAATTTATATTTTATTTTCGATCTGTATTTTTTTCTAAGAAAAAAACTCAATTTTTCTAAGAAAAAAACTCAATTTTTCATAATTTGGAATTTTATATTTTATTTTCGATCCATACTTTTTTTACACAAAAAAATAAATTTTTCGTAATTTGGAAATTCAAATTTTATTTTCGATCCCTACTTTTGTTTTACACAAAAAAACTCAATTTTTTGTAATGTCGAAATTTATATTTTCTTTTCGATCCGTACTTTTGTTTTACAATATAAAATCAATTTTTCATAATTTGGAAATTTATATTTTATTTTTGATCCGTACTTTTGTTTTACAAAAGAAAACTCAATTTTTCATAAGTTGAAAATTCAAATTTTATTTTCGATCCTTACTTTTGTTTTACACAAAAAAAAACTCAATTTTTCACAATTTGGAAATTCAAATTTTATTGTGGATGCGTACTTTTGTTTACACAAAAAACTCAATTTTGGGTAATTTCGAAATTTAAATTTTATTTTCGATCCGTACTTTTGTTTTACAAAAAAATCAATCTTTCATAATTTGGAAATTTATACTTTATTTTCAATCCGTACTTTTGTTTTACAAAAAAAAAACCTCAATTTTTCATGATTTGGAAATTTATATTTTATTCTCGATACGTACTTTTGTTTTATGCATAAAAACCCAATTTTTCATAATTTCAAAATTTATATTTTCTTTTGGATCCGCACATTATTTTACAAAAAAAACTCAATATTTCATAATTTGAAATTTTATATTTTATTCTCGGTCCGTACTTTTGTTTTACACAAAAAATACTTAAATTTTCGTAATTTCGAGATTTATATTTTATTTTCGATGCCTAATTTTGTTTTAAAAAAAGCTAAATTTTTCATAATTTCGAAATTTATATTTTGTTCTTGATCTGTACTTTATTTTTACACAAAAAACTCAATTTTTCGTAGTTTCAAAATTTGTATTATATTCTCGATCCGTACTTTTCTTTTACAACAAAAACTCAATTTTTCGTATTTTGGAAATTCAAATTTTGTTTTCAATCCGTACTTTATTTTTACACAAAAAAACTGAATTTTTCATAATTTGGAAATTTGTATTTTCTTTTCAATCCGTACTTTTGTTTAAAAAAAAACTCAATTTTTCATAATTTGGAAATTTATAATTTATTCTTAATATGTACTTATGCTTTACGCATAAAAACTCAATTTATATTTTATTCTGGATCCGAACTTTTGTTTTACACAAAAAAACTCAATTTTTTGTAATTTCGAAATTTATATTTTATTTTCGATCCCTACTTTTGTTTTACAAAGAAAAACTCAATTTTTCCTAATTTGGAAATTTATATATTATTCTTGATCTGTACTTTTGTTTTATACTAAAATACTCAATTTTCGTAACTTCGAAATTCAAATTTTATTTTCGATCCGTACTTTTGTTCTACACAAAAAAACTGAATTTTTGGTAATTTTGGAAATTCAAAACTTCTTCTCGATCCGTACTTTTGTTTTACAAAAAAAAAATCAACTTTTCATAATTTGGAAATTTATATTTTATTTTTGATCCGTACTTTTTTTTACAAGAAAAACACTCAATTTTTCATAATTTCGAATTTTATATTTTATTTTCGATCCATACTTTTGTTTTACAAAAAAAAAAACTCAATTTTTCATAATTTCGAAATTCAAATTTTATTTTCGATCCCTACTTTTGTTTTACACAAAAAAACTCAATTTTTCATAATTTCGAAATTTATACTTTATTTTCGATTCGTACTTTTGTTTTACAATATAAAATCAATTTTTCATAATTTGGAGATTTATATTTTATTTTTAATCCATTCTTTGTTGCAAAAAAAATCTTAATTTTTCATAATATGAAAATTCAAATTTTATTTTCGATCCATACTATTATTTTAAAAAAAAAACTCAATTTTTCGTAATTTGGAAATTCAAATTTTATTTTCAATCCGTACTTTTGTTTTACACAAAAAAACTCAATTATGGGTAATTTTGAAATTTATATTTTATTTCGATCCGTAGTTTTGTTTTACAAAAAAAAATCAATTTTTCGTAATTTGGAATTTTATATTTTATTTTCGATCCGTACTTTTGTTTTACATAAAAAAGTCAATTTTTCGTCATTTCGAAATTTAAATTTTATTTTCGATCTGTACTTTTGTTTTACAAAAAAAAGTCGTTTTTTCATAATTTGAAAATTTATATTTTATTTTCGATCCGTACTTTTTTTTACACAAAAAAACTCAATTTTTGATAATTTGGAATTTTATATTTTATTTTCGATCCATACTTTCGTTTTACAAAAAAAACTCAATTGTTCATGATTTGGAAATTTATATTTTGTTCTCGATATGTACTTCTGTTCTACACAAAAAATAACTAAATTTTTCGTAATTTTGAAATTTATATTTTATTCTGGGTCCGAACTTTTGTTTTACACAAAAAAAACTCAATTTTTTATAATTTCAAAATTTATATTTTATTTTTGATTCCTACTTTTGTTTTACAAAGAAAAACCCATTTTTTCCTAATTTGGAAATTTATATTTTATTCTTGATCCGTACTTTTCTTTTATACAAAAAAACTCAATTTTTGTAACTTCGAAATTCAAATTTTATTTTCGATCCGTACTTTTGGTTTACACAGAAAACTCAATTTATTATAATTTCCAAAATTTAAATTTTATTCTCGATCCGTACTTTTGTTTTAAGAAAATAAATTTTGATAATTTGTAAATTTATATTTTATTTTCCATCCGTACTTTTTTTTACAATATAAAATCAATTTTTCATAATTTGGAAATTTATATTTTATTTTTGATCCGTACTTTTGTTTTACAAAAAAAAAACTCAATTTTTCATAATATGAAAATTCAAATTTTATTTTTGATCCGTACTTTTGTTTTTCACAAAAAAACTCAATTTTTTTCGTAACTTCGAAATTTAAATTTTATTCTCAATCCGTACTTTTGTTATACAAAAAAGAAATCAACTTTCACAATTTCCAAATTTATATTTTATTTTCGATCCGTACTTTTTTTTAAAAAAAAACACAATTTTCCATAATTTGGAAAATTAAATTTTATTTTCGATCCGTAATTACACAAATAAACACAATTTTTCATAATTTGGAGTTTTATATTTTATTTTCGATCCGTACTTTTGTTTTACATAAAAAAAATAAATTTTTCGTCATTTTGAAATTTAAATTTTATTTTCAATCCGTACTTTTGTTTTATAAAAAAAATCAATTTTTCATAATTTGGAAATTTATATTTTATTTTTTATCTGTACTTTTGTTTTACAAAAAAAAAACTCAATTTTTCATAATTTGAAAATTTATATTTTGTTCTCGATCCGTACTTCTGTTCTAGAAAAAAAAAACTAAATTTTTTCTAATTTCGAAATTTATATTTTATTCTGGATCTGAACTTTTGTTTTACATAAGAAAACTCAATTTTTTTTAATTTCGAAATTTATATTTTATTTTCGATCCCTACTTTTGTTTTACAAAGAAAAACTCAATTTTTCATAATTTGGAAATTTATGTTTTATTTTTTATCTGTACTTTTGTTTTATACTAAAAAACTCAATTTTTATAACTTCAAAATTCAAATTTTATTTTCGATCCGTACTTTTGTTTTACACAAAAAAAAATTCAATTTTTCGTAATTTCGAAATTTAAATTTTATTCTCGATCCGTAGTTTTGTTTTAAAAAAAATCAATTTTCATAATTTGAAATTTATATTTTATTTTTGATCCGTACTTGTTTTTTTACAAAAAAAATACAATTTTTCATAATTTGGTAATTTATATTTTATTTTCAATCCGTACTTTTGTTTTATAAAAAAAAATCAATTTTTCATAATTTGGAAATTTAAATTTTATTCTCGATCTGTGGATTTGTTTTACACAAAAAAACTCAAGTTTTCGTTACTTCAAAATTGAAATTTTATTTTTGATCCGTACTTTTGTTTTAGACAAAAAAAAAACTAATTTTGTTGTAATTTCGAAATTTAAATTTTATTTTCGATATGTACTTTTGTTTTACAGAAAAAAGCTCAATTTTTCATAATTTGGAAATTTATATTTTATTCTCGATTCGTAGTTTTGTTTCACACAACATAACTCAATTTTTCGTAACTTCGAAATTTATATTTTATTCTCGATCCGAACTTGTTTTACACAAAAAACTGAATTTTTGGTAATTTCGAAATTCAAAACTTATTTTCGATCCGTACTTTTGTTTTACGTAAAAAAAAAGTCAATTTTTCCTCATTTCAAAATTTAAATTTTATTTTCGATCCGTATTTTTGTTCTACAAAAAAAAAATCAATTTTTCATAATTTGGAAATTTATATTTTATTTTTGATCCGTACTTTTTTTTACAAAAAAAAAGACTCAATTTTTCATAATTTGAAATTTTATATTTTATTTTCGATCCGTACTTTTGTTTTACAAAAAAAACGCAATTTTTCATAATTTGGAAATTCAAATTTTATTTTCGATCCCTACTTTTGTTTTACACAAAAAAAACTCAATTTTTTGTAATATCGAAATTTATACTTTATTTTCGATCCGTACTTTTGTTTTACAATATAAAATCAATTTTTCATAATTTGGAAATTTATATTTTATATTTGATCCGTACTTTTGTATTTTATTTTCGATCCGTACTTTTGTTTTACATAAAAAAACTCAATTTTTCGTCATTTCAAAATTTAAATTTTATTTTCGATTCGTACTTTTGTTTTAGAAAAAAAAATCGTTTTTTCATAATTTGGAAATTTATATTTTATTTTTGATCCGTACTTTTTAAAATACAAAAAACCTCAATTTTTGATAATTTTGAATTTTATATTTTATTTTTGATCCGTACTTTTTTTTACAAAAAAAAAGACTCAATTTTTCATAATTTGAAATTTTATATTTTATTTTCGATCCGTACTTTTGTTTTACAAAAAAAACGCAATTTTTCATAATTTGGAAATTCAAATTTTATTTTCGAAAATCGTTTTTGATTCATTTCAAAATTTTTATTTTATTCTGGATTCGAACTTCTGTTTTACACAAAAAAACTCAATTTTTTGTAATTTCAAAATTTATATTTTATTTTCGATTCCTACTTTTGTTTTACAAAGAAAAACCATTTTTTCCTAATTGGGAAATTTATATTTTATTCTTGATCCGTACTTTTCTTTTATACAAAAAAACTCAATATTTGTAACTTCAAAATTCAAATTTTATTTTCAATCCGTACTTTTGGTTTACACAAAAAAACTCAATTTTTTATAATTTTGGAATTTAAATTTTATTCTCGATCCATACTTTTGTTTTAAAAAAATCAATTTTTGTAATTTGCAAATTTATATTTTATATTCGATCCGTACTTTTTTTTACAATATAAAATCAATTTTTCATAATTTGGAAATTCATATTTTATTTTTGATATGTACTTTTGTTTTACAAAAAAAAAAGTCAATTTTTCATAATATGAAAATTCAAATTTTATTTTCGATCCGTACTTTTGTTTTACATAAAAAAACTCAATATTTTCGTATCTTCGAAATTTAAGTTTTATTCTCGATCCGTACTTTTGTTTTACAAAAAAGAAATCAATTTTCATAATTTCTAAATTTATATTTTATTTTCGATCCGTACCTTTTTTTTACAAAAAAAAACACAATTTTCCATAATTTGGAAATTTAAATTTTACTTTAGATCTGTAGTTTTGTTTTACACAAAAAAAATCAAATTTTCATAATTGTGAGTTTTATATTTTATTTTCGATCCGTACTTTTGTTTTACATAAAAAAATTAAATTTTTTGTCATTTCGAAATTTAAATTTTATTTTCAATCCGTACTTTTGTTTTACAAAAAAAAATCAATTTTTCATAATTTGGAAATTTATATATTATTTTCGATCCGTACTTTTTTTTTACAAAAAAAAAATCAATTTTTCATAATTTGGAAATTTATATTTTATTTTCGTACCTTTTTTTTATAAAAAAAAACTCAATTTTTCATAATTTGGAATTTTAGATTTTATTTTCAATCCGTACTTTTGTTTTAAAAAAAAAATCAATTTTTCATAATTTGGAAATTTATATTTTATTTTTGATCCGTACTTTTGTTTTACAAAAAAAACTCAATTTTTCATAATTTGAAAATTTATATTTTGTTCTCGATCCGTACTTCTGTTCTAGAAAAAAAAACTCAATTTTTCGTAATTTCAAAATTTATATTTTATTTAGGATCCGAACTTTTGTTTTACACAAAAAAACTCAATTTTTTGTAATTTCGAAATTTATATTTTATTTTCGATCCCTACTTTTTGTTTTACATAGAAAAACTCAAATTTTCCTAATTTGGAAATTTATATTTTATTCTTGATCCGTAGTTTTGTTTTATACTAAAAAACTCAATTTTTGTAACTTCGAAATTCAAATTTATTTTCAATCCTTACTTTTGTTTTACACAAAAAAACTCAATTTTTCGTAATTTATATTTTATTCTCGATCCGTAGATTTGTTTTAAAAAAAATCAATTTTCATAATTTGCAAATTTATATTTTATTTTTGATCCGTACTTTTTTTTACAAAAAAAAAATCAATTTTTCATAATTTGGAAATTTATATTTTATTTTCGATCCGTACTTTTTTTTACAAAAAAGACACAATTTTTTATAATTTGGAATTTTATACTTTATTTTCGATCCGTACTTTTGTTTTACAAAAAAAAGACTCAATTTTTCATAATTTGGAAATTCAAATTTTATTTTCGATCCCTACTTTTATTTTACACAAAAAAACTCAATTTTTCATAATTTGGAAATTTATATTTTAATTTTGATCCGTAATTTTGTTTTACCAAAAAAACTCAATTTTTCATAATTTGAAAATTTATATTTTGTTCTCGATCCGTACTTCTGTTCTACAAAAAAAACTCAATTTTTCGTAATTTCAAAATTTATATTTTATTCTGGATCCCAACTTTTGTTTTATACTAAAAAACTCAATTTTTGTAACTTCTAAATTCATTACAAGGGCTCTCCACAAGTCCTTATCATTATAAGTTCAATGTTTTATATTGTCAAAATCCTTTTTGCTTCATTGAAACTGCAATAAAGGATTCCTTTTCACACTCCTGAACTACTTCAAGGAACACCCACTTCCCTCGTGGCTCCCAATTCTCAGTAGCTTCATCCCAATCCTGTGTTATCCTTAATTGATGAATTTCTACCTTCATTTCATCACCCAAATCTGGGAAGAGCACGCTCCTCTCCTCCATTCCATTGCAGTGATCAAATATGACACCTTCCCACCAGCCATCTTGATAACTTACATCAACACAGACCAAATGGAAGGTCCCTCTCCCCAAACTCAAACGGAGGAGGCAGTGGTCTGATGAATCCATGTCTATTGCTACAATCAGAAGAACTATAACCATCCAAAACAGCTTAAACACATACCACATCCACGAGGTATTTTGATCCATCGTCATCTAGAATATTGTCATTGACATAAGGCTTCTGCTTCTTGCAGCGGACCACCGTCCCCGGGTGCCATGAACCCAGAAAACCCTCATCCACACTTTTTACCTGGAAATAAAATAAAATCAGATTTGATTTCTTGAACTGGAATTTCAGATTAAGGTATCACCGCATTCACCTTTATCACAAAATAGTAATAAAAAACACACACAAGAGACAATGAGAAAATAATACCAGAACTCTCACACAACGGCAATGAGAAAAAAATATGAGAACTTGTAAATAGCATTGACTCCACGTGATGTTACCATGAAATGTGCCTCATTTCAATTTTTCTCATTTTGCATGAATGGCTCATGAGAATTCAAAGAAGCATCGAACAAGGGTTCAACCAAGAAACCAATGATTAGAGATGGTAAAATCGTGGTGTAAACGTATCAAACCAAAAATCGACAACAGAACATCAAAGGATCATAAAGATAAACAAAAATACAAACAATAAAAAACAAAACACAAAAATCTATGAAAACACAAAGGCTGGATAACTGACATACCAAGAACAGAAGAATTTATCAATTCACCACCAAATGAAGATCAGAAATTCAAAAACTAAAAAGATTTTGTCTTTACTAGAAAAAAAAGAGCATTTTAGACGTGATATTACCTCGACTCTCTCATTGACAAAAAGCTTTTTTTTTTCTCCACCCTCTTTTCCGTTTATTGTTCTCATAACACTTCTCACCATCAACATCCATTGGAGAATGATTCTAAGACATGGTGACAGAGACATGAGAATGTCTCACACACCCTTTTCCAAGAAGCCTCGAGAAGGAGTCAAAACTAGTGAGACAAAGAAAACGACAACAATCCTCTACGTTAAACCAACAACCCAAATTCTCGTCCCTTCGCCATCCTTCATGCTTTTTTATGGGAAAGATAAACACTCACTTCAGTTTTCTTTTCCCACTGTTGTGTTATGTTGCATTATGCTCTGTTAAGTGTGATCACTTCTCCTCAATATAAAATTGGAAACAGCCAACGAGTAAAATTGGAAACAGCCAACGAGAATTCCCTGTTCCCTGCTCACTCTGTGTCCTTGTTTCTCATTGTGGTCCACGCTGGCACTCATGCCTGTTATCCCAAGTGGTTGGAGGAAACAATTCAAAAACCTAGTGCTGTCCGCAAGCTATTCCTCACGTTCTTAACAGGTATTCTATTGAAAGGGGAGGAGGAGTTAGAAAGTTCGCGGTCTAATGCGGGAGGGTGCACCGTGTGGGCGCTACCTACATAGGATGGATCCTACAATAAATTTTTATGTACTTGAAGCCAAAGAAAAGTATTTTGATATATTCATCTAATTAACTGCACTTTTATGATTATTATAATAATAAAATAAAATATATTCAATTAATGCATTATACTTATTTATATAATAAAATTAAATGGGTTGAATAGCATTCAATTGAATGAAAATAAAAAGGGAGGGAAGTTTGGGATGATGAAAATGAGTATTTATGCATATTTGTCTATTAATAGAGACAAGGTAATAAATAAAAGATTAGGTATTTTGTTTGTATATACATTTTGTTCAGTGAACATCAGGTTATAAATGTTATTTATATTTGTTTTTTGTGCTTTTACACTAATTAATAAATTATTTAAGGTTTTACTGATTACTGTCCTTGTAGTACCAGTTAGGGAATTACAAAATAATTGAAATTTGTGAACTAGTGCATTAACAAATATAGAAAAAATAAATTTTGTGCATCTCAAAGAGAAAAAAATCATTTTTAACTTTTTAAGAATCTTAATTAGGGTTTGAATTACTTTAAATATAACTTATAAAATAGTAATAGCAAAAGCCAATTACAAAGGTCCATGTATTCAGAATTCAAATTATGATTTTTTTTTCTAGTAATATTATTAATTTTATAATTACTTTAAAAAAATCACATTTAAGATGATTTCTTGTCACCATGTTAAAATCTTACCATTGATGATATATATATATAACAATTTTATTATTATCACTGAAAATAAAATAAAAACAAAAAAAATCTTAAAATTGATAATATATAAATGATTTTATTAGTATTACTGAAAATAAAATAAAATCACTAGATTGATATTTAGAATATAAAATATAATCTATTAAAATTGTAAATCTCATTTATTTATTAAATGTATATATAATTCTCTTTTAATAGATATAGATATAATATTACAAGATAATTACATATATTTATACATATAGTTACATTTAAGAATTTTGTAATGTTATCCAAATATTTCTTTGTACATAGAGTATTTTGTGCACATTATAATTTAAAAAAAAAGCAAAATAAAGTAATTAGTAAGCTAACTATAAATAGATAAATCGAATTATATTACTTTCATAATTTGTTTAAAAGTTATATCAACACATTATACCATCAATAATTAAACAAAACGTAATATTTAGTTATTTAGTTAAAACACAGTGAAATGAAGTTAACCTAAGGTTTGAAAGCAAGTATTTAATAATTTATATAACCTCACAATTTTTAGAAATCTTAAATTGAATTCAAACACATGCTACTAATGTCTAATTTAGAGATGAGATCAACCTTAAGTTTTGATCTATAATTTCAATCTTAATGAACCACATAAAACCAAGATAGTTTATTAAGATAGTTTAAAATAATGTAATGAATTTAATGTAATGAATTTATAAATTTTTCATGACATGATACTTTTACACACACATATATATATATATATATTATTCAAGTTATTAATAAATTTTTGAATATTTATATATAAATTTTTTGAATCAATACTCAAACAATAATAGTAATTTAATCATTTTATCTTATAATTTTTCATACTAATATACAAAGGATATTTATGGTAAATAACATTCAATAACTATCACTTCATTAAATAAAAAATTTAGTTTTTACTAAACAAATAAATTAAATCATAAAACAGGTAAAATTTATAAACACATCCATATAATTGTTAAAATGAATTAAAACTATTTAAGATCTGAGAGTAAATGATAAAAAATAAGGTTTTTTCATTTCTTAAGCAAATTTTCATTTTACTTAGCCAATTTTAGAAAGATTTTTTTAATTTCTTTTTAGAGAAATTTTACATTATCTCTCTAATCCAATAAGTGAATTATGCTTAACAAAATATACAAAAGTAAAAAAAAAAATCTCAAAAATTGAACCAAAATCAATAATCTTACATAGTGATCCAATTCAACACATGTACCCAATTAAAATAAAAACAAAGAAAAATGTTGGTTTCTAAAGTCCAAGTAGTAATCATCTTAAGTTAAAAGTAATAAAATTCCAAACTATTACAACAAATAGGTTAAATTCAAAAGACAATCAAATTCAAAAGTTAAAAAACACAGCACAATTGGAAACACAATCTATAGCAGAACTTCAAATATATGTGTAAGAGTCTTCTCACAAATTTAAACAACTTGCTAAATTTATACATTAATTTAAATTAAAGTTAATAAGTTTTTTAACTTAGAGTTTTCTTACTTCTTAAAATACCAAAACTCTAAAAGGATGATGAACTAAGGATACTTAATATTCTCTATATAGCTTTCGAGAAGTAAAATCTAACCAACAATGTAACAACTTCAGTCACACATAAACATAACTCTTACCAAAATCACACATACAAGCAATAGAAAAGACATCTTTCTCAACTCAAACCCCACAAACAAACCCAAAAGAAGAGAGAACTTGAGGTCTTAGAAGAAAGGAAACATTTATATTAAATGAAGTTCTCACAAGCTAATTATAAGTAACAAAAAAAATTATAAACATGTTAATCAAGTTAAATGAATAATAGCAATTCCTCTTTAACATTTAAATATTTTCACTTATTCTTCATAAAAACAATTCTTTACCATATATTAAATTAAATTAAATTATTTTAAAGAAATTCATCAATATAGTAATATAACTCTTTAAATGTTTTATAACTAAAATATTTATATTTATTAATAGGAAAATAAATAAAAAATGTAATGAATAATAATTTTCAATAAGAATTTCACTAATATAATAACTATATCATGCTTTCATAATTATTAATTTTTTAATTATTATTTTAAAATCTATATTTAAAATAATTTTTATCATATAAATATCTTATAAGTAATTATATGTTAAAATTAAATTATGTTTAAAGTAATCATTAAAATAAATCTTTCACCTCATAATAATAAATAAATAATATATATATATATATATATATATATAATTTCATATCATTAATTATATTAAGTTTCATTCATAATGCACATATGGATATTATTTATATGAATATAAATAAATTCATATTTAATCATAAATTATATCATAACTAAATATGAAGCATTTTTTAAAAGATTCTAAATTATGATAAACAAATTATATTAAAGGCAAATACCGAGTAATGATATTTATCCTTCTATTAACGTGAGTTTTGAATTTATCATTGTCATTCAAAACACAATACCACCTTGGGTATCCTTGTATCACCGATTAGGATGATGCAACCACCCAATTAGGGTTATCTAGCCAATGTCAAACCTTACACAAACACACATACACACAAATGTACACACATATATAAATCCATATACATGTATAAAGTGATTCATCTAGGATCCATTACCCACGAAGGGTCATCCAAACCATACATCAACATATATAAAATAATTAAACCTATATAAAAGCATCAATCATGACATAACCTAATTTTCATTTCATTATATTGTCTCTTGAGCAATAGACCTATCACTTGAGAGAAATACAACTAGAGAGCAATACCTTCCCAAGACTCTCCTTCCCATCATTTGAGTGTTATAGTCAATGCTTGAGTGACCACCACTTGTTGGAGGAAGTTCAATAAGTACTAGAAGGGTCCTCCATCGCCATAGTACGCTTGAGCATGCAACCAACATTTAAGCATCCAGGCATGTGTCGCACATTGTTACACGTAATGATTGTTGAACTTGAAGACTTGGTTTCAAGTGGATTTGATGTCTCCAACCACCTTTGATGATGAAGATGATGGTGCTTGAAGAATGAAGATTGTGTCTTATGTTTAGAGAGTCCTAGGTTGTGTGGTATGTTGCATTTCAATTAATCTTGGACTTAATCTTGGGGTTTAAAATGATTTGAAATGTTTTAAAAAGGTTTTAAAATGATTTCAAAGGTTTAACTGATTTTTAACTGGTTAAAAATCTGATTTCAACTAGTTAAACTGTTCTTCGTTTTTCAAAGCTTTGTATTTGGGAAATTTTAACTGACTGTTTTCGAAATTTAAACCAGTTAAAATCCTGGTAGCTTTGTTCAGGAATTCCAGTTTTCTGGAATAGTTAGTTAAAACGGGTTTTCAACTGACTGATTTCAAGTTTCAGAAAAAGGGTGCTCACTGGAAAATTGGTTTTAATGAAAACAACCGGTTAAAATGCGATTTCAACCGACTATTCTCGTCAGAATCAGTTTTAACAGTTTTCTATATATAACTTGAAATTCAAAGAACTAAGTGACGAATCATTTTTAAAAGAACCCACTGAGCAAGAACGTTTCTCTTACACTCCAAATCAATTTGCGAATCACTCCAAGAAGTCCAAGATCCAATTGAATAGCGAATTGAATCAAGAAATCATACTCTGTTTTTCGTCACTGTTGCGTGCTCTGTTTTTGCTTCTGCTTTGAGTTTTCCAGGTGAATTCAATCCAATTCTTTGTCTGTTTGTTAGCTGCGTGTTCGTCTCTTAATCAGGGTGATTAAGGGTTCTTGTAATAGGGTTTTACAGGTGTTTAGAAGTCTTGTAGGGTTCAAGACTAGGTGCAGCTTTCTGTTTTTCGTTTTGCATGTAGTGTTCATGTAAAAACTGGTTTTTAGTGAATTGATTGAATTTGTGTGATTAGGAAACTGGATGTAGCCTTTGTTGAAAGGTGAACCAGTATAAATCTGCTGTGTTGTTCTTCCCTTGATCTTTTACATTCGGCAATTGAATTCTAAATTGTAATTGAATTGGATATATGATCAATTGATTAAAAGCATTTCAAGAACCTATTAAAACTGGTTTTAATCTTCAATCCGAATCTGGTTTTTCATATTTGGGCATTGGGTTTCGAAAATCTTTGAAAGTTTAATTCACCCCCCCTCTTAAACTCAACCATTTATTCCAACAATGATGACATATATACACTGCCTTGAACCATGCTTAAACTTTCAAACACAACGCTTGAGCCACAAGTTATATCACTTGAGCGTCCAACTAAACGCTCACGTGATATGCTTCTAGAGAAAAAAGAATAATCTCAACACCTCTTTTGCCCAAGCTACAAGCCAACACTTGAGTTATAAATCATGTTGCTTAGGTGACACAAGGAGGTCAATGCAATTAACACATATTGTTTGAGCCTTTCCTAAGCTATCATACATTACTCAAGCGATACTCAGTCCAAAAGCAACTCCGACAACTCAAAATAAACATTTTCTCAAAATTTTCTACATTTATATTCAATTCTACACATTGTTAGATATTCCAATTGCATTAATACTCAAATTTATAGATGAAAAACTTCCACATCTCATATTTTCCCATCCATTTAATTCCATAACATACAAACATATTCTTCTACTTGCATATACATATTCTACAAAAACAATTATACATTGTAAATTTTGGATTATTAGCTCCCCTTACCTAAACTGAAGCAAGTTGTTATCAAATAATTCCTTCACAACTTTCCAATCAACTCTATCAACTTAGGTGAGCTTCTCGAAGTTTAGTTCCACATCGAAAGACACCCCTTAACATAAACTTAAGAATAGAAGGAAAAAAGGATTGAAACTTAGATAGGATTGATTTTACTTACCATAACTAAGAATTGTTCACTCCAACTTGCTCTAATCTCTATAAGCACCTCAAGACCTCAATCTTATAAACAAATTTAGGGTCAAACTCCTTTTATAGTTAGAGAGAAGCTTTATAAACTAAAATTTTAAGAATAAACTTAAAAATAAACATTTAATTTTTGTTTATAGAGGTTATATTTGTTGATGATTTAAGATTTGATGATGTTTATTTAGCTTTGATGATTGTGTTTATAATGTGCTGGATGTATGGTTAATGGTTCTGAAATGATTTA
The DNA here is from genome assembly GCA_030347555.1 of Lablab purpureus. Classification (NCBI taxonomy): domain Eukaryota; kingdom Viridiplantae; phylum Streptophyta; class Magnoliopsida; order Fabales; family Fabaceae; genus Lablab; species Lablab purpureus. The sequence continues at coordinate 11,990,238 of CM059258.1, read as the reverse complement.
GGATTACTAGAGATGTTAGATTATCTGTAAATGATTAACAAATTGAATAATGATAATCTGTTGTTTTTGTTATTCATCAGTTAGTCTACTAATCGTGTTTCTCTAGTCGACTATTTTCATTAAATGTACCAGGAATACAGGATTAATGAAAATAACAAACTGGTTTGGGTCTTCAGTCGACTATTCTGTTCCTGGCACCTACCTTATGCAAAAAACGTGCAGAACGCGGGTTTAGTGTTTTCAAAAGAAGAACACCCATAGCATTTCATTTGTCCTATAAATACAACACTTAAGGACGTATCACAGTGCGAAAGAATTCAAAAGAAAACTCTCAAGTGCTGCATACATTCAGAGGAAAAGGATTATGCAGAGTTTTTCGAATTTACTGTGTATTTTGTTCAAGAAGATTATTCTCTTTCTTTTCACTGTATCTTGTATTCTTTGATCTCTGGGGTAGAGATTCGTAAGTGGGTTTTAGAACCCTGTGTCTGTGATTGGGGTGATCACAGTGACTCAGTGTGAGTCAATGGGTGAAGATCTGTTCTATAGTGTTTAGAATAGGTTCTTTAGTTTTCTTGTAGTGTTCAAGAAAGGATTTGTTGTAAAGAATACGATTTTGATAGTGATTAGGATCTGTGGAGTTGCAGATCACCAACTGGATGTAGTTCTTGCACAAAGAACGAACCAGTATAATCCTTGGTGTTATATTTTCTCTTCCTTCATCATCTGTTATATTCTGCAGTAAGAACTAACCTACTATTTCGCAGTTATGAGTTGGCTAATTCTCAGTAAACTGCACCAGTAAATTTTCTTATACGAAAAAGTTTTCAATAAAGCTTTATATCAATTCAACCCCCCCCTTCTTGATATAATTCCGCATCTAACAATTGGTATCAAGAGCAGGTTCTTGTAAGGTACTCAAGAAAGAATCAAGATGGGTGACAAGCTTCCCTTTGCTGAAGGAGCATCTACCAACAGACCTCCTCTCTTCGTAGGAGCAAATTATCCTTTCTGGAAAGCCAGAATGAAGATCTTCTTTGAGTCTGTTGATAGAGGTGTGTGGGATGCAGTGGTTAATGGTCCATATATTCCTACAGTAAAAGGTGAAGATGGACAGCTGATTGAAAAACCATGGGAGCAGTGGTGGACTGATACAGAGAATAAGAAGGCGCAGTTTGACAGTAAGGCAAAGAATATTTTAATTTCTACTCTTAATCTTGATGAATTTTTCAGGGTTTCACAATGCACTACAGCCAAAGAAATGTGAGACATCCTTCAAGTCACACATGAAGGTACAACTGAAGTGAAAAGGGCAAGAAAACACACTCTCATACAAGAATATGAGATGTTTCGAATGCAGCCTGGTGAGACAATTCAAGATGTGCAGAAGAGATTCACACACATAGTGAATCATTTGCTTGGCTTAGGAAAGAAGTTTGAAGATGAAGAGCTCAATATAAAGGTTCTTAAATGCTTGAGTAGGAGTTGGCAGCCAAAAGTTACAGCTATCCTTGAAACAAAGGATTTAACAGTCATGAGCACTGCAACCTTGTTTGGGAAACTCAGGGAACACGAGTTGGAGCTGAGTATGCTTGATCAACTTGAAAGTTCAGAAAAACAGAGCAAGAATCTAGCACTAAAAGCCAAGGAGTTCATCAAGAGTGATGAAGAGAAAGAAGATGAAAGCACAGAACTTGCAATGCTGGTGAAGGAGTTTGGAAAGTTCTTAAAGAGGAAGGACAATTCAAAAGACAGGTTTCAGGAAAAACAAAGGAGGTATACCCGAAAACCTGATTTTAATTCCTCTAACTTCTTTTACTTTAATTGTGGGCAGCTAGGACATGTCAAGATAGATTGTCCTCTTTTGAATCAAAGAAAGGATAGAAGCCCAGAAAAGAATGAAAGAAGAGATAAAGACAAACGAAATCAGTACTTCAAGAAAGGCAAGAAAGCTTATATGGCCTGGGATGACAGTGATTCCAGCAAATCATCAAGTTCAGATTCTGAATCTGGAAATCAAGCTAATCTGTGCCTTGTAGCCAATGAAGAATCAGCTAGCCAAGTAAGTTCATGTGATTCTGATATGAGTGAAAATTATGACACCTTGTTTGATGCATTTAGAGAATTGCATGATGAAGCAAAAAAACTGGACTATCAGAATAATCGGCTAAAAGGATTAAATAACTGGCTAGAAAATAAGGTACTGGAACTGGAAGATCAGAATAGTAGACTGAAAGATGAAAACAGTCAACTAAAAGATAATGTCCTGCAACTGAAAAACCAGATCGAGTCTGATAAATTTGAGAATGATAAAATTGAATCTGCAAAGTGTGAAAACTGCATTAATCTTCAAAATAAAGTTGGTTATCTGATTAAAACCTTGGCAAAGTTTCAAATTGGACATAATACACTTAATCAACTTCTACATTCACAAATCGGTTTTTCAAATGGAAATGGTCTTGGTTATTTAGCTTTGATGATTGTGTTTATAATGTGCTGGATGTATGGTTAATGGTTCTGAAATGATTTAGGATTACTAGAGATGTTAGATTATCTGTAAATGATTAACAAATTGAATAATGATAATTTGTTGTTTTTGTTATTCATCAGTTAGTCTACTAATCGTGTTGCTCTAGTCGACTATTTTCATTAAATGTACCAGGAATACAGGATTAATGAAAATAACAAACTGGTTTGGGTCTTCAGTCGACTATTCTGTTCCTGGCACCTACCTTATGCAGAAAACGTGCAGAATGCGGGTTTAGTGTTTTCAAAAGAAGAAGACCCATAGCATTTCATTTGTCCTATAAATACAACACTCAAGGACGTATCACAGTGCGAAAGAATTCAAAAGAAAACTCTCAAGTGCTGCATACATTCAGAGGAAAAGGATTTTGCAGAGTTTTTCGAATTTACTGTGTATTTTGTTCAAGAAGATTATTCTCTTTCTTTTCACTGTATCTTGTATTCTTTGATCTCTGGGGTAGAGATTCGTAAGTGGGTTTTAGAACCCTGTGTCTGTGATTGGGGTGATCACAGTGACTCAGTGTGAGTCAGTGGGTGAAGATCTGTTCTATAGTGTTTATAATAGGTTCTTTAGTTTTCTTGTAGTGTTCAAGAAAGGATTTGTTGTAAAGAATACGATTTTGATAGTGATTAGGATCTGTGGAGTTGCAGATCACCAACTGGATGTAGTTCTTGCACAAAGAACGAACCAGTATAATCCTTGGTGTTATATTTTCTCTTCCTTCATCATCTGTTATATTCTGCAGTAAGAACTAACCTACTATTTCACAATTATGAGTCGGCTAATTCTCAGTAAACTGCACCAGTAAATTTTCTGATACGAAAAAGTTTTCAATAAAACTTTGTATCAATTCAACCCCCCCTTCTTGATATAATTACACATCTAAAAATATTCAATTTATTAATAAATATTATTGGATAATTATTATTTTGTAAAAAGATTTTTCATTATATGGAATAAGATTATTAATTTTGTCATTTTTAATTTAAAAGTTATGTTAAAAATTGTTTCTAACGCATCACTGTGCACAGATTTGAATCTATTAAAAAACTTAAAGTTTTAAAATGAGCTTTGTTTTAATACTAAAACAATTTTATTTTATTAGAATATGTTAAATCTAATGATTCATTTTTTCTCCATTTTAGCCCGTTAAAATAACACAATGATAGTCTAAAATCACTCATAGTCTAAAATCTAGTGTTTTTAAAATATTAAACACTCATTTTAACAAATTAAAATTCTAGCTTGATTTTCTAGTTTTGTTTTAATTGATTAAATCAGTTTTAATGGATTAAAATTGACATATATAAATAAAGCCTAATTATGTTTATACTTTATGAATTTGGATTAATTTTTTCCACTAATTGAAAAACATTTTTGTTATTGAGAGATTATATCGAGATTAGGAACACTTCTCAAAGCTCTTTAGACTTGATATTTGATTCAAACTTTCCATTTCAAAGTTTACATAACTAATTATCCTGTCTTTTACTTCTTAGTTGTCCTTAACTTTTTTCAAGTGATTTTATTTTTATATCTTTTAATTTTTCTTCTGAAAATACATCTGATTAAGGTTATCAAATTGATCTTAGGATAAGTTTCACTAGGTGTTATGATAAGGTTTTGTAGGACTAAAGATGTTAGTTTTTAATTATTTTCTTTCTTGTTTTCCCATGTGTCTTGTAAAAACTTAGAAGTTAGTGGATCAGTTTAGTCATTATAGATAAGAGTCTGGATGTACCTATTTTACTAAAGTGAATATAAAACTTTATCACTTAGTTTTCTTTCTCATCTCTCTCTTGTTACATTGTTAAACATATTATCTTGTACACCTTATTTTCTAAAAGATCACTAATATCATATATTGAAATTGTATAGAACTTATTACAACCTTTATTCTATTAATTCATTAGAGATTTGACATTCTATTTCAAAAATTGGTAATAACTCAATTTATCCCACATTTTGAACTGGGTTTACTATTTTAATAATTGATATTAATACTATTGTATAAATTTTTTTAATAAATTGTTGAAAACTACTTAGCTTTTGTTGAAATGTTTCTTTATTAACATATTACTTATGTTTTGCCAGGTTAATCATGAGTATTGCAAAGTAAGTAAGAAATTTATACTAAATCAATTGATAGAGATTCTTTTTATGTAATTATTAATGGAAACAGATATTTTTATGCATAAAAATTATTTATTTATTGAAAAATCATGGACATCAACGTTAAAGTGGAAACACAAAGACATGACAATATATTATAACTTCTACTTTAAAATTTGATGAGTTTTTTTTATCATATTTCTCAATATAATTACAAAAAATAAATAAATATGGAATACTTTGGAAGTAAATCAATAAGAATAAAAAAAGTTAGTCGGCATTCTTTTGTTTAAGACTATGAGCTTTTTCAAATACAATAAAGAGAAATTGTATTTAATCTTCAAAAGAAACTTATCCAGATGAAAAATCACCTAATCATATACTCAGTTAATAAAACACGAGGAATGTAAAAGTTCAAACATATAAAGAAAAAATATTAATATGAAAAAAACTTACATCAAAATTTTAATATAAAAGTACTAACATAAACGTCTTGATATTTTAGATAAAAAATGTCAAAATAAAAAAATATATTAAAAATTTAAAAAAATATAGACAATATAATTTTGAAAAGATAAATATTTATAAGAAATAAAGAATGAAGTAGTTTCTTTCATAATTTTTTAATGAATATTTTTATTTTGTTTTTAATTTAAATTATCTTATCTAAACCTATAGAAAAAGAGTCTTACATTTTTTTATTCAATAGTTCTATCTAACCTATTCTTAAGATATATTTAAAAAATAATTTAATTAATTAAAATACACAGAGTATATAAAATTGTTGATTAAATTAAAATTGAGAGACTAAAATTGTTATAAGGGAAAAAAAATAAAAGTCTATGAAATATTTTAACTATAACTGTTATGTCTTCTAATCTATATTTTTTAAAATAGTGTAAAGATAAAAACCAAAGCTATTCAAATATTCTACATATAAGTTGACTCTACAATTTAAGGTTCTTTAGCTGAATTTCATATTTCGAATTTTAGCTTGACTTTACTACTTTAGCATTCATAGATCAATATTTTACTTTAATCAATTCTTTTATGTAAAAAAATAAAGAATATTACATTATTTTAAACAATAAATAAATGCATTTAATTTATACTAAAAGTTGTATTATATCAAAAGCTTAAATGCTTCTAACAAATATTAAAATTATAACATAAACTATATAGTATCTTACAATTGGTTGCAATAAAGTGTGTGCTTTAAGATAAACTATATAGTATGTTGCAATTAAAAGTGTGCTTTGATCTCCTTCTAACAAGTGTATATATTTTAATTAATTAGGCAATAAAAAGTGTATGGAAGAGTTGTACTTTATTTTATTCATGTATTTTATATATAAAATAAAAATGTAAAAAAATATCAAATATTAACAATATATCAATATTAACTACCTAAATCTAAATAATAAATGAATATATTTTTCATCTTTATGGAAAAGATATTTTAAAATAAAATCTAGAAATTTTTTTAAAAACTAATTTAAATAAAAAAGATATTAAACAAATATTCTCAACAACAAACATCTCTAAAAAACCCTTTTACGTAAAGTAAGAATTAATCCTTTTGTACCACAGACTGTGTGCTAGTTTTAAACCATACAATGCTTTCTTTAACTTGTAGATTTTTATCTTCTTCGTCTTTGATATCATGTCTCATAGGTTGTTTAACATACACTTCTTCTTTCAAATATTCATTGATGAATTTTCCCTATTATTTTGAGTTGATGGAGAGATAAGCATACAAATTGTATCTAATCTCACTACAAGCACAAATATCTCAAAATAATCAATATCTGACCTCTGCTTATATTATTTTACCACTAATCTTGCTTTGAAGCTATCAATTTCTCCACTGGATTTGTATACAACTTTACTCCAATTTTGAAATTTTGTCAATTTCCATGTTTGATTCTTTTTAATGACATAAATTTCTTCATTTATTGTTTTTCTCCAAATTTTGATCATCAATAACTTCTTAAAAGGATATTGGTTCACAATATGCAAATAAAATAAAGTTGATAATTTCTTCATCACATGGGTTATCATATTTACCCACACCATAATCCTATCAATATCATCCACCCACCATTAAAATCAACATTGTGCAGTGCTTGGAACAAATTGAGATGATTTTCAAATAGAAAAGGTGTTGGAAATTGCTTTGACTTGTGTAATTTAAATGAAGGGAGATTTTCCTAACTAGTTAAGGATAAGGATAGTAGTATAAGGTGACATGTGTAAAGGTGTTTATAACATCTCAATTTACAGCTTGAGAAGAAGAAAGATGAAGGTGTGAGTACAATTCTAATTAAACATTCAAATTGTTATCATGACTTTCAGAAAAAAAAAATTTAATTAAAATCAATGATCATAGTGTCTTGAAAAATCAATAATCTTCATAGATCAAACTCTTACATTTGGGAACTTGAACACTTAACTTGATGATGTACTTTTGTAATGTTTTATGAAAATTTAATTGAGAAATCTCCGAATGGATGAAATACATATACATATGTATGTGTACTAGTATTATTCAATTAAAAAATTATAGTATCTTAGCTCTCTTGATAGATCAAACTTTTATATTTGGGAACTTAAAAGACTTGTAAACTTCTCAGCCATAAAGAATTAATTAAGGAATATTACGTGTATATTGTCAAATACATGTATTAAATACAATACACGTATATATGAATGTTAATCTTTTAATTAGAGTATGAGGATATGAAAGTATATTTTTTTTTCATATACCTGTTTGTTATTATATCAAGTCTTTCTCCTCATATTTATTTTGTTTTAAATTATTAAAATATTTTAAGTTTATTAATTAATTTAAAAAAATTGTTTGATATTTTATTGAGTTCTTAATTTTATAATTTATTTTTAGAATATATATTTGATTATTTTTTATTTTTTATAATTATTTTTTATTCAATTATTATTTGATGACACTTTAATTTGATATTTATGTTATTATAATTATATTTATTATTAGAGAAATCAAGACATATATAATTTTGACATTCCATCTATGATACTAATTTTTATTTTATATAAAAAATTATTTAATTAATATTTGTAACACCAAGAGGTGAGTACAATTATATCTATTATTTAATGGTAATAGATGAAAATAAGACAAAAATTTCATATTAATTAAATATATAAATGTAGATAAATTAATGCAAGAATAAAAATGAAAAAGGAAAAACAATCACAACCAGACCCATTTTTATCTCTACCTGTAAGACTTTTGTTGATTTTCGATGATTTATCAAGGATATTGAAGTACTTGTACGTATTTATGGGATTTGAATGTGTTTTAAAAATTCATTTTTAAAAATAAAAATTAGAATTAACATAAAACTTAAACTGAAATAAAATATTATTATAAAAATTTAATACATAAAAGAAGTATATTTCAAAATACCAAAATATTAATAAAAATAAGCTGAAAAATCAAAATTTAAATTATTTTATTTAGTATTTTCATATTTTTATTTTAATTCTGTTTTATATATAATATAAAAGATAACTATTAATAAAATATGAAATTAATTATTTTATTTTATTTACTATTGTATTTTTATTTTATTATTTTTGTTTTAATTATTTATTTCTATAATATAAAATATATTACTAAAAATATATATTAAATTATTTATTTTATATTATTTCCTATTTTAATATTTTATTTTATTATAATATAGAATATATTATTAAAAATCTATTAAAAAAATTAATTTTTATAATTAATATAATTATACAAAATAATCAGCATAATTAATTATATTTTTTACATAATTAATTATGTCATAAATATCTTACTATTGTTTATGTGCATAATTGTTCAAATTTGAAAAAGTCATAGTCAATTAACTTTGTTTTGATATTGTATTTATCACTTTTAATTTAAAATTAATCTTATTTTTTATGTTTTTAACCTTGTTTTTGGTATTTGTTTTAATTAATTGTGTAAACAGTTCATTCATATAAATCATAAAAATTAACCTAATGTAAAAGTGTCTAATTGAATGCAATACAAATCTAAAAAATATACAAATTAACTCTTTTACAAGTGTAAAAACTTTATATATTTTATCATAAGATAAAAAAAATATAAATATAACTATTTAGAGTAAAATTGTTTTAGTAATTTTAAAATAATTGTGATACACTAATAGTTTCTAGTTTGATTTAAATTGATAGTATTATCAAAGTATGAATTATTGTTAATAAGTATTTGGAGGTGAATGACTTTTATTTAAACTTGAGTAATTATTAATAAATAAGTACAAAATGTATGTTTAATTTGACAATAAGATCTTTATTTTGGTTTTAAATCTTGAACATCCTTAACTTAATCTCGTGTTTTGAGTTACTTTTATTAATAAGTAGAAAAATATGTTTAGCTTGACTTTATACCTTAAGCATTTCTAACTTAGTTACACTTGAACATCTCTAACTCGATTCCATATCTTGAATATCTCTAGTTCGATTCTATGTTTTGAATAACTCTAGATTTTATGTCTTGAACATCTCTTACTTGATTTAGTACCTTAAGGATATCTAGTTTATCTATAACTTGACTCTACAATTTAAGGTTCTTTAGCTGAATTTCATGTTTCGAATATTTTTAGCTTTACTTTACCACTTTAGCATTCATAGATCAATATTGTGCTTTAATCCATTCTTTTATGTAAAAAAATAAAGAATACCACATTATTTTAAACAATAAATAAATGCTTTTAATTTATACTAAAAGTTGTATTATATCAAAAGCTTAAATGCTTCTAACAAATATTAAAGTTATAACATAAGCTATATAGTATGTTACAATTGGTTGCAATAAAGTGTGTGCTTTAAGATAAACTATATAGTATGTTACAATTGGTTGCAATAAAAAGTCTGCTTTGATCTCCTTCTAACAAGCAGTTTGCACAATGTTTTTTTTATTTAACACTAAATAATGTACTTCAACCAACTTGTAATAAATTTTTTTTCTCCTTTAGTTTTAAAAAGTGTATATATTTTAATTAATTAGGAAAACACAATCATCGCAGGCCAAACAGAGGGCAATTGTAGGGTAAGCTAATCATTCAAAAATATAACAACACAAAATAATAACATCATGTAGTATTCATCATCATATCATTCTCATGCACATTCATCATAGAACATACTTAAATGCTTTGAAATTTAATGCATCTTTAATATTTGAAAAGTAACAACACAAATCATATTATCATGTAATACACATACTCTCACAACATTCTCATTAACACACATAAGTAGATTATGGGCACCAACCCCAGGCTCTACTCGGCCCCACACAAACATATCGGTAGATTATGGGCACCAACCCCAGGCTCTACTCGGCCCCACACAAACATATCCGTAGATTATGGGCACCAACCCTAGGCTTTACTCGGCCCCACACAAACATATTGGTAGATTATGGGCACCAACCCTAGGCTCTACTCGGCCCCACACAAACATATCGGTAGATTATGGGCACCAACCCCAGGCTCTACTCGGTCCCACACACAAACATATCGGTAGATTATGGGCACCAACCCCAGGCTCTACTCGGCCCCACACACAAACATATCGGTAGATTATGGACACCAACCCTAGGCTCTACTCGGCCCCACACACAAACATATCTTGGTAGATTATGGGCACCAACCCCAGGCTCTTCTCGGCCCCACACAAACATATCGGTAGATTATGGGCACCAACCCCAGGCTCTACTCGGCCCCACACAAACATATCGGTAGATTATGGGCACCAACCCCAGGCTCTACTCGGCCCCACACACAAACATATCGGTAGATTATGGGCACCAACCCCAAGCTCTACTCGGCCCCACACACAACATATCGGTAGATTATGGGCACCAACCCCAGGCTCTACTCGGCCCCCACACAAACATATCGGTAGATTATGGGCACCAACCCCAGGCTCTACTCGGCCCCACACAAAAACATCATAAACAATACAAACAGGGGTGGCTCAAGACCTTAGGAGGCCTAAAGAAAACTTAAAAAATAAGGCCTTTTTATTTACTAAAAAAAATTTATGCTAAAATGTATTATAATTTTATTTAAAATTTATTTTTCGAGCTTTTATTGATGCAAAATTATTTATTAAATTATCATAATTAATTTCATTTAACATTTCTTTTTCAATAGATAATAAGGCTAATCTGTTTAATCTTTGTTGAGACATTTTTTATCTTAAATAAGGTTTTATTATCTTTAGTTTTGAAAAACTCCTTTCAGCTGAGACAACTGATACTGAAATTGTTAACATTATTCTATAAGCTATATATGCATTTGGAAAAGAATTTATTCTTTTTATATAATTAAGAATGTCAATTGGTTTATCATTTTCCAATCCTATAATTTCCTTTAAGATATTTTTATCAAGAGTAGAATCATCATCTAGCCTCTTAATCTCCTCCTCGTTATCATGAGTTTGAGAATCAGAATTATTCCCATCACTAACTGCATCTCTTTCTTTATTGTTGTTTTCATCTATATCTGTATTGTTATTATTTTGTTCATTCAAAGAGCACCCACCTGTATTTTCTAATTCATTTTTCTTATCTATTTTTATAAATTTATCCATAGCTCTTTTGTGATGCAATTAAAGCCTCAACTTTTCTCTTCTTCTGGAATTTTGAATAGCCCGATTCATATAATTTTCTAGTTGACATGTCTATATATTTTTATATGAAACAAAAAATTATAATATATAAAACAATACTAAAGATAAGTAAGTATATAAAATAGAATGAGTTAAAACAATAAAACCTAGTTCTAGTTGTCAAGAAAATAGCTTGATCGTAGATTCGTAGTATCTTGAAGACTTAAGTCTCTTTCTCTTCTTTAGTAAGTGTTCAAATTTAATTTCCAAATTTCAACCTTTTCATAAACCTGCACAGTTTATTTTGAGATTAATCATTAGTAACACAATTGAAAAGATCAATCACTGTAACATGATAATATAAAATTTCTACCATTTATAAACCATTTAATATAAAATAAACCACAATTCTTAACACACTACACACACATATAATATATATATATATATATATATATATATTATCATCACATCAAATAATATTCTCATAAATTCAATTTAAACATGCAAGCTTAACCCTTAAGAACAGAGGAATAGAAAAAGAAAGGACACGGAGAGAGACAAAACTTACCTGAAACTGAAGTTTATTGGGTAGAAATACTCTTCTCCCTCTCTAGATCACAATTGTGGACTTTGATTTTGAAAAAGATGATTGAAGATTGCAAATTTGGAAGAGAGAAGTTAGAGCTTCTCTAAAATTAGGGTTGGAAATTAAAAGTCATAGGGAGAGAAAAGAAGAAGATAGAAACCAGTTAGTAAAATAATAGAGATAAAAAGGTTCTGAATCTTTTTTAGCTATTAGTATTAACTAACAAATCTTTTTTTTCTAAAAAAAATTATGATTTATTGAGAAGAGTGTTTAACTCATTAAATATTATTTTCAGTACCAATAAAAATTAACAAAAAGTCACAATATTTTAATTAAATTTTATTCTTAAACATAATTTTATAATTAATTTAATAGGGTATATTAGTACTTAAAAAAAAATTTGGGGCCTTCTTTTTGGGGGGGCCTAAAGCGAGTGCTTTACTTGCTTGGTCCTTAAGCCGGCCCTGAATACAAAAAACAAGGTTTTTTAAACATTACACTCAATACAATAATAATATACAAAACATAATAATTATATATATATATATAACATTAATTTTCTTAATATCAATTTATATATTTTTGAACATTAACTTCCCTAACCTGGACTTTTATTTATTCCTTGCTCGGATGGAAAAATTGCAATCTTAATCCTTAGCTCATCTTTTATCTCAAAATCCTGGATAACATCTCCCCATAAAGAGAATTGATTGAGAAAAATCTTCAAAAACCATAAACTTTCCAAAAGAAAATTCTCAAGAATAAACGGACTTAGACTTACCCGTTCGCAAAACTAATCGGGTAGAACTCTTTCTTACACTGTTAGTCTCCTATTTCTTCTTCTGGATCTAGAAACCATTAGGGTTTTCAGTATTTAAACCTTAGGGAGAGTGTAGAGAGGGAATAGAGAGAATAGAAAGAATAGAGGTAGAGAGAATAGAAATAATAAAGGTAGAAAGAATAGAGGTATGTGAAAACAAACTACCCAACTAGTCCCTTTTTATTTTATATTGTATTATCTTTATAATCTGATATCTTTATAACTAAAAATCTTTTATAATCTAATATTTTTATAACTGAACATCTTTATAATATAATATCTTTATGATATAATATTTTTATAACTAAATATCTTTTATAATCTAATATTTTTATAACTGAACATCTTTATAATATAATATCTTTATGATATAATATTTTTATAACTAAATATTTTTATAACTGAATATTTTTATCAATCTAATATCCTTATAACAAAATATCTTTATAATATAATATGTTTATATTCTGATATCTTTATAATTTAAAATATTAGGGTGTTACAGTAAGACTTTTGTTCATTTTCGATGATTTATCAAGGATGTTGAAGTACTTGTACCTATTTATGGGATTTGAATGTGTTTTAAAAATTAATTTTTAAAAACAAAAATTAGAATCAACATAAAACTTAAACTGAAATAAAATATTATCATAAAATTTTAATACATAAAAGAAGTATATTTCAAAATACCAAAATATTAATAAAAATAAGTTGAAAAATCAAAATTTAAATTATTTCATTTAGTATTTTCATATTTTTATTTTAATTCTGTTTTATATATAATATAAAAGATAACTATTAATAAAATATCAAATTAATTATTTTATATTATTTACTATTGTATTTTTTATTTTATTATTTTTGTTTTAATTATTTATTTCTATAATATAAAATATATTACTCAAAAATGTATATTAAATTATTTATTTAATATTATTTCATATTTTAATATTTTATTTTATTATAACATAGAATATATTATTAAAAATCTATTAAAAAAATTAATTTTTGTAATTAATATAATTATACAAAATAATCAGCATAATTAATTATATTTTTTACATAATTAATTATGTCATAAATATCTTACTATTGTTTATGTGCATAATTGTTCAAATATAAAAAAATCATAGTCAATTAACTTTGTTTTGATATTATATTTATCACTTTTAATTTAAAATTAATCTTATTTTTTATGTTTTTAACCTTGTTTTTTGCATTTGTTTTAATTAATTGTGTAAACAGTTCATTCATAAAAATCATAAAAATTAACCTAATATAAAAGTGTCTAATTGAATGCAATACCAATCTAAAAAATATACAAATTAAGGTAACTCTTTTACAAGTGTAAAATTTTTTATATTTTTTATCATAAGATAAAAAAAAATATATAAATATAACTATTTAGAGTAAATTTTTTTTAGTAATTTTAAATTAATTGTGATACACTAATAGTTGCTAGTTTGATTTAAATTGATAGTATTATCAAAGTATGAATTGTTGTTAATAAGTATTTGGAGGTGAATGACTTTTATTTAAACCTGAGTAATTATTAATAAATAAGTACAAAATGTATGTTTAGTTTGACTATAAGATCTTTATTTTGGTTTTAAATCTTGAACATCTTTAACTTAATCTCGTGTTTTGAGTTACTTTTATTAATAAATAGAAAAATATGTTTAATTTGACTTTATACCTTAAACATTTCTAACTTAGTTACACTTGAACATCTCTAACTCGATTCCATATCTTGAATATCTCTAGTTCGATTCTATGTTTTGAATAACTCTAGATTTTATGTCTTGAACATCTCTTACTTGATTTAGTACCTTAAGGATATCTAGTTTATCTATAACTTGACTCTACAATTTAAGGTTCTTTAGCTGAATTTCATGTTTCGAATATTTTTAGCTTTACTTTACTACTTTAGCATTCATAGATCAATATTGTGCTTTAATCCATTCTTTTATGTAAAAAAATAAAGAATACTACATTATTTTAAACAATAAATAAATGCTTTTAATTTATACTAAAAGTTGTACTATATCAAAAGCTTAAATGCTTCTAACAAATATTAAAATTACAACATAAACTATATAGTATGTTACAATTGGTTGCAATAAAGTGTGTGCTTTAAGATAAACTATATAGTATGTTACAATTGGTTGCAATAAAAATTGTGCTTTGATCTCCTTCTAACAAGCAGTTTGCACAATGTTTTTTTCATTTAACACTAAATAATGCACTTCAACCAACTTGTAATAAATATTTTTTCTCCTTTAGTATTAAAAAGTGTATATATTTTAATTAATTAGGCAGTAAAAAGTGTATGGAAGAGTTGTACTTTATTTTATTCATGTATTTTATACATAAAATAAAAATGTAAAAAAATATCAAATATTAACAATATATCAATATATCAATATTAACTACCTAAATCTAAATAATAAATGAATATATTTTTCATCTTTATGGAAAAGATATTTTAAAATAAAATCTAGAAATTTTTTTGAAAACTAATTTAAATAAAAAAGATATTAAACAAATATTCTCAACAACAAACATCTCTAAAAAACCCTTTTACGTAAAGTAAGAATTAATCCTTTTGTACCACAGACTGTGTGCTAGTTTTAAACCATACAATGCTTTCTTTAACTTGTAGATTTTTATCTTCTTCGTCTTTGATATCATATCTCATAGGTTGTTTAACATACACTTCTTCTTTCAAATATTCATTGATGAATTTTCCCTATTATTTTGAGTTGATAGAGAGAAAAGCATACAAATTGTATCTAATCTCACTACAAGCGCAAATATCTCAAAATAATCAATATATATGACCTCTGCTTATATCATTTTACTACTAATCTTACTTTGAAGCGATCAATTTCTCCACTAGATTTGTATACAACTTTATTCCAATTTTGAAATTTTGTCAATTGCTGGAAATTGCTTTGACTTGTGTAATTTAAATGAAGGGAGATTTTCCTAACTAGTTGAGGATAAGGATAGTAGTATAAGGTGACATGTGTAAAGGTGTTTATAACATCTCAATTTACAGCCTGAGAAGAAGAAAGATGAAGGTGTGAGTACAATTCTAATTAAACATTGAAATTGTTATCATGACTTTCAGAAATTTTTTTTTATTTAAAATCAATGATCATAGTGTCTTAAAAAATCAATAATCTTCATAGATCAAACTCTTATATTTGGGAACTTGAACACTTAACTTGATGATGTACTTTTGTAATGTTTTATGAAAATTTAATTGAGAAATCTCCGAATGGGTGAAATACATATACATATGTATGTGTACTAGTATTATTCAATTAAACAATTATAATTTCTTAGTTGTCTTGATAGATCAAACTTTTATATTTGGGAACTTAAAAGACTTATCAACTTCTCAGCCATAAAAATTTAATTAAGGAATATTACGTGTATATTGTCAAATACATGTATTAAATACATGTATATATGATTAATTAGAGTATGAGGATATGAAAGTATATATATACTTTTTTTTTTCATATACCTGTTTGTTATTATATCAAGTCTTTCTCCTCATATTTATTTTGTTTTAAATTATTAAAATATTTTTAGTTTATTAACTAATTTAAAAAAATTGTTTGATATTTTATTGAGTTCTTAATTTTATAATTTATTTTTAGAATATATATTTAATTATTTTTTATTTTTTATAATTATTTTTTATTTAATTATTATTTGATGACACTTTAATTTGATATTTATGTTATTATAATTATATTTATTATTAGAGAAATCAAGACATATATAATTTTGACATTCCATCTATGATACTAATTTTTACTTTATATAAAAAATTATTTAATTAATATTTGTAACACCAAGAGGTGAGTACAATTATATCTATTATTTAATGGTAATAGATGAAAATGAGACAAAAATTTTATATTAATTAAATATATAAATGTAGATAAATTAATGCAAGAATAAAAATGAAAAAGGAAAAATAATTCCAACCAGACCAATTTTTATCTCTATCTGTAAGACTTTTGTTGATTTTCGATGATTTATCAAGGATATTGAAGTACTTGTACCTATTTATGAAATTTGAATGTGTTTTAAAAATTAATTTTTAAAAATAAAAATTAGAATTAACATAAAACTTAAACTGAAATAAAATATTATTATAAAATTTTAATACATAAAAGAAGTATATTTCAAAATACCAAAATATTAATAAAAATAAGATGAAAAATCAAAATTTAAATTATTTCATTTAGTATTTTCATATTTTTATTTTAATTCTGTTTTATATATAATATAAAATATAATTATGAATAAAATATCAAATTAATTATTTTATTTTATTTACTATTGTATTTTTTATTTTATTATTTTTGTTTTAATTAGTTATTTCTATAATATAAAATATATTACTAAAAAATGTATATTAAATTATTTATTTTATATTATTTCCTATTTTAATATTTTATTTTATAATAATATAGAATATATTATTAAAAATCTATTAAAAAAATTAATTTTTATAATTAATATAATTGTACAAAATAATCAGCATAATTAATTATATTTTTTACATAATTAATTATGTCATAAATATTTTACTATTGCTTATGTGCATAATTGTTCAAATATGAAACAATCATAGTCAATTAACTTTGTTTTGATATTGTATTTATCACTTTTAATTTAAAATTAATCTTACTTTTTATGTTTTTAACCTTGTTTTTCGCATTTGTTTTAATTAATTGTTAGTTCATTCATATAAATCATAAAAATTAACCTAATATCAAAGTGTCTAATTGAATGCAATACCAATCTAAAAAATATACAAATTAAGGTAACTCTTTTACAAGTGTAAAAACTTTATATTTTTTATCATAAGATAAAAAAAATATAAATATAACTATTTAGTAATTTTAAAATAATTGTGAGACATTAATAGGTTCTAGTTTGATTTAAATTGATAGTATTATCAAAGTATGAATTGTTATTAATAAGTATTTGGAGGTGAATGACTTTTATTTAAACCTGAGTAATTATTAATAAATAAGTACAAAATGTATGTTTAGTTTGACTATAAGATCTTTATTTTGGTTTTAAATCTTGAACATATTTAACTTAATCTCGTGTTTTGAGTAACTTTTATTAATAAGTAGAAAAATATGTTTAGCTTAACTTTATACCTTAAGCATTTCTAACTTAGTTACACTTGAACATCTCTAACTCGATTCCATATTTTGAATATCTCTAGTTCGATTCTATGTTTTGAATAACTCTAGATTTTATGTCTTGAACATCTCTTACTTGATTTAGTACCTTAAGGATATCTAGTTTATCTGTAACTTGACTCTACAATTTAAGGTTCTTTAGCTGAATTTCATGTTTCAAATATTTTTATTTCATGTTTCGAATATTTTTAGCTTGACTTTACTACTTTAGCATTCATAGATCAATATTGTGCTTTAATCAATTCTTCTATGTAAAAAAATAAAGAATACTACATTATTTTAAACAATAAATAAATGCTTTTAATTTGTACTAAAAGTTGTATTGTATCAAAAGCTTAAATGCTTCTAACAAATATTAAAGTTATAACATAAACTATATAGTATGTTACAATTGGTTGCAATAAAGTGTGTGCTTTAAGATAAATTATATAGTATGTTACAATTGGTTGCAATAAAGTGTGTGTTTTAAGAGAAATTGTATAGTATGTTACAATTGGTTGCAATAAAGTGTGTGTTTTAAGAGAAATTGTATAGTATGTTACAATTGGTTGCAATAAAAAGTGTGCTTTGATGTCCTTCTAACAAGCAGTTTGCACAATGTTTTTTTTATTTAACACTAAATAATGTACTTCAACCAACTTGTAATAAATATTTTTTTCACCTTTAGTATTAAAAAGTGTATATATTTTAATTAATTAGGCAATAAAAAGTGTATGGAAGAGTTGTACTTTATTTTATTCATGTATTTTATATATAAAATAAAAATGTAAAAAATATCAAATATTAACAATATATCAATATTAACTGCCTAATTCTAAATAATAAATGAATATATTTTTGATCTTTATGGAAAAGATATTTTAAAATAAAATCTAGAATTTTTTTTGAAAACTAATTTAAATAAAAAAGATATTAAACAAATATTATCAACAACAAACATCTCTAAAATACCCTTTTACGTAAAGTAAGAATTAATCCTTTTGTACCACAGACAGTGTGCTTGTTTTAAACCACACAATGCTTTCTTTAACTTGTAGATTTTTATCTTCTTCGTCTTTGATATCATATCTCATAGGTTGTTTTGTTGGACTTGAAGACTTGGTTTCAAGTGGATTTGATGTCTCCAACCACCTTTAATGATGAAGATGTTGGTGCTTGAAGAATGAAGAATTTGTCTTAGGATTAGAGAGTCTTAGGTTGTGTGGTAAGATGCATTTCAATCTATCTTGGTCTTAGTCTTGGAGTTTAAAATGTTTTGAAATGTTTTAAAAAGGTTTTAAAATGATTTCAAAGGTTTAACTGATTTTTAACTAGTTAAAAATCTGATTTCAACTAGTTAATCTGTTCTTCGTTTTTCAAAGCTTTGTATTTGGGAAATTTCAGCTGACTGTTTTCGAAATTTAAACCAGTTAAAATCCTGGTAGGTTTGTTTCAGGAATTCCAGTTTTCTGGAATAGCTAGTTAAAACGAGATTTCAACTGACTGATTTCATGTTCCAGTAAAAAAGGTGCTCACTGGAAAATTGGTTTTAATGAAAACAACCGGCTAAAACGCGATTTCAACCGACTATTTCCTGCAGAATCAGTTTTAACAGTTTTCTATATATATCTTGAAACTCAAAGAACTAAGTGACGAAACATTTTCTAAAGAACCCATTGGGCAAGAACGTTCCTATTACACTCTAAAACATTTTTCTAATCACTCCAAGACGATCAAGATTCAATTGAGTGCGAATCAAATCAAGAAGTGCATGCTCTATTTTTCTGTTCTTGCTGGTGCTCTGTTTTTCGTTTCTGCATTGAAGAACTCCAGTGTTTATTCAATCTTTTGTGTGTGTTGGTTAGTCTGCGTGTTCGTATCTTAATCGGGGTGATTAAGAGATCTTGTAATAGGGTTTTACAGGTGTTTAGAAGTCTTGTAGGGTTCAAGACTTGATGCAGCTTTCTGGATTCGGTTTTGCATGTAGTATTCATGTAAAAACTGGTTTTTAGTGAATTGATTGAATTTGTTTGTTTAGGAAACTGGATGTAGCCTTTGTTGAAAGGTGAACCAGTATAAATCTGCTGTGTTGTTCTTCTTCCCTTTAACTCTTTCCATTCGGTAATTGAAGTTTGAATTGAAATTGAATTTGGTATATGATCAATTGATTAAGAGCATTTCAAGAACCTATAAAAACTGGTTTAAATCTTCAATTCGAATCTGGTTTTTCATAATTGGGCATTGGGTTTCGAAAATCTTTGAAAGTTTAATTCACCCCCCCTCTTAAACTCAGCCATTTATTCCAACAATTGGTATCAAGAGCTGGTTCTTGAAAAATATTCAAGTTTTCTGAAAAATTTCAAACATGGTCGAAGGAAAATTGCCTTTTGCGGAGGGTGCTTCTATAAACAGAGCCACCTATGTTTTCTGGGGTAAACTATCCATTTTGGAAAGTGAGAATGAAGATTTTCATTGAATCAATTGATATAGGGATTTGGAATGCTATAGTCAATGGACCGTATATTCCTAAAGAAGAGAAACCATGGGAAAGTTTAAATGTCGATGAACAAAAGAAAGTGCAATATGATTGTAAAGCAAAGAACATCATTACATCCGCACTTAATCTTGATGAATTCTTTCGTGTTTCACAGTGTTCCAATGCTAAAGAGATGTGGGAAGTGTTGGAGGTTACTCATGAAGGAACAGCTGATGTTAAAAGAGCAAGAAAGCATACTTTAATCCAAGAGTATGAGATGTTCGGAATGCTTCCTGGAGAAACTCGTTTCGGATGTGCAAAAGAGGTTTACACACATTATAAACCATCTGATCGGCCTTGGAAAAGTGTTTGAGAAAGAGGAGCTGAACATCAAAGTGCTTGAAATGTTTGGATCGAAGTTGGCAACCCAAAGTTACAGCAATTTCTGAATCCAAGGACTTGTCAACAATGAGTGTTGCTGCACTTTTTGGAAAGCTAAGGGAACATGAGCTTGAGTTGAATAGACTTGCTGAACAAGAAGACAATGACAAGAAAAAGAAAGGGCTTGCCTTGAAGACTTTGGTTCACAAAGAGGAGAATAGTGAGGATGAAGGACATGGAGGAAGTGATGCAGAAAATCTGAACCTCTTAGTTAGAAAGTTCAACAAGGTCTTGAAATACAAGAACAAAGACTACAAGAACAAGAGGTATAATAAAAAATCTGATTTAGCTTCTTCTAACTTTACTTGTTTTGGTTGTGGAAAACGAGGGACATATTAAGGCTGAATGTCCTTCCTCACAAAACAAAGAGAGAAATGGAGAAAAGAAGCATGAAAGATCATTCAAAACCAAGAAGGCTTACATAGCATGGGATGAGAATGATATATCCTCTAGTGATTCTTCAAGTGATGATGAAAGAGCCAATCTTTGTCTTATGGCTGATTGTGATACAGCAAGTAGTGTAAGTTCCTCCACTACTCAAAATGGTCTTCCTTATGATCACTCGCTGCAAAATTTTCCGGAATTGCATGAAGAGGCTAATAAGGTTGCTTGTTCTAACAATAGGCTTAAAGGTATGAACAATTGGCTAGAGAACAAGGTGAAAGAGCTAGAGAAAGAGCTGGAAAATTCAAAAACTGATTTTGAAAATCTGGAAATGATTTACAAGGTTTCAAGTTGCAATGATGAACATGCTGGAAAAATCTGCACAAACTGCAGAACTTTAGAAAATCAAATTGAGTATTTGAACAAATCTCTAGCTAAATTCACCATGGGAAGAGCCAACTTGGACACACTTTTAGAATTTAAAAATTGTGTAACGAATAAAGCTGGACTTGGATTTAAAAATGGTTTTCAAAAGAAACAACAACCTTATAGAAATTTCTTTTCACATAGAAAACCGTCCAAAGACTTCATCCATTACTTGCTTCTATTGTATGAACAAGGGACATACTTCAAAATCATGCAAAATCAGAAAATTTGGTGTTCCTAGTGGTCAATTTATTTGGAAGCCAAAATGTGGTAGAAAGGTTATTAACTTTGTTGGACCCAAATTGATGTGGGTACCAAATTCTCTCCATTGATTGTGTTTTGCAGGTGTTCTTGAAGGCCAAGGAATCATTGTGGTATCTAGACAGTGGCTGTTCAAGGCACATGTGTGGTGACAAAAGGAAGTTTGTCAAACTCACCTTGAAAAATGGAGGTTTTGTCACATCTGGAGATAATAATAAAGGGAAAATCCTTGGAAGTGGTGATGTTGGTAATATTTCTTCAATCCTCATTGAAAACGTGTTATATGTTGAAGGTTTGAAGCATAATCTTCTTAGTATTAGCCAGCTATGTGATAAAGGTTTTAGAATCACTTTTGAATCAAATCATTGCAAGATCCTTGAGAAAAATTCTGATAAAATCTGCATGTTAGGCAAGAGAATTGAAAACATTTATATGCTTGATCTTGATCATATGTGTGCAACTAATTTTACATGTCTCATGTCTAAGGAAGATAGTTCATGGCTTTGGCATAGGAGAGCTGCACATATTAACATGAACCATTTGGAAAAACTGTTTTCAAAAGAACTTGTTTTAGGGTTACCTAAACTGAAATTTGAGAAAGATAAAATCTGTCATGCATGCCAAAAGGGTAAACAAACCAAAGTTTCTTTTAATCTGAAAAATTATGTGTCAACAACAAAACCTTTGGAACTGCTGCATTTGGATTTGTTTGGTCCATCTAGAACAATGAGTATTGGTGGAAACTATTATGCTTTGGTTATTGTTGATGACTATTCTAGGTTTACTTGGACTTTGTTTTTGAAAAATAAAAGTAATGCATTTCATGCTTTTAAGAAACTTGCCAAGGTTTTACAAAATGAAAACAGCTGCAGCATAAGTGCTCTTAGAAGTGATCATGGAGGGGAATTTGAAAATGAAAAGTTCAATCATTTTTGTGAAAAATATGGGATTAAGCATAACTTTTCAGCACCTAGGACTCCTCAACAAAATGGTGTTGTTGAGAGGAAAAATAGATCACTTGAGGAACTAGCTAGGACAATGCTTAATGAATCAAACATCCCTAAATATTTTTGGGCGGATGCAGTAAATACTGCATGTTACATAATAAATAGGGTTTTGATAAGACCTATTTTAAAGAAAACCCCTTATGAATTGTACAAAGGGAGAAAACCCAACATAGCACATCTTAGAGTGTTTGGCTGCAAGTGTTTTGTTTTAAATAATGGCAAAGAAAAACTTGGCAAATTTGATGCTAAAGCTGATGATGCATTGTTTTTAGGCTATTCTTTACATAGCAAAGCATATAGGATCTTCAACAAGAGATTAGCTATCATTGAGGAATCAATACATGTTGTTTTTGATGAAACTAATGTGCAAAATGAAGGTGCAGATGAGTGGTGCAGGTGCAGGTGAAGAGAACTTAATTGAAGGTGTATCAACCGATCATGTAGAAGCCGAAAAAGCTGCTGCAGGTGGTATTTTAGCTGGTGAAAATAAAAAAGAACTGACTGAAATCCTGGCACCAGAATTAAATTCTGCAGAAAATGATCTACCTAAAGAATGGAGGGTGCCTCGCAATCTGTCCATTGGAAATGTGATAGGAGATGTTCAAAGAGGTGTTTCTACAAGAAGGTCTATGCATGATACATGTTTAACTACTGCATTTGTTTCCTAAGTTGAACCTAAATGTGTTGATGATGCTTTATTGGATGAAAACTGGATTTTGGCAATGCAAGATGAACTGAACCAATTTAAAAGGAATGAGGTTTGGGAACTAGTCCCTTGCACACCTAACAGGAATATAATTGGCACAAAGTGGGTGTTTAAAAATAAAATGAATGATCAAGGAGTAATAACTAGAAACAAAGCTAGGCTTGTAGCTAAAGGGTATAACCAAGAGGAAGGAATAGACTATGAGGAAACATATGCTCCTGTTGCTAGGTTAGAAGCTGTTAGGCTATTACTTGCTTTCTCATGCATGATTGGATTCAAACTGCATCAAATGGATGTGAAAAGTGCATTTTTGAATGGATATATAAATGAAGAAATCTATGTTTCACAACCATCTGGATTTGTTGATCACAAATTGCCTAACCATGTATATAAGCTCAAAAAGGCTCTTTATGGACTCAAGCAAGCTCCAAGACAATGGTATGAAAGGTTAAGTAACTTTCTTATCTCTCAAAACTATGAAAGGGGCCAAGTTGATAAAACTTTGTTCATTAGAAAGTCTTTGGACAGCATAATACTTGTGCAGGTTTATGTGGATGATATAATCTTTGGATCCACTAATGAGAAGCTTTGTGAAGAATTTGTTGTAGCTATGCAGGGGGAGTTTGAGATGTCAATGATGGGTGATCTAAACTTCTTCTTAGGCTTACAAGTCAAGCAATTAGATCATGGAACATTCCTCAATCAGTCAAAATATTGCAAAGAGCTGTTAAAGAAATATGAGATGGATAGCTGCAAAGAATCAAGCACACCCATGGCTACCAGCAGCTATCTTGATGCGGATGAAAGTGCAATCCAAGGAAGAAATCCAAAACTGCTGGGTCATCTAAACACAAAGAACCTGAAATTCCAGCACCTCCTTCTTATAGACATTGTTCTATTGAAGCTTGGTTTGATGATGATGATGGAGAGGATGATGATTAAACTGGTTCTGCAACTAATAGAGAGATGTTGTTGCTGTTAAATCTCGCTTGTCGATGCTTCGTTCATCGGTGCTGTTATCGTTTTTTTAGTAAAGCTCGCTGCTGTGTTTGCTGGATTTTTGGAATGCTGTTGCTGGTGCTGTTGCTGGTGCACTTGCTGTTATTGAAAATGTTGTTAATACTGCTGCTGTATTTGCTGGTGTTTTGGAAGAAAAGCTGTATTTGCTATTTTTTTTTTGAGTAAAACTATTGCTGTTGCTGCATAATTGATGTATTTGCTGTTGCTGCATAATTGAAGTACCGCTGCTGGTGCATTAATTCTCTGCTGCCGCTGTCATTATCGCTGGTGCATCTGCCATGAATCGAAGTGTCTGTTGCTTGTGTCTGTTATTTTTGTAATGCTGGTTTTTGTCGTTGTTGCTGCCTGGTGCATTAATTCAACTCGCTGCTACACGATTCTACTAATGCTCGCTGCAAAACCATGCTGCTCTGTTTCTGCTGCTATTTTTCTGCTATATTGTTTAGATATAATGTTTAGTGGTAAACCTTTTGATTCCACTAAGTATAGAGGTTTGATTGGTTCACTATTATATCTAACTGCTAGTAGGCCAGATATAATGTTTAGTGTATGCATGTGTGCTAGGTTTCAATCTAATCCCAAAGAATCACATTTCGCAATTGCCAAAAGAATTTTGAAATATCTAAAAGGAACTATTAATGTTGGTTTGTGGTATCCTAAAGGTGCTTCTTTTAATCTAGTGGGCTATTCGGATGCAGACTTTGCTAGATGTAAACTTGATAGAAAAAGCACTAGTGGAACTTGTCATCTACTAGGAAGTAGTCTAGTATCATGGCATAGCAAAAAGCAAGCTAGTGTGGCTTTGTCTACTGCTGAAGCTGAGTATGTTGCAGCTGGGAGCTGTTGTGCTCAAACTCTTTGGTTAAAACAGCAGCTTTTTGATTATGGTTTGAAACTAGATCACATTCTTATTAGGTGTGACAATACAAGTGCTATCAACTTAACAAAAAATCCTATTTTGCACTCTAGAACGAAACATATAGAAATAAGGCACCATTTCATTAGGGATCATGTTCAAAAGGTGATTGCATAATTGAATTTGTTGACTCTAATAACCAACTTGTCGATATATTTGCCAAACCACTCCCAAAAGATAGGTTTTTCCAATTAAGAAATGAGTTGGGTGTCCTTGATGTTTCAAATGTGATGTAATTCCTGTATATCATTCATTTCTGCTGTTAATCATGCTGTGTTTGTGTGTTTGAATGCTTAAATCTGCATAATTCTTGATTGATTACAGTTAGATTTGCATATTGTATGTTATAAGTGAAATCTGCAATGTTATTCAGGATTTTAGTTAGTTGTTTCGGGCTTTTAATCGGTTGTTTTGCATAATTTGGGGTCTGCAGTGGATGTGCGAGTAATATCTCGTCTCTGTTTTAGTCGGTTAATCTGTCGATTCGGTCGGTTAAAATCATTTATCCGCATTAAATCGATGATCGGGATTTCTGCTTTAATCGACTGTTTTTCATAAATCAATCGGACCGAAATTGCCTCGTCACCATGCAAAGTTTAAAATTTGAGCGAATTTACTGTTAAACTGCATTGATTCACATTTAATTGGTGCATTTAAGTTGATTAATTGAGAATTGTGCATTTAAACATGATAGATAAAGTCGATTCAAAGAATCTTGACTCGCTGTTTTGTCTTAGTAGTGCCTTTGCTTTACTTTTTAGCTAGTTTCTCTCTCCAGATACGTGTTGCATTCAACCAACTGAATTCTTTGGTCAATACTGTGCCTGCTGCATATCTCTATCCCATATATTCCAATTGAATGCAATTGATTCCATCTTTGACTGAATAAAACATTAATTTGTTAAAAATTTGAAAATTTGAAATGTTAAATACATGTGCTGTGCATTGCTTCATTGCTATTCACCTTGTCCGTGTAAAATCTGCATAATCCATTCTCTATACTCTATTTCTCTGCACTTTATCTTTTCTGAAATGGCATCTTCAAGCAACCCAAGGAAGAGATCAAAAAGGTCAGGTCATCCAAAAATAAGGAACCAGAAATTCCAACGAACTCATACTTATAGACATGGGTCTATAGAAGCTTGGATCGAAGGTGATGAAGAGAGGATTGAGAAGTTTCAATCCCATATCAGTAGGAAGGTCTGTAAACTCACCCAAAGTGCTCGGTTTCGAGTGGTCGGAAGATGAAGGACTCGATCGACATTATAGCCATGATTCAACATCGGGATCTCGCGAAATTTCTGGAATTAAATGGGTTCATATACCCGGATTTGGTGAAAGTATTTTACACAAATCTCAAACATGATGGATCTGTTTTAACTTCCAAAGTGAAAGGAACAGAAATGATCATAAACAATTCTGTTTGGAAAAGAGTAGGGGCTTCAAACCGACGGCATTGTGGTTAGCGAGGGTTTGTGTGGTTCCTTGGAAGACTTTAACAAGGTGCAGACGTACAAAGAGTGTTTGAGGAATCCTCAAGGATCTGTTCGTGGATTTCAGGTTGGTGGACTTACCTTGACAGCAAGGGTGCTTACATTTATCATCACATGGATAATCACTCCAAGGGGAAGCAATCATGCTACATTGAATGAAGGTGATCTTCTTCTAATTTTTGTTTGATGAAATCTGTGAGAATTAACTCGGATTCATATCATCAAAGATCACATGATGAAGTCCAAAAGGTCGCCTGATTATCGTCTTTCATATGTCGTGATAATTTCCAAATTCCTTGAGTATTTTGGTGTGGACATTAGAGGTGAACAGAAAATCGAGTATAGGGCGAACCCACCAGCCTGGACAATGGCTTTCTCTTTAAGTTTGGCTTTACCAAAAGCAATGGAGCTTGGACTCGCTGCACGTGAAGTCTGTCAATGCAGGGCCAAATGCTGCTGGAACTTCGCCAGTGCCGGAGCCGAAACCGATGAAGCTGGAAATTCCGAACCCGGTGCGTAAGGCTACTCCATGATGGGAGATATTGTACCTTATGTTCCTCCAGCTTGACCGTGGTCCTCCACTTTCATTGTTTGAACAAACAGTTTTACAAAGGTTTGATTCGATCCAATCTCATCAACAATATCATCACAACTACTGCATGAATAGGTTTGGGCGCATTGATCAAAGCATTGAAGATTTACATGCCCAACTTGCACAAATAAATATGGGTTCTTATGCTTCTCCTGGTGATGATAGTGGAGAAGATAATGACTGATCTATGCTGCTGAAGTTTCTGCTGTTGGAGCTCAAGCTACTGCTGCTTGCCTTTTCTTTTAAATTTTGTTTTGTTCATGTGCTGTTAGTTAGTTGTTGCTGTTGTTTCTAATTGGGTTATAATGCCCATGTATGTTGGACAATCTTATTTTACTGCATATGCTATGTTATTTTTCTGGTGCTATTTGATGATTCCAAAGGGGGAGAAAGAATTGAATGCATTTGAAGGCACATGAAGAGCAAGTGCAAGTGAAAGGGGAGAATCTGAATCTATCGCTGCGAATCCGAAGAAGAATACTGCTGCTGCTATTTTCTCGCTGCACTCGTTGTTGCTCGCTGTATATTGCTTCAGTATTTATCTGTATATGTATTTCTGTCGCTGTATGCTGTATTTCGCTGCTGTATTTTTCGAATTTTTGTTTTTTGCAGGACTCCTACATTCTTCAAAGACAATGAATGCATCAAGTGGTTGTCATCATCAAATAGGGGGAGTTTGTTGGACTTGAAGACTTGGTTTCAAGTGGATTTGATGTCTCCAACCACCTTTAATGATGAAGATGTTGGTGCTTGAAGAATGAAGAATTTGTCTTAGGATTAGAGAGTCTTAGGTTGTGTGGTAAGATGCATTTCAATCTATCTTGGTCTTAGTCTTGGAGTTTAAAATGTTTTGAAATGTTTTAAAAAGGTTTTAAAATGATTTCAAAGGTTTAACCGATTTTTAACCGGTTAAAAATCTGATTTCAACTAGTTAATCTGTTCTTCGCTTTTCAAAGCTTTGTATTTGGGAAATTTCAGCTGATTGTTTTGAAATTTAAACCAGCTTAAAATCCTGGTAGGTTTGTTTCAGAATTCCAGTTTTCGGAATAGCTAGTTAAAACGAGATTTCAACTGACTGATTTCATGTTCCAGTAAAAAAGGTGCTCACTGGAAAATTGGTTTTAATGAAAACAACCGGCTAAAACGCGATTTCAACCGACTATTTCCTGCAGAATCAGTTTTAACAGTTTTCTATATATATCTTGAAACTCAAAGAACTAAGTGACGAAACATTTTCTAAAGAACCCATT
The DNA here is from genome assembly GCA_030347555.1 of Lablab purpureus. Lineage (NCBI taxonomy): Eukaryota > Viridiplantae > Streptophyta > Magnoliopsida > Fabales > Fabaceae > Lablab > Lablab purpureus. The sequence goes on along the minus strand of CM059258.1, from coordinate 11,961,333 downwards.
GGGCAAGAACGTTCCTATTACACTCTAAAACATTTTGCTAATCACTCCAAGACGATCAAGATTCAATTGAGTGCGAATCAAATCAAGAAGTGCATGCTCTGTTTTTCCGTTCTTGCTGGTGCTCTGCTTTTCGCTTTCGCATTGAAGAACTCCGGGTTTATTCAATCTTTTTGTGTGTGTTGGTTAGCTGCGTGTTCGTATCTTAATCAGGGTGATTAAGAGATCTTGTAATAGGGTTTTACAGGTGTTTAGAAGTCTTGTAGGGTTCAAGACTTGGTGCAGCTTTCTGGTTTCGGTTTTGCATGTAGTGTTCATGTAAAAACTGGTTTTTAGTGAATTGATTGAATTTGTTTGTTTAGGAAACTGGATGTAGCCTTTGTTGAAAGGTGAACCAGTATAAATCTGCTGTGTTGTTCTTCTTCCCTTTAACTCTTTCCATTCGGTAATTGAAGTTTGAATTGAAATTGAATTTGGTATATGATCAATTGATTAAGAGCATTTCAAGAACCTATAAAAACTGGTTTAAATCTTCAATTCGAATCTGGTTTTTCATAATTGGGCATTGGGTTTCGAAAATCTTTGAAAGTTTAATTCACCCCCCCTCTTAAACTCAGCCATTTATTCCAACATGTTTAACATACACTTCTTCTTTCAAATATTCATTGATGAATTTTCTCTATTATTTTGAGTTGATAGAGAGATAAGCATACAAATTGTATCTAATCTCACTACAAGCGTAAATACCTCAAAATAATCAATATCTAACCTCAGCTTATATAATTTTACCACTAATCTTGCTTTGAAGCGATCAATTTCTCCACTGGATTTGTATACAACTTTACTCCAATTTGGAAATTTTGTCAATTTCCATGTTTGATTCTTTTTAAGGACATTAATTTCTTCATTTATTGTTTTTCTCCAAATTTTGATCATCAATAACTTCTTTAAAGGATATTGGTTCACAATATGCAAATAAAATAAAGTTGATAATTTCTTCATCACGTGGGTTATCATATTTGCCCACAACATAATCCTATCAATATCATCCATCCACCATTAAAATCAATATTGTGCAGTGCTTGGAACAAATTGAGATGATTTTCAAATAGCAAAGATGCTGGAAATTGCTTTGACCTTGTGTAATTTAAATGAAGGGAGATTTTCCTAACTAGTTGAGGATAAAGATAGTAGTATAAGGTGACATGTGTAAAGGTGTTTATAACATCTCAATTTACAGCTTGAGAAGAAGAAAGATGAAGGTGTAAGTACAATTCTTATTAACCATTGAAATTGTTATCATGACTTTCAGAAATTTTCTTTTTAATTAAAATCAAGTATCATAGTGTCTTAAAAATCAATAATCTTCATTGATCAAACTGTTACATTTGGGAACTTGAACACTTAACTTGATGATGTACTTTTGTAATGTTTTATGAAAATTTAATTGAGAAATCTCCGAATGAGTGAAATACATATACATATGTATGTGTACTAGTATTATTCAATTAAAAAATTATAGTTTCTTAGTTGTCTTGATAGATCAAACTTTTATATTTGGGAACTTAAAAGACTTGTCAACTACATGTATTAAATATACGTATATATGAATATGAATATTAATCTTTTAATTAATTAGAGTAGGAGCATATGAAAGTATATATATATATTTTTTTTTTCATATACCTGTTTGTTATTATATCAAGTCTTTCTCTTCATATTTATTTTGTTTTAAATTATTAAAATATTTTTAGTTTATAGATTAAAAAAATTGTTTGATATTTTATTGAGTTTCTAATTTTATAATTTACTTTTAGAATATATATTTGATTATTTTTTATGTTTTATAATTATTTTTTATTCAATTATTATTCGATGACACTTTAATTTGATATTTATGTTATTATAATTATATTTATTATTAGAGAAATCAAGACATATATAATTTTGACATTCCATCTATGATACTAATTTTTATTTTATATAAAAAACTATTTAATTAATATTTTTAACACCAAGAAGTGAGTACAATTATATCTACTATTTAATGGTAATAGATGAAAATGAGACAAAAATTTCATATTAATTAAATATATAAATGTAGATAAATTAATGCAAGAATAAAAATGAAAAAGGAAAAATAATCCCAACCAGACCGATATTTATGTCTACCTGTAAGACTTTTGTTGATTTTCCATGATTTATCAAGGACGTTGAACTACTTCTACCTATTTATGGGATTTGAATGTGTTTTAAAATTAATTTTTAAAATAAAAATTAGAATCAACATAAAACTTAAACTGAAATAAAATATTATTATAAAATTTTAATACATAAAAGAAGTATATTTCAAAATACCAAAATATTAATAAAAATAAGCTGAAAAATGAAAATTTAAATTATTTTATTTAGTATTTTCATATTTTTATTTTAATTCTGTTTTATATATAATATAAAAGATAACTATTAATAAAATATGAAATTAATTATTTTATTTTGTTTACTATTGTATTTTTTATTTTATTATTTTTGTTTTAATTATTTATTTCTATAATATAAAATATATTACTAAAATATATATTAAATTATTTATTTTATATTATTTCCTATTTTAATATTTTATTTTATTATAATATAGAATATATTATTAAAAATCTATTAAAAAATTAATTTTTATAATTAATATAATTATACAAAATAATCAGCATAATTAATTATATTTTTTACATAATTAATTATGTCATAAATATCTTACTATTGTTTATGTGCATAATTGTTCAAATATGAAAAAATCATAGTCAATTAACTTTGTTTTGATATTGTATTTATCACTTTTAATTTAAAATTAATCTTATTTTTTATGTTTTTAACTTTATTTTTCGGATTTGTTTTAATTAATTGTGTAAGTAGTTCATTCATATAAATCATAAAAATTAACCTAATATAAAAGTGTCAAATTGAATGCAATACCAATCTAAAAAATATACAAATTAAGGTAACTCTTTTACAAGTGTAAAAACTTTATATTTTTTATCATAAGATAAAAAAAATATAAATATAACTGTTTAGAGTAAATTTTTTTTAGTAATTTTAAAATAATTGTGATACACTAATAGTTGCTAGTTTGATTTAAATTGATAGTATTATCAAAGTATGAATTGTTGTTAATAAGTATTTGGAGGTGAATGATTTTTATTTAAACCTGAGTAATTATTAATAAATAAGTGCAAACTGTATGTTTAGTTTGAGTATAAGATCTTTGGTTTTAAATCTTGAACATGTTTAACTTAATCTCGTGTTTTGAGTTACTTTTATTAATAAGTAGAAAAATATGTTTAGCTTGACTTTATACCTTAAGCATTTCTAACTTAGTTACAATTGAACATCTCTAACTCGATTCCGTATCTTAAATATCTTTAGTTCGATTCTATGTTTTGAATAACTCTAGATTTTATGTCTTGAACATCTCTTACTTGATTTAGTACCTTAAGGATATCTAGTTTATCTATAACTTGACTCTACAATTTAAGGTTCTTTAGCTGAATTTCATGTTTCGAATATTTTTAGCTTGACTTTACTACTTTAGCATTCATAGACCAATATTGTGCTTTAATCAATTCTTTTATGTTAAAAAATAAAGAATACTACATTATTTTAAACAATAAATAAATGCTTTTAATTTATACTAAAAGTTGTATTATATCAAAAGTTTAAATGCTTCTAACAAATATTAAAGTTATAACATAAACTATATAGTATGTTACAATTGGTTGCAATAAAGTGTGTGCTTTAAGATAAATTATATAGTATGTTACAATTGGTTGCAATAAAAAGTGTGCTTTGATCTCCTTCTAACAAGCAATTTGCACAATGTTTTTTTTATTTAACACTAAATAATGTCCTTCAACCAACTTGTAATAAATACTTTTTCTCCTTTAGTATTAAAAAGTGTATATATTTTAATTAATTAGGAAATTAAAAGTGTATGAAAGAGTTGTACTTTATTTTATTCATGTATTTTATATATAAAATAAAAATGTAAAAAAATATCAAATATTAACAATATATCAATATTAACTACCTAAATCTAAATAATAAATGAATATATGTTTCATCTTTATGGAAAAGATATTTTAAAATAAAATCTAGAAATTTTTTTGAAAACTAATTTAAATAAAAAAGATATTAAACAAATATTCTCAACAACAAACATCTCTAAAAAACCGTTTTACGTAAAGTAAGAATTAATCCTTTTGTACGACAGACTGTGTGCTAGTTTTAAACCATACAATGCTTTCTTTAACTTCTAGATTTTTATTTTCTTCGTCTTTGATATCATATCTCATAGGTTGTTTAACATACACTTCTTCTTTCAAATATTCATTGATGAATTTGCCCTATTATTTTGAGTTGATAGAGAGATAAGCATACAAATTGTATCTAATCTCACTATAAGCGCAAATATCTCAAAATAATCAATATCTGACCTCTGCTTATATCATTTTACCACTAATCTTGCTTTGAAGCGATCAATTTCTTCACTGAATTTGTTTACAACTTTACTCCAATTTGAAAATTTTGTCAATTTTCATGTTTGATTCTTTTTAATGACATGAATTTCTTCATTTATTGTTTTTCTCCAAATTTTGATCATCAATAACTTCTTTAAAGGATATTGGTTCACAATATGCAAATAAAATAAAGTTGATAATTTCTTCATCACGTGGGTTATCATATTTACCCACAACATAATTCTCCAATCTGGTCTAGTAGCATTTGTTGCCTCTTTGGTCTGTTTGGTGTTTCTGGCTCATCAAGTGTTGTATTTCCACAAATGCCTTACATGACTTAAAGACATCACATTCTTCTAATTTTTGTTTCAAAAAATGCATCCAAGCTTTTTCTACTAAGGTTATTAATAAAAGTAATGAAATATCTGCTACCACCCTCAACCATGCATAAATATGAACAAATAATCTCCAATAGCTTCAAATGCTCTACATGATTTTTTGATTTGAAAAGACTTTATATGCTTCTTTCCAATTTCACAACTCTCACATACATCTTTAGGAATGTTTATAACATGCAAACCAGATACATACTCTTTTTTAGATTATTAAAAAAGGTGATAATGCTCAAACTGCATATGCATAACCAATTATGATTTTGTATAATGGAACTTAAGCATGAAAATTTATCATGTTGGATCTTCAAAGGAAATAGATGATTAGGAGTCATTTTTACCTTAACAATGAATATTCCATTTTTGCCAATCAAATTACAACAATCATCATGAATCGGCATATTGTAGCATTTCTTTGATAATTGTCCTATGCTCAACAAGTTGTGATGAAAACTAGAAGCATAAAAAATATCATAAATGAAATTTTGAGAACCATCCTTCAATCTAATAACTTTTCTTTCTCCAAAATCAAAATATTTGAGTTACTTTTGAATTTCACGATAAATTTTACTGATTGATCTCATAAGAAAAATAGTTCCTTTTTCCCACACATGTGTTTGCAATCAATATCTAAGTACCAAATGTATCCATTTTTCGCAAAATTGTTTGTCCACTAGAAGAAAAGTTTATGGGTTATCAAAAGGTTCACTGATATATATTGATTTTTGGCTATATTTGCTTGCTAGAATCTACATTTTGTAGCTTTGTGTCTGACCTTTCTCTAATACGATAACAATTGAAAATTTTCATTTCGGTAGTTGTTGCCTCTTCCTCTTCTATAGTTGGTAGATATGAAATTGTATGTGCCTTTTCTTTGATTAAGTAGCCTAAAATTGTTGTTGTCTCTCCATTGTTGATTGAAATTATAACTACCTCTTCACCTCAAGCTGCCACAACGTGCTGTAAAATATATATTTTCACCTATAGAGCCTATTTCGTCCTCACTTATATTGTTCAAATTTACTTTGCTCTTCAAGACTTATTCATTTACATTTTGGAACCTAGTTCAATAAAGCTCCAAATATCGTAAGTTTTCAAATAAGTGGACATTAACAATGACCAATAATTATAATTTAATTTTTCATATAATTTGGGGTCAATCCAACAATATTATATTTTATGACCATTTCTTTCTCTCAAATAAACTATTTTTTTATAAAGTGAAAATTCTCTTATTCTTCTCACCCTCAATATTTTTTAATACTAAATCTCACAAACTTATAAATTAGTGTTTGATCTTACCAGGTGTAATATAACCATTTAAAATCAAATAGAGATGATAATATAGAAAGAAACTCTCACATAAAAATAACTAAGAAGAAGAGAGTTAAAAAATTTCTTCAATATTAACAAATAAAATTATGGTACAGAAAGTGTCTTTTATAGACTTAGTAAACTAATATAACATTATATTTTAACAAATCCATATAGGAAGAAAAAGAAAGTGACCAAATAAATTGTTGTTTTAAGAATATATAATCTTAAATTTTTAAATTTCTAATATTTCAAGCTTGTACATAGCCGTACTACTTTGTAAGTACAACTTATATATAATCTTCATATAACTGTTTGTTATTAAGTTTTTGCTTTCATATTTATTTTGTTTTAAATTATTAAAATATTTTTAGTTTATTAATTAATCTAAAAACATTGTTTGATATTTTATTGGGTTCTTAGTTTTACAATTTATTTTTAAAATATATATTTGATAATTTTTTATGTTTTTATAATTATTTTTTTATTCAATTATTATTTGATAATATTTTAATTTAAAATTTATGTTATTATAATTTTAATATTTGTTATTGGAGAAATCAAAATATGTATAATTTTGATATTGAATTCATGTTACTGATTTTTATATTTTATAAAAAATTATTTAATTAATATTTAACATGGTGATGAATGAGAATGAAAAAACAAAAATTTTATATCCATTAAATATACAAATGTAGATAAATTAATGCGAGAATAAGAATAAAAAAAAAGGAAAAATAGTTCCAACCCTACCAATTTTCATCTCTATCTGTACAATTTTTGTTGATTTTTGACACTGAAGTGCTGATACCTATTTGTGAGATTTGAATGTGTTTTAAAAATTAATTTTTAAAAATAAAAATAAAAATTAACATAAAGTTTAAACTCAAATAAAATATTATTATAAAATTTTAATACCTAAAAGAAATGTATTTCAAAATATAAAAATATTAATAAAAGTAAGCTGAAAAATCAAAATTTAAATTATTTTATTTATTATTTTCATTTTTTTTATTTTAATTCTGTTTTATATATAATATAAAAGATAACTATTAATAAAATATCAAATTAATTATTTTATTTAATATTTACTATTTTATTTTTTATTTTATTATCTTTTTAATTATTTATTTCTATAATATAAAATATATTACTAAAAAATATATATTAAATTCATTTTATATTATTTCTTATTTTAATATTTTATTTTATTATAATATAGAATATATTAATAAAAAATTATTAAAAAAATTAGTGTTTATAATTAATATAATTATACAAAATAATCAACATAATTAATTATGTAAAACATAATTAATTATGTCATAAATATCTTACTATTATTTATGTACATAATTGTTCAAATATGAAAAAAACATAGTCAATTAACTTTGTTTTGATATTGTATTTATCACTTTTAATTTAAAATTAATTTTGTTTTTTATGTTTTTATCCTTGTTTTTTTTTGTTTTGATATTGTATTTATCACTTTTATGTTTTTATCACTTTTTATGTTTTTATCACACTGCACATTTTTTTTTAAAGAGTTCATCCATATAAATCATAAAAATTAACTTAATATAAAAGTGTCTAATTGAATGAAATATCAATCTAGAAAATATATAAATTAAGATAACTTTTTTACAAGTATAAAAACTTTATAATTTTTTATCATAAGATAAAAAAATATATAAATATAACTATTTAGAGTAAATTTTTTTTAGTAATTTTAAAATTGTGATACACTAATAGTTAGTTTGATTTAAATTGATAATATTATCAAAGTATGAATTGTTGTTAATAAGTATTTGGAGGTGAATGACTTTTACTTATAGATATGGATTTTTGAAAAATGAGTTCTGATAGAAGAAAAGTGTATCTACCCAACATTCTCCATCATTTAAATTGATAAAATAATAAATAATATTATTGATGGAGTATGAATTTGATAATGACATTCTTATATAAATTTTTAGCCTGTTAAAATTTAATAAAATAATAATAAATATTTAAATAAATTAATTAATAAATATGATGTTGTCTTTCATATAATATCTATTTCTAAAAGAATTATGATATATTATTAAAAAGAAGTATATACATCATATTTTTTTTTGTTATATTTATATTTTTTATTTAATTAAATGAAGAAACACATATTAATACATCGGGGTTGATGTATGTGAAATAATGTATTTAGGATTTATTGGATGTTTAATTTTTATGTTATTTATCACATGATTAGCTTAGCTCTAGGTTTTGAGTATTTTTAGTTTTTTGTGATGTTTTGAACATCATTAATTTAACTTCTAGCAATTATTTATAAATAAGTACAAAGTGTATATTTAGTTTAACTATAAAACTAAGGATTTTTATCTTGGTTTTAAATTTTGATCATCTTTAACTTAATCTCGTGTCTTGAATTACTTTTTATTAATAAGTAGGAAAATATGTTTAGCTTGACTTTATACATTAAGCATTTTTAATTTAGTTACACTTGAACATCTCTAACCCAATTTTATGTCTTGAATATCTTTAGTTCGATTCTATGTCTTGAACAACTCTAGTTCAATTCTATGTCTTGAACAACTCTAGTTTGATTCTATGCCTTGAACAACTCTAGTTCGATTCTATGTCTTGAACAACTCTTGATTTGATGTCTTGAACATTTCTTACTTGATTTCGTGCCTTAAGGATCTCTAGTTTAGTTCCACATCTTATCTATAACTTGACTTTACAATTTAAGGTTCTCTACCTAAATTTCGTGTTTCGAACATTTTTAGCTTAACTTTACTACTTTAGTATCCATAGATAATATTGTACTTTAATTAATTCTTTTTCTTTTATGTAAAAAAATGAAAAAATATTACATTATTTTAAACAATAAATAAACGCTTTTAATTTATACTAAAAATTGTATTATATAAGAACTTAAATACTTCTAACAAATAGTAAAGTTATAAGATAAACTATATAGAAAATTTAAAGAATTTTAATTATTATATATAATATGTTCTAATTGGTTCGAATTAATTGGTTTGAATAAAAGTGTGCTTTGAATATTAATAATATTAATAATTGGTTTGAATGTTAATAAAAAGTGTTATAAATTTAAAGATTTTTACTTGTTATAAATAATATGTTTTATTTATTATACATAACAAAGCACACTAAATAATCTACTTCAACCTACTTCCAATAAACACTTTTTCTCCTTTAATATTAAAAAGTGTATATCTTTTAATTAAATAGTCAATAACAAGTTTACTCTCATATATTTATGATTAAATATTAATAATCTCTACATTAACTCTTGTGCATGAATTTATGCGCTAACCATTTCATTAAAATTATAAAACACTAAACATTATAAACTGATGATTATAGAAAAATAGCTCTTAGTCTAAGCACTAACTATACTATTTTTTTTCCAACAACATTAACTATTATACTTCAATTTTTATAAATAAATACTAAACATTATATTTATTTATTTATTATTTATTTTTATAAATGAACATTAAATAATATATTTTAATATTTATAAATAAGTACTAAAATAATAAAATTATATTTTTGACCAAAAAATTTATGTACTAATAATAAAATTAGTTCATAAAAAATTATTTATAAAAATTATGGAGTTGAAACTTGAATAACTTTTGTATCTATCTAACAGTAAGAAATAACATTTTTCTAAAAAGTAATTTATTAATATTTAGGTTACAAAATACATTATATTAATGGATCGTTAAAAAAAACGTATATTATTAATTATTATATTTCTTGTTGTTAGGGAGACTTACCTCTTAACAATCTTCAACAATTTTCTTTTTATAAATAATATTTTTACTGTGTCAACTGTATATATCATGAGTATAATACTTGTGTCTTTTTTAAATTAAACTCTTTATAAATCTAAGTTTGTTATTTATGAATTCTTAGTAATTCTAAACTTACTAATAAAAAGAGAGAATATGTACACATATGCATTGATATTGACCCACTAATAATAGGTTTGTATTTTACTTTACTCCTCTAGAGTTTATTCACTGCTATAGGAACCATATTCCACGTCGGTTCTGAGGATATTTTCACGACGGTTTCAAAAATCGATGTTGAATGAGACGTCGTTAAAAGTAATATTTTCTACGTCGGTTCAAAGTAAACCGACGTTGAATATTACATGACCATACAACGTCGGTTACACAAATAACCGACGTTGTAAGATGAACATACTTTTCTACGTCGGTTACTAAAACTGATATGCAGTTTCTAATTTTCTCATTTTTCCTAAATTTTAGTACCTGCATATCAAACAAACCAGCAAACCGGCAAACAATTTCATATATAACACATTTCAAATAGCTAAATTTCAAAACATTTCAAATGAATTATATATATTCAATAGTTATTTAAATTTGATCTATTTACACATAATTACAATTGTATAAATAAAATTACAATAAAATTACTACTTTTGTTGCCTATTTCTAATGTCTAAAAACTTCTGTGCCCATTTTTCTCTGACTTGGTCGATAGACTCTTTAGGCAATGGCTGTGTATCATTGAATACCTGGAACAAAATGAAAGTATGTTAAGTATGACAAAGTAGGAAACTTTACCAATAGAGTTTTGGAGGAATAGGGTTTTGGAGGACTAACCTGTCTCCAAGTATCTCTGATATTCCCAAAAACTATAAGCCACATCCAATACATTACATAGTAGCCACATTCGTAGCTACCCGTTTGTCTATTAACCTATAATCAATTAAACAAGTCTTTAGTTGTGAAAAATACATATTCAATATTATAGTGATATTAGAGAATTAAAAGTAACCTTACATGTAGGATTTCCCAATGTGGGTTAGTGGCTTTGCTGATGTGCATTCCATCAATGGTACTGCACACCTTAATAGCACTGTTGAGAAGTTATTAGTCAATATATGAACATTACTTATATTTGAAAACACAAACTTTAAAATACTTACCTATTCAAAATATTCTTCAAATTAGTATCTGGTTTTTTATTCAAAGAACAAAACCAGTATACCGTCTTCTCTGGATGACTGATGAGGAAGAATTGCCAATGATGCCTAGAAAAATAAAATGTTTAGAATATAACTCAATCACAATAAAAACAATAATAAACTTATATTGACTTATTGGAATAAATAAGCTCCAAGATATATCTGCCTTTTAGATGCCTGGATCCAATTTTGGATATATCTTTGGACTTCTTCCCTTTATTTCCAGCTTGTTGGATTGATCGAGGCTCAAAAATCCATAAACATCTCGAAGCTCCTCGCTCCTCGCCAATTCATCCATCATCCTAAAAATGAAAAATAATAACATCTTATATATTAAATAATGAAATTGAAATTATAATAATAAATATGTACTTACATTGTCCAAAGTTGTAAAATAGAGATGTTGAGATCCCTATTACCCAATGTGACCTCTGAGATGTCAGCGTATGAAATGTAGAGAGGGAACCTTGCATTATCTATCCCAAATCTCCTAGCATCCCAGTGAATCTCAAAGGAGTTGCCATAATATTCTGCAGAGGCATGGATCAACTCAACAATTGGATTTTTTTGGAGAGCTGCTTGTTTTCCTTTAGTATGTTCAGAAGCAGCACGACTTTTAGGCTTCTGAACATCCTACATGTTTAAAACAATACTGATTAGTACAAAAATAACATTTTGAGAAGTCATTAACATAAAAAATTACATACATACCTTTTTAGAAACTTGTCTGACTAAATGTTGGGGCCAAGCAATGAATGTGTGAAGGGCCTATCCCACTTGTTGTACCTCATCAGTAGGAACAGGGACTCGAGCATCAGCATCTCGAATCTCTTCTACCACCACTCTCAATAAACCAGGTGCCAAAGGCACACTGTGGATGGTAGAAGCCCCTTCCTGAACTAAACCAAGGGCCACCAATCTTGGTTCAAGGAACCCATCCTCCACCAATAAGGCGCACTGTTTCATCTCAAAAGATGGACCTATGGATGCATGATATATTTCAATTTACATTTGTAATGAAGACATATATGAAAAATAAATAACGATTTTACCTATCTGCAGTGCAGTGCAAGTGCAGAAGAACAGGAGAAGCCGTAATAGGAGCAAGATTAGTGGAAGTACTTCCCATTGTGCCAACAGATGGAGGAGATGGCTGAACGTGTTGGTGGGAAGATGCCATCCTAACTGCCAAGTCTGGAAACATGCTAAGTAGCTGCTCCTGAACCTGTGCTGCGATGACCGGTGTCAGCTTCGCTGTGAGCTTCTTCTCCAACTCTTCTTCATTAATTGTTGAGCTCTGGGTATTCTTGACTGGTGGCCCAAAATATTGTCGAATACCCACACCGGTCCCCACACCCCGAACATGGCCGGGATGTTCATCTTTACCAATAGTAGTGGTCAGTATATCCTGATGACCACATGGAACGAAAGTTCCCTGTGTACACTGCTCCTCCAAGGAATCCTACAATAAATTTAACACATTATATATATAAATATACAAGTCTAAGAAATTAATCATATTAGGGTTAAAAAGAATAGTAACTTACAATCCTATCTGCAATCTCTTGAGCCTCCTCAGATGTCATCCCATCGGAAGGCTTTTGACGAGCTCTTTTCCAAGTTTCATGACGTTTAGGAGGAGATGGTGGGGGGAGATCATCCTGGCTTATACCAGAACTGGCTAGCTCTTTTTCTCTGAGTGCAGCCTTCTCGTCCATCATTCTCTCAGCCAAGAGACCATACCCCCCACGAGACAGACGGTGGGGGGTCAAATTCTTCTTCTGAATCTCCTTGGCCTTTAATCTTTTCTCCTGCAAAATAATTGATATTAGAATATAATACAATAACTTAATAAATTTAAATTAATTCATACCTCCCACTCCGGACCAGTCCTAATCTCCACAAATTTCTTCCAGTCATCCTCAGATATGCCATATTGTTGGCAAGGAGTAAGTCCCTTGCTAACGACATCCTCAACGATAAACCCATCTCGGTAGTTAATGTGGACTTGAACCGCCTCCACATTTTTGCAATGCTGGACATAATCTTCCTCTTAACCGCCTTTGAGTTTTCAATATCAAAATACTTCGCAAAAATAAAACATAATTAGCATCAAAATTAAAAATCAATATTCAAGAAAAGACAATTGAATAAATTTAAACTTACCAGAATGTCTTGCCAAATCAGATTCTTCACCGTGTCCTCAACATTATCCCAGTCTGGATGCAAAATAGATACCTAAACATAATCATTAGTTAGATGAAAAGAAGAATTATATGTAAATATGTAAAAAAACTTGAAATATAAACTTAGAATTACCTTCTCCCGTGCAATGGTACCCAAGTAGCTGCTGAACTCGGGTATGATGCGGACCGTACACCTTCCCAAGGCGTGGATCAACAGACACACTCGCCTTCTCTCCCGCCATGTGTCCGGTCGTCAAGCTCACTAATCGTGTAGCTTGCCTCGGTCTTCTTTGGTGGAGGAGATGGTGGAGGAGATGAGGGAGGTGAGGGAGGAGGTGATGGTGAAGGAGATGCCATGTGTCTCAGAAGAAAATATAAAGCAATATAATTTATAAATCTTAAATATACAAACATAAAACAAATACATAAAGAAGTTCAAGTAGAAACATACTTAGACAACTAAATTTTCCCATATCCCTTCATCATGATCATTACGAGTTGCATGGACCACATCCTCTTCTACATCTTCAATACTACTAGGCAGTCGTGGTGAATTGGGGATGACAATGAAATCATCTGACTCATCTTCATTTTCATGGTTGACATCAATCCCTTTGCCTTGAAGGACCACAGACCACCTATCATTACATGGGTCGGTCACATAAAAAACTTGTTTTGCTTGATATGCCATGATGAATGGTTCTTCCTTATGACCTAGCTTCTTAAGGTCTATCGTAGTAAAACCCATTTCATCAAATTGAACACCGGTATTGCTATCAACCCAAACACATTTAAATAGAGGAACTCTAAATTTACTCGTAGTCAACCTCCCAAATTTCCTCAATCACTCCAAAGTAACTTATGGATGCCATGATGGGGTTTTTATCCTTTGAACTAGAAAAGTGCATGGATGTGGCCTCAATAGATACTCCACTATTTTGAATCGTGCTATTGTCATCTTGTGACTTTGTGTAGAAGGAATATCTATTAATGTCGCATCTAGTCCAAGTGATGACGTTATGTTTTGGTCCATGAGCTAGCCATTTCAATGTATCGATGCATGTCGATCCGAAAAATTTGGCTTCTAAACCAACCGACAAACTTGTTGTTATGCTCCTTCACCAACAACCGCTCACCCATTTTGGGGTTTTGGGTCCTCAACATTGATTGATGAGCAGATATGTAAGGAAGAACTTCATCCGTATTATTCAAAATATACAAGTGTGCCTCGACTCAACTCAAGTAGTATCCTTTGCTTGAACTTTTATACCACGAGTACCCTTTCCATTTATCCTATCATCATGTCGACTTGTAGGGACACCCACGGCTTGTGCTTTTGCCAAGTATTCTAAACAAAACTCAGTAGCTTCTTCCGCAATATACCTTTCAACTATAGAAGCTTCGTGTCCGTATGGATTCTTAGTATACCCTTTGAAGATCTTCATGTATCGCTCAATTGGGTACATCCACCGCAAATAAACCGGGCCACATAACCGTATCTCTCTTACAAGATGAACAATTAAGTGAACCATAATATCAAAAAATGATGGAGGAAAATACATCTCCAATTGACATAGTATAATTGCTGCCTCATTTTCCAATTGATCTAATGATTTTTCATCAATTACCTTGGCACATATAGAGTTGAAGAAAAACATAGACGCATAATTGCATTTCTCACATTCTTCTGGAGTATGCCACGTATAGCTACAGTGTAAGAGTTGTTGCATCAAAACGTGATACTCATGTGACTTTAACCCAACTAGTTTAAGATCTTTCATTGACACAAGACTCTTAATATTTGAAGAGTATCCTTGTGGAACTTTAATACTCCGAAGGCACCGACAAAGACTAGTCTTCTTTTTTGGACAAAGTGTGACATGTCGGTGGAAGATATGTTCTCTTGCCTTCGGATCTTGGATGCAATTCCTGACGTATTCCCAATTCACAAAGATCTTGACGAGTATTCACTCCATCCTTTGTCTTACCTTTGATGTTCAAAAGTGTGCCAATTAGACTATCACATACATTCTTCTCAACATGCATCACATCAATACAATGACGTACATCTAGATGACACCAATATGGAAGTTCAAAAAAATTGATCTCTTCTTCCACTTGCTTCTATCAGCTTGATTTCTTTTGGGTCTTTCCAAATTCAACATTTATGTTTTTCACTCGATCATAAACTTCCTCACCTGTTAACTGGTGACTTAGCAATTTCATCCTCCCGGCAACCGTTAAAAGCTTTCTTCAATCTTCTGGTATGGGTGGTTAACTGGAAGGAATTTTTTGTGTTTATTATAAATTGTCTTCTTCCCATGTTTCAATTGCAGATAACTTGTATCTTCTTGACAAATAGGACACGCATGATGACCCTCGACACTCATATCCACTCAAGTTACCATATGCCGGAAAGTCATTTATGGTACAAAATATCATTGCATGTAACTTGAAATTCTCCTGTCGATACGCATCAAACACCTCTACTCCTTCCTCCCACAACAATCTTAAGTCATCTATCAAAGGACTTAAATAAACATCTATGTCATTTCCTGGCTGTCTTGGACCTCGCAATCATCATAGATAGCATAACATATTTCCGCTTCATGCACAACCAATGTGGAAGATTGTAGATCACCAATAAAACTGGCCATGAACTGTGGTTAGTGCTTAAGTTACCAAAAGGATTCATTCCATCTGTAGCTAGTCCAAGTCTTAGGTTTCTTGCATCACTACCAAAACTTGGAAATAGACGGTCAAATTTCTTCCACTCGTGGAGAATCACCTGGATGTCGAAGTTGTCCATCTCGCTTTCTTTGCAATTGAATGCCATGTGAGATTTTTTTAATCTTCTTCATTAGCAAACAATCGCTTAAACCTTGGAATTATTGGAAGATACCATATAACCTTTGCAGGAGGACCCGTTTTATCACTATCTTCACCAAAACCATCACCATCACCATCCTTGACTTTGTAACGTGATACACCACATTTTGGACACTTGTGAAGAGATTCAAACTCTTTTCTGTATAAAATACAGTCATTAGGACAAGCGTGTATCTTTTATATTCTAAACCCATTGGACAAAGTATCTTCTTTGCTTCATACATACTGGTTAGGCAATGTGTTTTCATCCGGAAGCATCTCTTTCAAAAGTTCTAACAATTCATTGAAACTTTTATCACTCCAACCAAACTTTGCCTTCAAATTCACCAATCTTAATACAGAAGACAATCATGTGAAAGTTGTACATCCAGGATACAAAGGCGTCTCTGAATCGGTCTTCAATTTATCATATACAGGTGCATGTGCTTGAAGAAAGCTCTCCTGACCCACATCACAAAGCATATCCTCTATTCGATCTTCCATACTAACATCCTCCTCCTCCACAGTTTGTGATACTACTGGAATATCAATAAGTTCACCGTGCCATGTCCATGTAGTATATTTTTTCATGATCCCCTCACAGATTAGATGTTCTCATATTATATCTTCGGTTTGAACTCTTCCATTAACACACTTAACACAGGGACAATAAAATTTTCCATTCATCTTTAGACCATTTCGTTCAGCAAAACTCAAAAATTGTTCAACTCCATTCTCATACTCTTCTGATATGCGACTTGCATTCATCCAACTTCGATTCATTTTTGGATTTTAGACTATAATTAAGAGTTAATAAAAAACTTATCGGTCATCAATGAATTTAATATCATTGATTACTATAATCAAAATTATCAGCAGAGTTTGCTATAACATTATTTAGTAGAGTTTGCTCTATAAGAGAGACAAACCCATTCTAACGAAATTTTAGCAGAGTTTCCTCTATTATTTGACTAAATCCAAATTTTCAAACAACATCAAATAAAGCCCCATGGGCACAGCCAGATTATCAGCAACACATGCATTTCAATAAACTAATTATACAAACACTATTTTATAAAACAATAAATAAAAAAAACAATAAAATAATAAAAAACATACAAACCTGGCAGCAGCGTTCCCCGGCAGCGGCGACGGGGGCGGTGGCGCAACGGGCTGACGGAAGGGGAGCAATGTTCCAGCAGCAACAACGACGGCGATGACGACTTCTCCAGCGGCAGCAACGACAGCTTCCAGCGGCGGCAACGACCTTCGTGCAAGAAGGTACAGCCTCACGAGCTTCACGGCAGCGGGGAAGACGACGGTGAGGGGGAGGAACGACGTTGTTGTCACAGAGGAGACAGAGACTCGCGGCGAGGAACGACGTTGTTGCAGAGGGAGCGTGTCAAATAATAAGAAAAGTGAGGAACGAAAGGGGAAAATAGGTTTTAAAGGAGTTTCTACGTCGGTTATAATCTATAACCGACGTCATAAGTGCAACGCCAAACATTCTACGTCGGTTAAGACGACAACCGACGTAGTCGTTTTGACATTCCACGTCAGTTCTGCAAATAACTGACGTGGAATGTACAATTTAAAATATTCTACGTCGGTTTACATATACAACCGACGTAGAATGGTCAATTCAAACGTTCTATGTCGTTTGTGTTTCAACCGACGTAGAATGCCGACGTTAATTGATAATTCTGTAGTAGTTATTACACCTAATTCAAATATTCAATCACGATGAGTATTTTATGTAGGTGAGAGTTTGCCTCTGGTAACCACTAATAACTATTTGCAATTTAATTTAAGGTCTCCTTTAAAAAAAATCAATAAAAATATTACTTTGTAATTATAACTGCTTGCATGCATATATATATATATATATAATATATATATATAATATATTTATAAAATATAATACCTATATAGATATTATAATATAATTTTTCTGTACTATACAATTAAAAACAGTCAAAATATCAAAAAAGTATACTTTAATATTTTATTGCAATAAATATTTTTTTATAACCTTATATATAAATTATAAATAATAAAATATTACGTACTATTTACAAATTAATGTCATTAAAACTAATGTTTTTTTAATAAAATATTAAAAAACTTCTACTATTATGTTATTCTTCTAAATTGATAAATTAATCCAAAAAAGAAATAAAAAAAGTGTAATTAAATAGACACAATAATATAGAGAGAAAAACTCAAACAAAAGTAATTAAGAAAAAGAAATATTAAAACATTTCCTCTTTAATTAATAAAATTATTAAAATTTATAAATTAATATATATATATATATGAAGAAAAAAGTAACCTAGCAATTTGTAGTTTTGTGAATGTCTTCATATTGAAATTCAATTTTCAATATTTTAATTTTGTACAAAATAGTACGATTTTATAGAGATTTATAATTAACTATAATATATTAATTCAAATAAGAATTTGTTGCTTTATTAATAAAATAAATTTTGGTTCAATAAATTTTTTTGGTGTATTTGATTTATTTTTTACATTACTTCCTTAAATTAAGTGTGCTATTAATCATTTCAAACATTTTTTCAGTTTGTATTATAACTTAACTTTCATCGACTTTATAAATTATCTGTAGTTTATTCTTTAATGGGACGATATTTGATCACTACTTTTTTTTCTTTTTCACCTACTAACTCTTAGATTTTGTGAAATCAAATGTCTATATGTTTGGTTTGTCTATAAAAACAATTTTTAGAAGTATAATTGTTATAACATAAATTATTGTAAGAGTGTCTTGTTTTGTGATGTATTATTTCAAGCATCATTCTCATCAATACTTCTTGTGTAATATAACTTACTACAATGATATATTCTGCTTCAGCTACTGAGAGTGCAATTGTTGTTTGCTCACTTGAGGACCGTGATACTGCACTTATTCCAAGTTGAAATGCATATCCTAATATGTTTTTCCTTGTCTCAATATCTCCTCTTCAGTCACTTTCTATGTATCTAACAATATTTACATTAGAATTATTAACATAAAAGTTTTCTTCAAAGTACCTTTTATGTATTTAAGAATTCTCTTTGCTACTTGCAAGTGGCAAATTGTGACTCCTCCATGAATCTGTATTCATCTCAATGCAATATACTTTTTTTGATAATGATTTTGAATTATCCATTTTAAATATCTCTAAAATGTCTGCCACATACTTCTTTTGAGAGATGAAAAATTTGTATCTCAAAAAATCTAATTATAGTCTCTCTGAATTCTATAATCATCTTTGAATTATTGTCAATAAAGACTAGATCATCAACATAAAGATACAAAATAAAAATATAATTAGGTTCAACAAATTTGTAGCTTTGTGAATGTCTTCACATTGAATTTCAATTTCCAATATTTCAAATTTTGTATAAAATAGTACGATTTTATAAAGATTTATAATTAATTATAATATATTAACTCAAATAAGAATTGGTTGTTTTATTAATAAAATAAATTTTAGTTCAATAAAAATTTATGGTGTACTTAATTTATTTTTCACATTACCTCCTTAAACTAAGTGTGCATCTGTAGTTTGTTTTTTAATGGGACGATATTTGACGATATTTGATCACTACTTTTTTTTCTTTTTCATCTACTAACTCTTGGATTTTGTAAAATAAGACCTCTATGTTTGATTTGTCCATGAAAATGTCTTGTTTTGTGATGTATTACTTCAAGTATCCTTCTCATCCGTACTCTTTGTATAACATAACTTGTTACAACTATATATTCTACTTGAGCTGTTGAGAGTGCAATTGTTGCTTGTTCACTTGAGGACCATGATACTGCACTTATTCCAAGGTTAAATGGATATCCTAACATGTTTTTTCTTGTCTCAATATCTCCTGCTGAGTCACTTTCTATGTATCTAACCCAGATTTACATTAAAATTATTAAGATAAAAGATTCCTTCTGTCAATAGTACCTTTTATGTATGTAAGAATTCTCTTTGCTACGTACTTGCAAGTGGCAAACTTGTGGCTCCTCCATGAATCTGTATTCATCTTAATGAATATACTTCTTTTGATATTGATTTTGAATTCTCCATTTTAAATTTCTCCAAAATGTCTGCAACATACTTCTTTGAAAGGTGAAAATTTATCATCTTACTAAATGATCTCAATGGTAAGAAAGTATGACATAAGACGTAAATTTGTTATCTCAAAAAACCTAGTTATAGTCTCTCTAAATTCTATAATCATCTTCGGATTGTTGTCAATAAAGACTAGATCATCAACATACAGTCACAAAATAAAAATATAATTAGGTTCAACAAATTTGATATACGAGTATGCTCAAACAAACATCTCTAAAAAACCCTTTTACGCAAAGTAAGAATTAATCCTTTTGTACCACACACTGTGTGCTTGTTTTAAATTATACAATGCTACAGATGATGGGATTTTTAGGATTTTTGAAAATATGTTACGGAGATATATAAAATATAAGAGATATATTGTATGGAGGAGTTGTACTTTATTTTATTCATGTATTTTATATATAAAGTAAAAATCTAACAAAATATCAAATATTAACAATATCTCAATATTAACTACCTAAATCTAAATAATAAATGAATATATTTTTCATCTTTATGGAAAAGATATTTTAAAATAAAATCTAGAAAATTTCCTGAAAACTAATTTAAATGAAAAAGATATTAAACAAATATTCTCAACAACAATCGACTCTAAAAAACCCTTTTACGTAAAGTAAGAATTAATCCTTTTGTACCACATGCTAGTTTTAAACCATACAATGCTTTCTTTAACTTGTAGATTTTTATCTTTTTTGTCTTTGATATCATATCTCACAGGTTGTTTAACATACACTTCTTTCAAATATTCATTGATGAATTTTTCCTATTATTTTGAGTTGATAGAGAGATAAGCATACAAATTGTATCTAATCTCACTACAAGCGCAAATATCTCAAAAATAATCAATATCTGACCTTTGCTTATATCATTTTACCACTAATCTTGCTTTGAAGCGATCAATTTCTTCACTGGATTTGTAGTTAGTTTTGTACATCCACTTTACTCCAATTTGGCAATTTTTTCAATTCCCATGTTTGATTATTTTTAATGATATGAATTTCTTCATTTATTGTTTTTCTCCAAATTTTGATCATCAATAAACGAAGAGAAAGTAACCTATCCATTTGTGGCTTTGTGAATGTGAATTTCAATTTCCAATATTTCAATTTTGTACAAAATAGTACAATTTTATAGAGATTTATAATTAATTATAATATATTAACTCAAATAAAAATTTGTTGCTTTATTAATAAAATAAATTTTGGTTCAATAAAAATTTATGGTGTACTTGATTTATTTTTCATATTACTTCCTTAAATTTAGTGTGCATTTTAATCATTTTAAATATTTTCTTCAGCTTTTATAAGAACTTAACTTTCAGTGACTTTATAATTTATCTATACTTTGTTCTTTAATGGGACAATATTTGATCCCTACTTTTTTTTTCACCTACTAACTCTTAGATTTTGTGAAATTAAATGTCTATATATATAGTTTGTCCATAAAAATGATTTTTAGAAAGTATAATTGTTATAACATAAAATTATTGTAAGAGTGTCTTATTTTGTGATGTATTATTTCAAGCGTCCTTCTCATTGATACTCCTTGTGTAACATAACTTGTTACAACTATATATTCTGCTTCGGCTGTTGAGAGTGCAATTGTTGTTTATTCACTTGAGGACCAAATGCATCTTAACATGTTTTTCTTTGTCTCAATATTTCCTGCTCAGTTATTTTTATGTATCTAACCAGATTTACATTAGAATTATTAACATAAAAGATTCTTCGGTTAGAGTACCTTTGATATATCTAAGAATTCTCTTTGTTACTTGCAAGTGACAAACTTGTGGCTCCTGTATGAATCTTTATTCTTATTCATCTCAATGCAACATACTTTTTTTTATATTGATTTTGAATTCTCCATTTTAAATTTCTCCAAAATGTCTGCAACATACTTTTGAGAGATGAAAATGTATCATCTTGCTAAATGATCTCAATGATAAGAAAATATGACATAAGACCTAAATTTGTTATCTCAAAAAGTCAAATTATAGTCTCTCTGAATTCTATAATCATCTTTGGATTGTTGTCAATAAAGACTAGATCATCAACATACATTCATAAAATAAGAATATCATTAGGTTCAACAAATTTGATATACAGAGTATATGTTCAAATAGACATCTCTGAAAAATCTTTTTACGCAAAGTAAGAATTAATCCTTTTGTACCACACACTGGGTGTTAAGCATCAGAGTTGGGACTTGCATGAATTAAGGTTTTTTTTATTCCCGTCACTGGCTCATCGAACTTACTTTCATTAGAAAGCATTATAGGCTTCAAACAAAGGTATAGATATTTCTACGGACATCAGCGGCGAACACCCTTCATACTCTACGGGACGTAAACCCAACCAAATGAATAAAGGAATAAGAATAAGGAAAAAGTAAGTAAGTATCAGTTGTTAAACCATACAATACTTTCTTTAACTTGTAGATTTTATCTTCTTTGTCTTTAATATCATATCTCACAGGTTGTTTAACATACACTTCTTCTTCCAAAATATCAATTAAAAAAGTACACCTAACAACCACGGATGGATTTTTCTATTATTTTGAACTGATAGAGAGATAAGCATACAAATTGTATCTAATTTCACATGCAAATAGCTCGAAATAATTAATATTTGACCTCTGTTTATATCTTTTTACCACTAACCTTACTTTGAAGCAATCAATTTCTCCACTGGATTTGTACTTAGTTTTGTACACCTACTTTACTCCAATTGGCTTTTTATATGTTGGCAATTTTGTCAATTCCCATGTTTAATTCTTTTCAATGACATGAAATTTATTGTTTTATCCAATTCTAATCATCAGTAACTTCTTTAAAGGATATTGGTTCACAAAATGAAAATAAAATAAAGTTGATAATTTCTTCATCATATGGGTTATCATATTTACCAACAATATAATCCTTCAATCTGGTCTAGTAGCATTTGTTGCCTCTGTGGTTTGCCTGATGCTTTTGACTCATCAAAGTGTTGTATTTCCACAAATTCCTTAGATGACTTAAAGACATCGCTTCTAATTTTTGTTTCAAAAAATACATCCAAGCTTTTTCTATTAAGGTCATTAATAAAAGTAATGAAATATCTGCTACCACCCTTAACCATGTATAAATATCAACAAATAATCTCTAATAGCTTTAATGCTCTACAAGATTTTTCGATTTGAAAAGACTTTATGTGCTTCTTTCCAATTTCACAACTCTCACATTCATCTTTAGGAATATTCATAACATGCAAACCAGATACATACTCTTTTCTAGATAAATAATTCAATTAAAAAAGGTAATAATGCTCAAACCTCATATGTCATTGTAACAATCTAATATTTTAGTTATAAAGATATTAGATCATAAAGATATTATGTTATAAAAAAATTCAATTATAAAAATATTAGATCATAAATATATTATATTATAAAGATATTCAGTTATAAAAATATTAGATTATAAAGATATTATATTATAAAGATATTCAGTTATAAAAATATTAGATCATAAAGATATTATATTATAAAGATATTCAATTATAAAAATATTAGATTATAAAGATATTTAGTTATAAAGATATTAGATCATAAAAATATTATGTTATAAAAATATCCAGTTATAAAGATATTAGAATATAAACATATTATATTATAAAGACATTTTGTTATAAGGATATTAGATTAATAAAAATATTCAGTTATAAAGATATTAAGTTATAAAAATATTAGATTATAAAGATATTTAGTTATAAAAATATTAGATCATAAAGATATTATATTATAAAGATGTTCAGTTATAAAAATATTAAATTATAAAGATATTTAGTGTTAGGCGCAGAAATATATCAAGAAGGGGGGGGGTTGAATTGATATATGAATTTATTTCAAAACTATTAAGTTTCAGAATTTTCTGATGCAATTCAGACCAAATTAGTTGACTGTTTACTATGAATTAGTCGATTAGTTCAACAGACAGATATTAAAGATGATGAAAGATGAGAAAGAAAACACCAGGAATTATACTGGTTCACTCTTTTTCAAGAGCTACATCCAGTTACTAATCTGTAACACTAACAGATCTCTAATCACTAAAATTATCAAGTCTTTACAAAAAAAATCCTTTTCTAAAGACTACAAAAACAAACAAGATTCAATTCTAAACCCTATAAAAATTGATCTTTATCCC